>CM044443.1:126828029-126855156 GCA_024363595.1 Xenopus borealis | reverse complement strand
ACCATTCGCCGACCTTAGCGTAACTTCGCACTTTAGTGAATTTGTGTAGCGCTGGTGAAAGTGCGGCGAATGTTAGCAAATGCATGGCTAGAGAATTTTCAGCACTTAGTGAATTTCCCCCATCTCTATCAGTGTCCTCACAAGACAGAAATCCTTTTCCCCACTGGTGTATCTACAGTATGCAGCATAATGTGTGTGCCACTGTGTGTCAGCAACTGGTTCAAATGTGTGTTTGCGGCACTGATTGTCCCTCTATTTCAACTTAAATGGACACCAAACCCCAGTTCTCTATAGAATTTGCACAAAAACATAACTACACATGGAAACCAATTCACCAATGAGAATTCAACTGACCATAAACTTAATTACGGATGCAAGAGAATCGACAGTGATTACTGATTCCCAGCACTATGTCCTTGTGTCCTTATCTTACATAAAGAGGGTCATTATACTGGAATCAGACATGGGGATAAAGGACAGACTTGTTCAGTGCTGGGAAACTGGGCTTAAAGCTTCCAACTCCAATTACAGGAACAAAGAACAGGGAGTCAGATTTATACAGATCAGCTGGGATTCTCATTGGAGGATTATTATTCATTTTAATGCATTAACGGACTCTGGAAAGCTGGGGAAAGGTTTTTGTGCAATATTTCTTTAAGAATACAACCCTGATGCTTAAACATTGATGGCATGTTAAGCTGTTGTATTATGGCTCAAATTTTAAAGGTAAAGAGAAAAGATTTTGTGTATTCTAATATTTCTTTGGGTTTTGGTGTGAAAAAATCTTTCCATGTGACATCAGTATAATGACATATAGTACAGATTAGTCCCATCCCACTGTACATCCCACCTGCAATATTCACTGGTTTTCTCTTACTCACTTGTCACTGTCACACTGAGTGTGTTCCAAATATAGGAATATGTAATGTCTCCATCTTTAAATCTGAATACATATTCTCCTTGATCATCAGGTTGTGCATTGCTGATAGAGAATGAACAGTCTCCTTCATGTACTTTTCCAGTCAAGGTGAATCTGCCTTTTGTTCTCTCAGAAACCTTAGAGGCATCTGTAGAGGCTACAATGTCAGGACTCATTTTTTTATGCCAAATCCCTGTGACACTTGTAGATAAAGTTCTATATGAAGTGGTAAATTTACAGGGAATTTCCACACAGAGACCTGATGCCACTGACACTGACTGGTTGGCAGATAGAGTATAACCTGGTGTTGGACCCTTATCAGCTCCTGTAAAAAAAAAACATCTCAATTTGTAACTGTGTGTGTGTCTGTGCCAATTAAAAGCAAAGGAATAATGAAAAGAAATAAAAAAGCAAATTAAACACATCAATACATACTGTTCAATTAAATCAGTTGATCTTCATTGTTATGGGCATTGAATGATTTCTCTTTTTACTCTGTGTCTCTGCAGCTTGCAGTGTAAAGTCAGTGACTGCCAGGGCCAATTCTGGCCCGGAGCGGCCAGTTACCGGGGGGGGGGGCAAAAAGCCGCCTCTGGTAACTTTAAGAGCCGGATTTCCGTTTTTTAAAATGAAAATTATACTCTTCTAGTGCAGCAAGCTCAATAGCGTTCACTGCACTAGCGATACGACCCCTCCTCCACCCGCTCCGACGCCAAAAGTTAGAAGCGCGGAGCGGGGGTGGGGGCGGCAGCAGCCCCTGGATCACCCCTGGTGACTGCAGCGCCCAAAACATATACCCCGAGGGGGCTATTTTTCAAAGTCCAAATGTATCTCATTATTTCTATTACAGAAGTCCGACCAACTTCCAAATTGCCGACTGGAGATAGAAGAAGCTCGCTAAAATCAGTTTGTGAAAAAAATCCGAAAAAATTAGAATTTTCCCACCAAGAAGTCAAATTTTTTTTTTTTTTGCCGAAACTGAGCGCGGGCCATGATATTGACATGGAACCTTGCCATTCACTTCTACAGAACCCAGACAGCTTTTAGATGGCGGATTTTCAGATTCTGTTAGAACTGAGAAGAAAGAAGTAAAACCTCCCCACCAATTAATTATTAACCAGAACTCTCGGGCAGCAATATATATGCTTAAACACTTATGATTTTGTACTTCAAATAAAGTATGAGCGATTCAATAAACTGCTAGATTGTGAATGGTTATTACCTGCTATACTAGTGATCACTAAGGTATACACCTGCTAAAAGTGCTACGTGCAATTTCTTAACAATTCATGAATTAATGAAATCATGTAACAGACCTTTATAAACTAGTTAAAGTGCTAGTGCCTAGACTTCTTAATGAATTCTCATGAGCGCAATTAATTAGATGAAATGTATTTATATAAAAGTGACTGTGCTTAACAGAAATGATAAATGAATTCATTTAAAATATAAATCAATGAAAAAAATTATTTTAGCATAATTATAAATTAAATGTAACCATTCATTGATTATAATTCATTAAATCAATTGCTCTTCCCAAATTCATTCAAATTAAAGCACTTCTGCCAAGGTTGTTTACAATCGCTAATTTCCACCCTACACTGGTTAATTAAAAAGGTTTACAAACCTCAGCCAAGGCTGATGGGTGTTATGGATTTAAATAAAGAGAATATTTATGAATAACAGGCCAGAAACCGCAATGATAATTAGTCGGAAAAAAATTGAAAAAATGGAATAGAAGTGGAGAAGTCCCAAGAGATAGCTGCCTCGGGTTTTGTTTCTACGCCCTGGGACCCCACAAGGGGAGATAGTAGTTCACTGGAGACCAGTGGCGGAACTATCGGGGGTGCAATTGGGCCGCTCCCCCCTTTGGACCCCCCGGCAGCTCACGTGCCACTGATTTCCAGCAGGAAATCGCCCCCCTCTAGTTACGTTACTGCTGGGGACTGTAGTCTCAAGTCTACTTTTCTAGCACAATTGTAGAGCTGATCTTCCCTAAAAAACTACAAATCCCACAGTGCTATTTAGAAGCAGAGAAAAGAGTTAGAGAGTCAGTGTGGTCTTATTCAGATTAAAATTAATTCAAAGTTAAAGAATTCAGCTAAAAACAATTAGAGAGCTCCAAAAGCAATTATTGGAACACTAAAAAAATAGTGATGGGCAAATGTATTCCCCAGACGCAAATTCGCAGGCAATTCCCACGATTCGTCAGTGGCGAATAAATTTGCAAGACGCCAGTGAAAATTCGCCTGGTGAAAATTCACCAGACGCACGTCAAAAAAATGCGGCGTGTCGAAAAAGACGCGATGCACGCTGAAAATGACACGCGGCGTGTCAAAAACACGGCGCGACCCATGTCGCAAATTTTCCAGCGAAACGGGATGGATTCTCCCATCACTAATAAAAAATATGCCAACGCACATTTCACCTCTTGGTTTTATCAAGGCAAACTCAGGATTTTCGGATTCATACTTTTTCCATCCTCTGGGTATAATAAATTGGGAAAAATTCATGATTTTTTAAAAGTCTGATTTTATATTAAAAAAAAAATCGCAGATTTTTCGGAATTTTTGCATTCAGATTTTAGTAAATAACCCCCTAAGTGTACAAACCACTGCCTAGTTGCTAGGGAAGGAAGCCTTAGCAGTGACACAATCAGTAAGTTCCAAATTGGAGAGTAGGAGTACAACACATGCATTAATAATAAAAGTAAAGCAATTGCAATTTTATTTCTAAATGAGGATTCACAGAGATACAGTTGAGAAGCCACCTGCCCCATTGCCTAGCCACCAAACCCCTCAATGTATAGCAAGAGAGAACTAAAAAAATTAATTGATGTAAACTTACTCAGGTCGCTTCTCTGAGCGCTACTGACATTTACATACATTATTAGCAGTTTCTGAGGTATTTGCACTTCTAACAGAAAACAGGAAATTCATAGGAAATGTGTAGACAGTTAGGGCTCAGAGTTCACAGCTGTTAAGCCAAGCCTGATATTAACACCCAAAATCTGCTAATAATATGCAAAAACATTTTTTTTTTTGCAATTTTCGACCCCATTGCAGTTGCAGGCAGCTGTGAAATCATTCCATTTCCACGGCTGCTGTTTATTACCAATGCCACTTGGACCAACATAAAATAAAATCTATCTTTCTAGATAATGGGTGTCCAGATAATAGATCTAACCAGGGGTAGGTAGATTAGCTGGCAGAGATGTCAATCTCGGAATCAAAGTTCAGGAGGTTTTGGGATTTCTGGCGGATGATTCTCAGGTTATACACAGTTCTGCCAGGGCCCCAT
The DNA here is from genome assembly GCA_024363595.1 of Xenopus borealis. Classification (NCBI taxonomy): domain Eukaryota; kingdom Metazoa; phylum Chordata; class Amphibia; order Anura; family Pipidae; genus Xenopus; species Xenopus borealis. Next base: position 126,850,937 of record CM044443.1, on the reverse strand, counting down.
GTTCCTCCAAACTGGCATGGGCATCCACAGGAAATTTTCTAGTGGGGGGAGGCAAGTAATACTTCCACTAATATAAGTAATACTTCCACTAATATAAGTAATACTTCTACTAATATAAGTAATACTTCCACTAATATAAGTAATACTTCCACTAATATAAGTAATACTTCCACTAATATAAGTAATACTTCTACTAATATAAGTAATACTTCTACTAATATAAGTAATACTTCTACTAATATAAGTAATACTTCTACTAATATAAGTAATAGTTCTACTAATATTTTAGGCAACAATCACAATGATATCCTATAATAAATTATAATCTCCCTGTAATACAAGCGGTGGGTAAATGGATGGGGTTGTAATGTAATAACCTTGCAAGAAACAAACACAGGGGGACATTCACTAAGGTGCGAAGTGGTGAAAAATCGCCAGTGTTAAGTCATTTTCGCTACTGTGCCTAATGGGCGCTGGTGAAAATAAGCTAGCAAAGGAGACAGACTCTAGCGCAACTTTACACTCTAACGCCAGGCGAATTTTTGACAGGGCTAAAAATCGTTACTAGGCAAACTTTCTAAGAAGCGGATTTAACTGAACGTTAACTTTTACACCAGACTTGCCTTTACCAGCTCTGACCTGGCGAAGTGCAATAGTAGAAAAATGTAAAAAATTTTCTAAGTCCGAAAAAATGCTGGCGTCCTCCATTTTTATGTGTGATAGGCTGCAAATGTGTGTACCCTGCTTCCCCCCTACTTTTTATAACATATGGCACATAAACTATACTCTGGGCACATGTACAGTATAGGGCAATAAAACATCTCTATTTGCATTTATTAAGGTTCCCTGGGCTTGTATAGCTTTATGTATTTGCTGTAACATATACGTCCTTTCAAACTTTAAGTTCCCGCAATATGCTAATTCCCCTTCGCTAGCGCAACTACGCTTTGCTTGGTGAATTTCGCTAGTGCAGCTTCGCTACCTTTCGCTTCACTGAGCGCAATTTTGCATTGCATGAATTTACGGATCTCTGGCGAAGTGCGGCGAAGGCTCTGCTATCTTATCTCCGCCTATTAGTGAATTTGCCCCTTAGAGGTGCTTCAATATCATCTGCCCTGTTTAGCTGAAGAAATTACAAAAACTATATCCAGTGTTGGACTGGGACACCTGGCAAAAAAATGATTACGCCCATTAATATTTCACTGATGGCACCAGCAAAGTACAAAGTACCAGCAAATCAGTCCAATGCAATTTCTTTGGATATGTTCCCCCGACTGAACTACAGTGAGAAGCGGACTTTGTCAGCTTGTGAATGGACCTGGATGGTCTGAAATGCTACTGGAGATGTTGTATGAAATAATAAAGGCAGTTTTATCCATAGATGGGAGAGCTGCTACTTTTGACTTTGAGCTATAAGGTATGTGAAGGAGAAGACATCATTTGCATGCAACCCCCCCCCCCAGAAGAAAATACATATAAGAAGAATCTTATATCTTCGCTGGAAGATCCATGTTTGTGGGGTTACAGTGAGAAGCCACCAGCAAGTGACACTTAGTAATTTTACATTCATTTGTTTTAAAGGTTTCTGTGTTTCATCACATGTCCTTCAAATGTAAGGTGTTAGTGACAACATACTGAGGGATTTCTAGGTACCTATAGGGTACAGGCTCATAATCATAGCTATTAAACCATATATGTCCTTATCACACACACCTCCTTTATTTACCTGCTGCTATATATAAAGCTAAAAGAACGCCGGAGACCCGGGTTCAATGCCCAAGTATAGCTTTTGCTAAAATAATCCCTTCTTCTCCAGCTTTCTATCCTCCTCTCCTTAATTATCTCCCCTTTTCTAAATACATTTTTATTCTCCTTCTTCCAATACTTTCTTATTGTTTCCTCGCCCTGCCCCCATTCCTTCTATTTTCCTCCCCGTTGTTATCCCATCACTTTGTTTTACAATCCTCACCCTTTCTGCTCCCCTCACACCCTATTTTCCCATTTCTAGAATGTGTCCCCATTTAGCATGACATTTCATACACATTCCTTTCCCTTTTATAATCTTCACTAGCTATGGATTTCCCCTGTGTGCTTTCCTCAACCAAATTCCCTCTTATTTCTTCCATGTCTACTCCATAGCATGAAACAGTGCAAACAATGTGTAAAACAAAATAGAATCTCCATTTACTCACCCAACCGCCTACTACGCTCCTCTACTGACCTGCTACTCAACTCTTCTCTCATTACCTCCTCACATGCTCCCATTCAAGACTTTGCAAGAGCTGCTCCCCTCCTCTGGAATTCTCTCCCACGGTCTGTCCGACTTTCTCCCAACCTTTCTGCTTTCAAGAAATCTCTAAAAACTCACTTTTTTAGAGAAGCCTACCCTCACTGTTAACTACTCAATGCAATACCGCTTACATTACTACATCTCTCACCCACTTTACTCTGATCTTGCCCTCTCCCACACCTTGTGTATCATTCCCTTCCCGTTAGCTTTTTCTGTACAGGGCCTTCCTCACCTCCTGTACCAGTATTTATTGTGATGTCTGTAACTCCATATTTATTGTGATGTATGTAACTCCTTATGTTCTATATATGTAATTCATGTGATTTGGTTGTATAATCACATTCACTTTACAGCGCTATGCAACAAGTTGGCGCTATAGAAATACATGTTAATAATAATATACTCTGAAAATTCTAAGCTACACAACCTGGTTGCCTGCCCATCAACTCTGGCTACTTATCTGAATTCCCTGCTAGCCTTTTCATTACCCCACCACACCCACTTTACAAGCCTAAATTTGATTTATTATAACCGATGCTACTAAAAGCCAGAATCCAAAACTGCTCCATCTCAAACCTGTTGAGGTCCTGTTTAAGTCAATGGCAGATGTCCCATTTCCATTTTGAAGGTATCAAAGGCTGTGCTGAGTTTTGTCCAATAATCAGAAAAATTTGGGCTTTTCTGCCAATATCACAAAAAACTAATTAAGCATTTTGGGTGTCAAACTCAATAAATATGGGTTTTTTTCACACAACAATGTGAATGTTTTCCATTTTTTTCTTGAATTGAATTTTTTTTATTTTTTTCTTCAACCAAATTTTTCAAGTTTTTTTTTTTAGGATAACTAAGGTCAAATCGTGAATGGGAGTTTGGTCTCATTTTTTTTTTTTTATAAAATTAATATTTAAGTAAATAACCCCCAAAATGTCAGGTCCCTATTGGATCCACAGCAGGCAAATGGTTAATAAAACTGGACATATAGTGACATACTCACCGTTCCCAGGCAAGGTCAAGAGAAAGAACAGAACCACAAATCCATGTTGGCAAATCTGAGGCTGTATGTGCCACATCCTGATGTTTATTGGTGTTCCTAAGGCAGTGAGTGGCCAATCACATTAGATCTAGATTAGATCATTAGATCTAGATTAGAGGACACTGGGTTTTATTAAATCCTTCATTAAATCATCCTCTGTATGTTTATGAATAGATCACATTTATAAATACATAGATATTATATATATTCAATATTATTATTGAAAACTTGTAAGCTGACAACAACAGTTCTTTTCTTACTCATGTAATAAAGCAAAGTTAATCCACTTCAAGTAAAGGTGGCCCAGAGGTGCCCCACAGATAAAGCATACATAAAGCAGTACATGTAAGATAAATGTTTATAGTAAGTGAGTAACCATCTTAAAAACTGAAAATAAAGCGCAGAAACAAACACTGCAAAGTTTTTAGAAGAAAGGCCAAGTTTTCCTGTAACATATGTAATTACTAAAATTAACCAGATACTTATTTTTATGGTTCAACAAGTTCAGGGCCGGTCTTACCAACTGTGGGGCCCAATTGGAGCAACTTTGGAGGGGCCCCCCAAATTTAAAGAGCCAGTAACATTTTCTAGTGGACTTTATGTATGATGATCACAGAAAGATCCGATAACTGGAAAACAGCAGGTCCCAAGCCTTCTGGATATTTTAAATTCTCTGTATTTTACATAAAGGAAATAAAAATTTCCCCCAAAATACTATACACAGAAAACCCAAAGATTACCTCCAAAGACCTGCAAGAACATCATACATATATATATACTAGGGATGCACCGAATCCACTATTTTGGATTCGGCCGTACCCCCGAATCCTTCCCGAAAGATTTGGTCGAATACCGAACCGAATCCGAACCCTAATTTGCATATGCAAATTATGGGTGGGAAGGGGAAAACATTTTTTACTTCCTTGTTTTGTGCCAAAAAGTCACGTGATTTAGCTCCCTGGCCCTAATTTGCATATGCAAATTAGGATTCGGATTCGGTTCGGCCAGGCAGAAGGATTCGGCCGAATCCGAATCCTGCTGATAAAGGCCGAATCCTGGCCGAATCCCGAACCGAATCCTGGATTCGTGCATCCCTAATATATACCCAATCTGTTCAGTCTGCACACGCTTATCATAAGTCCATTTATGTCCGGGTTGTGATATGGTTGTAGAATAGAAAAAGGCTGTAGTTTCACGCACACCGATATTACAAAGGCTTTAGGCCATGAGCCAAAACGTTAATGCAATAAAGTAAATACATTTTAATATCGGTGTGCGTGAAACTACAGCCTTTTTCTATCTATCTATCTATCTATATATATATTTTTATATACACACAGTCCATAATCCTAACGCACACCATCCATTGTGTCAAAAAGAGACATGTATACCTGGGTGCTATTTTCAATAGCTAAGTTATCCAAAATACCTCCATTAATTCACCATTGTGATTGAGTAAGCTTATTGGAGATAATTAACAATTAATTAAGGTACTGATCAGATGCATTTTATATATTCAAAAACTAATAATTAATTCATTAGGAAATTGGCATGTGATCAATTTGAATGAACACACTGTGGCCCAGGCCCTCAAGGTTCTGAAATTAGATTTGAGAGATTATTGCAACACTTGATTTTGTCTTTCCCCTCTCCTCTGCCACCACCATGTACCTTAAAATTTTCCAATTAGATTGGAGCGAGGGAGCTCAAATTCAGCTCCAGGAGCTGAGTCTGAAGTGACGCCTGTTCAGAGGTGGAGCTGTTCCTGCAGTGTGCATGCCGCTGACCGGAATGTATTGCTGGAGTCGGACAATGTTTCCACCCATGTCAAAGACGTTACGTTGCATCTGCAACGTCGTGTTGCGTCAGTGACATCACTATTAGCCCAGATTTGGACAATGTTTAAAGTAAACTCTGGTGTGTATTGGGTTCCTACCAAGGTGTGGGGCCCCCATTGGAGCTGGGCCTGAACAAGTTAATGCACACACAGACCATATCTAGGACATTTTCCAAAATTGTTCAAACCTACAGTAGTTTGTTATTACATGTATTCACCATTCATTTGCTGGGGTGCAAAATTTACTAATTTATAAGGATGGATTGATCAAACAGTTTGGCTAGAAGCTAAAGATACTATAAAGCAATATGTCTACAATATGACCAGCGTTTTAGTTAGCATCATTTAGGGGCAGATTTATTAAAGGTTGAGTTTGTTTTTCCATGGAAAACCCAGTTCTTGTGGGTATTTTTACAGTCAAAAACTAAAATTTTCAGGTAAAAATTTTTTTAAAGCTTTGAGTTTTTGTAAAAACATAGCTTAAATCTGAAATACTCCTGCTAAAACCTGTCAAGGTCATGTAGAAGTGAACGGCAGAGGTCCCTTTAACCATTTGAAGATGTTAATAGACTTTTTTTGGTGTGTTTCTCTTGAAAATTCAATTAATTAGAGAACATTTTGTTTTTTTTCCCCATAGAAAACGCGATTAATTCGAGTTTTTGGGTTGTTCACCCCAAATTCAATTATTATAGTTTTTACCATTCGAGTTTTTTCTTAAATCGGAAAACAAGTTGTGAGATCATTCAGGGTGCAAATAAACCTCACAAACCTCTAAAATTTGACCTTTGATAAATAAAACCCTCAATATAAATATCCAAATAAAACAGTATAATTACTATGTTCTACAAAAAGGGGCTCATTTACTAAGGGTTGAACTTTGAAATTTGACCACTGAATTTTTTTTGGGAGTGGATTTTCGTTCGAAAATTTTCCTTTTCAATAGAATTCGAAATTATTCAAATTGTACGATTAAATCGTTTAATCCAAACGATTTTCACGAAAAACTTTAGATTTTCCAAAACTTAGAAAAAAATCACTGTAAAGGTTCTAGGAGGTCCCACATAGGCTAAAATAGCAATGCAGCAGGTTTACAATGGCAATTAAAATTTTTAAAGAGACAATACTACGATTTTTCGAATGGCTGAATTTTTTATTTGATTCAATTTTTTTTTCAATTTAAATCAAATTTTGGACTATTCCCTAGTCAGAGTACCCAAAAATTACTTCGAAATTCAATTTTTTTCATTCGAATTAGCGGAGATTAGCTAAACCAGACTGAAAATGGGCACATTACCCTTTTGGACCCAATGGACGTGTTCTTTTTTTTCTCTTATTGTTTCCTGCTCTTCTCTCCTCTTGTATTACAGTCCGTTACATTTATGCCTCCTCAAGTCTTCTCTCCTTGTTCTCCGCAAAAGATTTTCTCAAGCTTGTGTTCTCCTCTGTGTGTACAAAAGCAGAAGTACAGCAGTGACCAGTATGTTCTTCTGCACGCCTTCATTCAGAAAGTGAGTGATGGACAGAGAAGAAGCCACAGATGTTACTGTATTTAATATCAGGAAGTGGCAGATCCGTTTCTGCAAAAAGTCAAGAAAGAATTGAAATAAATAGTTGATTACTGGTAAGTGGTTGATAAAAATTTTAATTTCCATCTAAGGCTTCAACTGTTACAAATGCTATTGAAATCGGCAGTTTTTGGACCCAACATAATTCACTGATAATTCATGCAGTATCAAAATGACTGCAGCTAGTGTCATATTGTGTATAGGGTTTATATATATATATATTATTGAAAATGTGATTTAATAGTGAGTACAGTCTTTTATGGGAACTACATCACTGAATGTTAAAGAAAAGTAAAAAAAATAAAAATAAGAATACAGGTAATAATAAAATAGTAGCTTGTACTTAATCCCAACTAAAATTAATCTTTATTGGAAGCAAAACAAGTCTATTGGGTTTATTTAATGTTTAAATATTACTATTAGCAGATTTGAGGTATGGAGCTCCAAATTATGGAAAGATTTGTTATCCAGAATACCCCAGGCCCCGAGCATTCTGGATAACAGGTTCCATACCTGTACATTCAAAAACATACATCCAATTTGACAAGAAAGTCAGATAGTTCTTGATTCTGTTCTCCTGTGATTTTTGGGAAGCCCTGAGTAGTCTACCCAGCTTTAGTAAACTCCTCCACTAGAAGTATCACAAGATTTACCTATCTTATCCCCTGCTGGTGATGTTATTATGCAAATGAAGAGTACACACTAACTTCCAGAAGGTGGCAGCACTACTGAAAAGCAGCTTAGTATTAGGCAACTAAAAAATTTCAACTGAGCATGTGCGAGATTTTAGAGCTACAGTTTGCTGTGAAGATATAGGTAGGAGGAGTCAGTGAAATCCAAAATGCCTGCCTCAAGTAGAACTGCAGTGGAGATAGGGGAGATTTTGCAGAAGGTATAGTGAGCTGATGGTTTACATTATACTAACCATTCTAATTGTTTTAAAAATCAGATCTTATTAACTTTCACATGGGGCAGATCGAATTCGATCAAATTTCAAATAGATTTGAATTCAAATCTTTGAATATGCAAATTAGGCAAATTCGACCATCGAATATTCTAAGTCAAATAATTTGAATATAATTTTATTCAAATATTCGACTATTCGATGGTACTTGCCCTTTTAATTTTTTTTTGACCACCTAGTTCGTCAGATCAAAGCTACCGATTTTGATCGAATAAAAAAAAACATTTGATCCATCGACCAGTCAATTGCAGTAAAATCCTTTGAATTCGATATCCCAATTTGAAGGATTTTACTTCACATACTATTCCAATGGTCGAATTTTGAAATTTTTTTTAATTCGAAATTCGACCAATAGTAAATCTGCCCCATAGTGTATTTACTTAGTAAATGATTTTATTTATGATTGGTGCCCTTTAAGTATATGGACTACCTCTGGATGGACGTTAGGTGGCACAGTTGCCTTTTTGTGTAAATATGTGGGGATACTTGTGGTCATTTACACCTGAGGAAAGGATTGGGCTGAAACAATTGTAAATATATGGTGTGAATTGGTGTCAAATTTTGAACTTATGAAAAAAATGCTCAGTTTTTTGGCAAGTGGATAAATGCTTTGGGGTAGATTCATCAAAGAGTGAAGTTAAGAGTGAAGTTCCGCCACTAGAGGGAAAAAACAGCTCTCAATTCATTTCTATGGGATTTTGAAAGGTGTATTTATGAAGGGGTGAAAGTGAAATTTCACCCTTTGATAAATACGCCTTCAAAATCCCATAGAACCATAAAAAGGTTAGGGCAAAGTGGACAGGCTTTAATGTGGGCATATCGGGGAGACATCCGCTCATTGGGCGACATCGCAAAATGAGCAGATCTCTGCGTCTATGGCCACCTTAACACATCCTGATGTTTATCGGTGTTCCCAAGGCACTGAGGGCCAATCAGATTAGATCTATTAGCTCACACTGTGTTGAGATGAATCCATTATTAAATTATTTTCTATGACTAGATCATGTATATCAGTGCAGGGCTGGACTGCAAGATAAAATAGGCCCTGGCATTTCAGGAACACAGAGGCTCAATCAGAAGCCCAAACAGCCCCACCAGCTGTTGTTCTATGGCACATTATAGTAGCCCCTCTGGCATTTGCCAGAACCCACATATTGCCAGTCCGGGCCTGTATCAATGCACACTTATAATGCAGTGCAATATCAATTTCAAGTTCCCTGAATAAAAATCAAAGATTGAACAATCAAACAATGCTAATGTGTATCAGCAGAAAACAGACCTTTTAGTTTGCATATGACTCCACTTTCAACCAAGTTGTTACCCACAAATAACCAGTATTATGGAAGGAAGTTACCCTTAGAGCTCTAATTCCTCTTTCTGCTGCTCTGAAACTGAGATGGACTTTTTTAAGATGTGGAAGTCACACTGGGTGCTCTTCTGCTGAGCTCAGTTTTATATATTTACATATATTTATGCCAAAGGACATCTGAACTGGATGGTTTACTTGTGGGTAAAAAAAATATATTTTTTTTCCAATGCAAATACGCTGATAAAGCAATAATGTAGTGGGTTAATTTAGCCATTCACTACTGTGTATATTCATTTCTGCTTAGCAAGTCAAGTCATGAAAATGTTTCTCTGGGAAAGTCCTGTAATGCTAATTTGGGCTAGGCAGACCAAAAGGGGTTAATGTCCAGCTAGTAATTAGACAAAGACAAGAGGTCCTCTGCACTCAACCCATTATCAATATATTTAAGACATTGAGACATTCTGTGCATACAACTACTAAGAAATGCCTTACCCTTTAAACAACAGGGATTGTTTGTCCATATATTGCAATATATTTAAGCTGGCCAACTACGTCAAAGTCATCCCATATCTGGCCAGTCCTACGCTCAATTTCATCTGATTCATCAAGAATTCTATTGCTTCATTATACATTTTACAAAGGGACTAAGTTTTACCTGCAACTTACTTGCTGCTTTCAAAGTAAAACTCCCAATCATGGATGCCCTTTTATTAGACACCAGTGGGATCACCTGACTATAGCTGGGAAGGGTGGGGGCTACAACAAGGAGCTGGTCACTGCTCCAGTATAACTACAACACACAAGAAAAAGTTGTGCTCACCACTAATTTTTAAAACCATTAAGTGGGGGTGCAATGAGGCTGTGACCACAAAATACATAGACAAAGACAAGAGGTCATCTGCACTCAACCCATTATCAATATATTTAAGACATTGAGACATTCTGTGCATACAGCTACTAAGAAATGCCTTACCCTTTAAACAACAAGGATTGTTTGTCCATATATTGCAATATATTTAAGCTGGCCAACTACGTCAAAGTATATTGCAATATATGGACAAACAATCCCTGTTGTCTGTATGCACAGAATGTCTCAATGTCTTAAATATATTGATAATGGGTTGAGTGCAGAGGACCTCTTGTCTTTGTCTATGTATTTTGTGGTCACAGCCTCATTGCACCCCCGCTTAATGGTTTTAAAAATTAGTGGTGAGCACAACTTTTTCTTGTGTGTTGCAGCTAGTAATTAGAGCATGGGTTACATGTGACTTGGCTAAGTGGAGGATAGGAATAATGGAAGCCAGGAGGTTCTTGAGTGAAACAAAGCAGTTACAAGTTTATTTGTTCAAGACAAATATCCCACAGGTTTACTTACAAAGACAAGGCATATGCAAATATTGCTGGCAGACCGAGACAGGCAATGGATGATGCAGCTGAGTAATGTGTGTCCCATAGGAATGTAGTCAAGTCATAATGCACATCACCAGGCAAGTAGGCCGGATCCACCCAGCAGAGTGGTCAGGGGGAAGGAGTCTAAGCCTGATGCCCTATCTGTGGTCCCTTCACTTAAGGCACTCTAGTAGCCTTGGGAAGCTACTCCCCACTACAGATGCTTCATGGCGCACAAAGCTGCTCTTACTATCTTTACTCTCTATCTTACACTCCCAGAGAGTCTATAACAGATATACCCTGTCTTCAGCTAACCTCATTGACAGGGTTCTCTGCTCCCTGACTCTCTAGAGCTAAAGGCTTTACTGGGCCTTGGTGTACCCAGGCTCAATGGGAACAACCAGTCGACCTGGACACCAGCAGCCAAAGAGGAAGAATCTCCCCTTTCCACACACTTTGCCCAACAACTAGGGAGGAAGGATAGGGAATTAAAGCCATAGGGACATATTAACCTTATGAATCCCTACAGTTCTATGGTAAATCAATAGGGGCTATCTTGCAGATGCTGCAGTTGTGTGCATGACTGGAACTTAAATACCATGAGGATTCAGCAGTATATTATACTAATGTAGGGGACTGATAAATGTATCCCTATTTAAATGACTTTTCTCCAAAGTGGACCCTTAATCTAAGGGAAGGAGTAATGCCCCATTTTCTAGTTTAGAGTATGGCCCATAGCTATCCCTGCTTGGGCGCTAGGTAGAGCTTTGCTATAATATAAATGTCTGAGCCATATATAATATGATAATATATTTAATTGTAAGACATTGATGTAATTGATGTAAGTCAACTTTTTATAACTTTATATATTAAGGTTTCATTCATATCCATTAATATTATTTAACAATTCTATCCATCTGTCTTCACTACTGTTTTGTATTGCCTCCCCTGATACTATAACTTGTTGTAGAATCATCCAGCGCAAGCTAGAAGCATTGGCAAAAAGAGTGGGTGGTGCAGGTGGTTTTTTTTGATCATATGTAGTAATAGATATTTTATGCTCCCCGATCCTCACTGTGACCGTACATGACAATTGTTTTAGTAACTGTTTACCACAGGGGCATTTTAATACATACAGATGAGCCATCAGAATTTACATTTTGTTCCACCATATCCAGACACTATATGGGACCTATTATCCAGAATGCTAAGGACCTGGAGTTTTCCAAATAAGGGATTTGTCTGTAAGCTAGATCTATATGCCTTAAATTTAATTTGTATAATTTAAATATTGAATAAACCCAATAGTACGGTTATGCCTCCTCTCAGATCTATTTTTCTTGAGAAAAAGGTAATAATTTTAAAAAAAGGAGTTATTTGATTATAATAGAGTCTGTGGGAGAAGGCTTTCACTTAATTATGTGGTTTTCTGGATAACTGATTTGGGTGATAGTGGCAGATTATTTTATTTTTGAAGTGGAGATTAGAAAGTATTAACCTCTGTTCTAGTACACTGTACATGAGTAATGATATCCGCATAATTTGGGATTACTACCAAGATGGGCTCCTTTTGTTTAAATGTAATGGTTAAATCTGAATAATTTTTCTTCAGAACCAAAACCATCAGGGTTAACAATACGATTTTTCCATAGTGTGAATTGTGTTGCTTAACATCTCTTCTGTGTATTGCGTTCCTTCCTCATATGGAAGAGAAGTGTGTAGTGATTGAACATCTATATTACACAATAGACAGTTTGGTTTTACATTATCTAGTTCCTACAACCTTAGTAAAAAATGAGCTGTGTCTTTAAAGGGATACTGTTATGGGAAAACACGTTTTTTACTAAATGACATGGGGCAGCTGGGAAATTGACAAAATGTCTAGCCCCATGTCAGATTTCAAAACTGAATATAAAAAAATCTGTTTTCTCTTTTGAGAAATGGATTTCAGTGCAGAATTCTACTGGAGCAGCACTATTAACTGATACCTTTTGAAAAAAAAATTTTTTTCCCCATGACAGTTTCCCTTTAAGACATTGGAGTAATTGTCTATTAAAACACACATACGCTGCTGGTGGCTGTATCAGATTCCCTTCTAGGAATGAAGCATGAGAAACGAGTTTACAGTTTGGTGTTCCCTGAGTTTATAGCATGTTTCTTAATCTTAATCTATCTATCATGTATCTATCTACCATCTATCATTCTTTTTGCATTCTCGTTTTTGCATTCTAGTTTTAAAAGTGGTAATTCATTTTGCTGAATATGATCAGTATAGATATTCTTTATAGGTTTGTTGGTTGTTGTTCTATACAAAGGATCTAACAGATTTTAGATCTGCTTCAAGAGCTATGGTAACTTTTGCTTGTGCCCTATACATTATAACATGGGGGTCCCTGCCTTAAAGGGCAAGGAAAGGCAAAGAAATAAAATCCTATTTTTACTTTCTTTAATGAAAAAGAAATCTATCTCCAATATACTTTGATTAAAAAATGTTTACTGTTTTCATAGGAAACCTGACTGTATGCAGTGAAATTCGAAAGAAGGTCCCTAACTTCTGGCAGGGATATCAATCATACTTATGAACAGCAGGGGGAGCCCCTGCCTTACTTACCAGCCATGCAGAACTCAAGCAGCTTTGTTTTTTGATCATTTATGACGATCCCTAAGAAGCCCAGACCACACTGAGCATGTGTATGTAGTCTAGTCTTGCAAAGATGTATAACAAAGTTACAAGATGACAGCTCCCTGTGGCCAACTTTGAAAGCATAAATCATTGGTTTGATTAGGCTTGTGGGGCAGTAAGTTGATGTGTATGTTTAGTATAAAAAAAATACAGCATTTCTAGCCTTATTCTATTTTACACTTTCCTTGCCCTTTAAAAATGGGCCATCCATGGCTGGTGGGTACCCATTACTGTACAATTTATAAGCATGGCCCTTGCTGTGGAAAGCAGACATACTCACATAGTTGTAATAAACCAAGGCACATTTTATTGGTAGCTTCCTGCAGGGAGGCAGAGTTCAAACCGGGCCCTGGGCTTTTCTCACACATTCAAAGCTTTTATCTCTTGAAGCCTCCAGGACCCCAGTCATGAAAGAGATGCACAGGCAGAGTGCTGTTAGGCTCAGGCCAGATGGGAAGATTCGGGAGATTCGTCGCCTGGCGACTAATCTCCCCGAATCGCTTCCCCCTGCCGTCCAGCGTCTTTAATAATTAATCGCCTGCGCCTATTCACACGCGGCTGTGCGCTTTCCCCCGAAATCGCTCAAAATTGCCTAAGGAAAAAGCCAGCGCAGTGTGTGAATAGGCGCAGCCGATTATTTATTAAAGACTTTGGAAGGCAGGGGGAAGCGGTTCAGGGAGATTTGTCGCCCCAAAGAAGAGGTGATTAGCCGCCAGGAGACAAATCACCTCGGATCTTCCAGTCTTTCCTTACCCTTAGTAGTACAGAATCTTCCCCTTACTGTAATCCTCCTCCCCAAACTCTCTGTGGTGACCTCTCATACAGTGCCCAGGCTTCTCCCATACACCCAATTCCCTACCTGGTGCACATTCATCCCAGGGACTCTACCCCAAGCTAATCACTCCTCGTTGGGGCAACAGATTGTCCTTTCTCACTATCCAACTATCATAAGATGGCCATAGACTCAAAGATCAATCCTGTAATATTGGACAAACGATTGTACGTTCTTATCTCCCAACCTGCCACTTACCATTCAGATCAAACAAAGTAAAATAACAGATCAGCCGATGTTCAGCCCCTGACAGCAATTGAATGAAAGTTTATATCCCACAAAGCTGGTGACACTGAAGATCGTCAGATCAGCAATACATGCAGAAATATTATCATATTATAACTTTTAACCTGTCCGATCGACTGAATGACCAATCGGCATGGCAAGAAAAATGTCGGGACACTCCACACACGCTTTACACTCCTAGAGAGAACTCATACCACCTTCTACCACTAGCTAGCCCTGAAGGAGTCAGTCTACCAAAAATGGTCCAGCCACATCGGTCTTGGTCCTGCCTCTGGATGTTACTAGTCCAAAGATGAAGTGCACAGCTCCTGCACTTCCTTATATAGGCACCTGAGGAGGAATTCCCCTACAGGCCAACCTTACTGGTTGGCACCAGCTGCTGGCTGAACTGTAACATTACCCAACTATTTACATTAGGAAAAATACAGGCTGCCCCCTGGGATCGTAGAATGCATGGTGCACAATGAATCCAAATAAACCATACATGTTAGGTCACATGAGCCAATTAACAGACAGAGTTACACTTCTTCCTGTTACAGTTAGAGTTGAAATATTTCTGGTCAGGTGATCTCTGAAGCAGCACACAGACCATCACAAAATGTGGGTTCAAGGCAAGAGATGTAAAAGGGCAATATTTACTTAAATTTATATAAATATATATCAGCAATTTGTATCTATATGGTTACATTAGTGGCACGACAAACAAATATACATTTGCACATACAAGCTTGTGAATTATGGAATTCTGTCCAATTTTATACCCGATTGTCCCTTCCATGAACAGTAACTAATTAACACTGGATCTAAATGATCTGATCAGAGGTCCATTTTAGTTATGATGCCATTGTACATGAAACCCCATCAGTGTTGAAACACTTAGCAAATTTGTCTTGCTATTGACTCTTAAATATTTTGCTTGGGTCATTTTAAAATTGAAATGCAAGCACTTGCTATCTATATGAGAAGGGCAAATATAATAAAGCACACATGTTTACAGTCTGTGAAGAATATCAAGAGTAAAGATCATCAACAGAAAGTTCACAATATCATTATTGCTTGAAGAAATATCCAAATAGTCCATCTGCAGGTTCGTGTCTTATGCCAGAAATTGTTTCAAACTCATTATAAAGATGGAAATATTTTTTCTTGTCAATAATTTGTAATAGTAAAATGTTCCTGAGGCTAGACTGTTCACTGCTATGTGGTGTGTGATTTACGGCAAGTACAGATCATGTTATCATTAACTGCAAAATTCAACTGTTCAGCTTCTTCTCTAATACCACCCATTCCTGGTGTTAGTTTCGTTTGACTTCTGAATATAAAGTTTCTTGTGGTTCTGGAGATCTATTTTGTTTTGAACTTGAAAAATCAAGGGTCACATATTGCAGGTCTTCTTCAATGTTTTTACTTTCATTGGGAGAGCTGAGACTTGTATTGGGTTTCTGCTGAAATGTAAAAAATATATTATCAATTATATAATGAGGGATGTAGGGAAAGCTGGTATACTATACTAGCTCAGTGAACACCAAAACTTGCACTTAAAATCTTCCATTTGGCAAACACTATACAATCAAGCTAAACTGGAATCCTATGACATTTCACAATTCAGTCACATTATGGATAGTGATGGCCAAATTTGTCCCATTTCGCTTTGCAGAAAAACTTGCGAATTTCTCGGGAAACGGCGAAAAGTTCGCAAAACTGCGCTGGCGTCTCGTTTTTGACCCAGGTGTCCATTTTTGGTCTTTTTTTGGATGCTGGCATTGTTTTTTTGGACGCCAGCACAAATTTGTTTGTGAAAATGTGCCAACATTCCACTTTTTTAACTGATTTATTTGAAGCCAACAAATTTTCACAACAAAATTTTCGTCGGTGATTCGCAAATTTATTCGCCAGCAGCGAAACTCGGGAGTTCACCACGAACTCACGCCTGACGAATAAATAATCACTAATTATGGACCTTATTAGAGCTTCCTTAATATTCTTGAGGGATAATGTAATAAAGATCGCAATTACTATTCCTAGTTTCTGTTTCACTGGACCACCTCATATATTCTATGCCAACCCTAAGGGGCAAATTTACAAATTTCACATGAAATGATCGAAGTTCGATCGAATTCGATCGAACAACGATCATACAAATTTTTCGTAAAATTTGGCCTCTTTGATCATCGAATATCGAATAGATCGAATGATCGGATATTCGATAATTCGATCATCGAAGGAATCAAAATTTTAAAGTTATTCGACTGCCTACTTCGCCAGATTGAACCTACTGAATTGTAATAGAAGCCTATGGGAAGCTGTCCATAGGCTTCTGAGGCTAAGTCCTGCTTGAATACCATTCGTACGATCAGAGCATCGATCGTACAAATTTTTCGGACTCTCAAATTAAATTTAACAATTTTTTTGTGAAATCGAACGATCTGTATCCATTCATACGAATTCATCGAGAAATCGGATATCGCGCAAAATGATAGCCTAAAACAATTTGATAAGTTGGTTATCATATGGTTATCATTGGTTGAATACTTTTCGAATTGTGAATTTGGTTGAGCTAATTTCTGGGAGTAATAGTAAATTTGCCCCCAAATGTGCGTTTTCAAATCTATCAATATCCCAGATTCAGATTTCTGAACATTTAGATCATGCACAGTAATCTGGCCAGGAAACCACAAGATGCTCCTTAAATTCTATCCATTTCTAGGTGAACTAGAATGGGTTTTTCCAAGCCCAGAGTGCTGAGCAGATTTGATTGGTATTTCCTAAAGAAATATCTGAAAAAATGTATAAATAGTCTGTGAAAGGAGTTCAAAATAATTTTTTTTTAAATACATCATTTAGATGAAATATGGAAAATAGTCAATGTAGCTATTTCCATGACATGCAAAATGTACCACACAAACCCCCTGCAGTTGGGTAATTTCCTCTCAAGTGCAAGCATTTAATAGAGAATCTCCATAAATCTCCATATATTTGCAGAATGGCAGTAATTACCCTAGACCAGGGGTGTCCAACCTGCGGCCCAAGATGGATAGGAATGCAGCTCAGCCTGAAACGCTTGGTTCCCGAGGAAATGTCATGTTGCAAAGGATATAGGATTAGGCAGGAGGGGGACTTTGCCCATTGCCCAGTTAGTAGTAATAATAATAAGTATATTTAATACCCAGGTGTCTCATATTCCAGTGTATATCTGGTTATCCAACTGTTATTGTAGTTCTTTTCTGTGCATTTCCTTTACTTTTACAAATCAATAGTGTTTTTGTATGTCATGTGTGGCCCCAGCCAATGTTTCTTTTTCCAATGTGGCCAAGGAAGGTTGGACACCCCTGCCCTAGACGCTTCCGTCTCCTGGAAAACTATATAAGGCCAATATCAATAGACTCAAGTGCCATTAGCATACAATATCTACACTAGGGGGCAGATTTACTAAGGGTTGAATTTCCAATGGCAAAAAAATTCGAAATTCGACCAGGGAATAGTGGGGAATTAAAAAATTTAGATTTCGAATTAAAAATGGTTTTAGCACAATTCGATCGATCGAATAGGGAAATTCAATCGAATTCTACTCGAATTTTCAAACGATTTTTAAACGATCAATCAAATTTTTCCTATTCGATCTTAGGGAATGATCCCCATTTCGGTATGTTTAATCTGGCGAAGTTGGTGATCAAATTAAAATTTAAAGGGGAAGTATTTGACCATCGAATTTTCGAATAAAATTAAATTTGAATATTCGAATCATTCGAATTTGAATATTTGATGGTCGAATTTGCCTAATTTGCATATTTGAAATTCGAATCTTTTTGAAAATTCGATTAAATATTCGAATCCTTCATGTGAATACATGTGAATTTAGTAAATCTGCCTCTAGGTTTCACCATTTCAGAGCTACAACTCAGTGATCCAACTGGCCTGCAGTAATGTTGTGTTAATCCATGTTTGGTTTATTGCTAAACATAAATGATTAGAAGAACGTAAGGACAATAAAACACTCTTACATCAAATGTTCTTTTTTCTATATTGGAATAAACCACTTCAGAAGTATTTGGTGTTGAGCTTTTATATTCTTCGGCCTGCTCTGCTGGCCTTCTCCTGACAAAATGAATCCAAAGATGTATGTTAGTTGATTCGTTATGATTATTCAGAATTAAAAATGTAACTGATGCTTTAAAACCTCAAAATAAAAAAACATTCTAATTTATTATATTATTTCATTTATATATACACTAGACTTTTTTGGGTTATCACAGATAATAGGCAAACTGAAAGGTATTGTTCCTGACCTTAATACTCACCCCCCTACTTGATTTCTTTAAATGTCAATATTTAAAAAGAAATAATACAAATGGCATTGAAACTGAAAGTAATTCTATAATCTACAGAACACACAAGGGTTAGCAAAACTGAAGAACGTTGCATTTATGTCATCAGGAAGCAGGATTACCTTTTCTTGTATCTCTTGACCATAACGGCTGCAACTATGACAGTGAGGAGTAAGACCACAATGCCACAAAACGGTCCAACAAGATGAAATACATCATTTGTGGGGGCTAAAAAAATACATTGATAAATTAGGAGGAAACCTTTAAATAAATAAAATAGGAGTAGAAGCTAATTCAGAAACTGCAAGTGTTATGACTCACAAAAGAATTAACGATTCTCCAAGGAAAGAGAATTCAAAACAGTTTAAAAAGTAACTTTATTTCCTTATATACCAGAAGGCAAACAGCTTTAACTAATTACTGTACAGTTAGGGGCCGATTTACAAAATTCACATGAATAGATCGAAGTTCGATCCAATTCGATCGAATAACGATCGTACGAATCTTTCGTGAAACCGAAAAGTGAATTTTGGCCTCTTCGATCATCGAATATCGAATAGATTGAATGATCGGATATTCCATAATTCGAACATTCGATGATCGAAGGAATAAAAATTTTAAAGTTATTCGACTGCCTACTTCGCCAGATTGAACCTACCGAATTGCAATAGAAGCATAAGGGAAGCTCCCCATAGGCTTCAAAGACTAAGTCCTGCTGGAATACCATTCGTATTTTCGGACACTCAAAGTAAATTTTACGATGTTTTCCTGAAATCGAACGATCGGTATCCGATCGTACGAATTCACCAAGAAATCGAATATCTAGCGAAATGATAGCCTAAAACTATTCGATAAGCATTCGATGGTCGAATGCTTATCGAATTTCGAATTTGGTCGAGCAAATTTTCAGGAATAATAGTAAATTTGCCCCTAAGCCCTGCTCGAATACCATTCGTACGATCGAAGCATTTGATTGTTCAAATAGTACGAATTTTTCGGATGCTCGAATTAAATTTTACGATGTTTTCGTGAAATCGAACGATCGGTATCCGATCATACGAATTCATCGAGAAATCGAATATCTAGCAAAATGATAGCCTTAAACTATTCGATAAGCATTCGATGGTCGAATGCTTATCGAATTTCGAATTTGGTCGAGCTAATTTTGGGGAATAATAATAAATTTGCCCCTTAGTAGTTAAGAACAAATGTAACGTTTAACCCTTTGGGCATGTAACACTTTCAAAACAGATTCAGGGAGGCAAAAAACCTCAAAAATTTTCTCTAATTTAGTGCTTCCTTCCAGGCTCTAAAATTTAAAAAAATGCATACGAATTTTGTAATAAGTAACAATAATAAATAATTTACTAAGTATTGCACTTGCATACTCTGGAAAGATCTAGTGAATAAGATATCAACAAGTTTGATATGCTTTTACATTCATAAAATAGGTACAAGTTGCCTGCAGATTTGTCAACGAAAATTGCATAAGATTACTATATCCACAATGAATTTCCTTTGGCATTTAACTACCCAGATTGTGAGGTTCTCTAGATTCGTCTATCATAATGTGTGAATCGAAATCATTGCTTCAATGCCCTTCCCCCAATATATTCAGGTATTAAATAAAAGTGTACCCAATAAAGAATCCCCTATCATATCACTTAGAACTCTATGCCTAATAGATCCTTTAGCTATTTCACAAACACAGCTTAGTTTATAAAGCAAAAGTTTAGGTGGTATCAAAAAAATCTTAGGAGAACACATGAATGCCCCCTTTCCACTTTTTTAGGCATAAAAAGCAAGCGTCTGACATGAATTGTCCTATATAAAAAGAGGCTGGTAATGTTCATACAGAGTATCACAAATTATTACATATAACTGTTTTTGGTGTGCCCCCTATAATACAAAGTTTTTAAATTTTAAAAAACCATATTTTTATTGTTAAAAAATATACTGTTTCAAAATGCTTTAAAATTGGCCTTTGCATGTCAGCCAATCAATTCCTCAGTAATGACCTGTTCCCTCTGATTTGTTGATTTTACTCTTGTAGGTAATCTATAAGAAAGGAAGAAATTTCAGATAACTTGGTTCCACATTCAGGACCAGCTTCAAGGAGAAGAGAAAGCATGGTTTTACTGGGCCTGGTCTGATTCTGCGCTGAAGGGGGGCTCAGTTGCATAGTGCAAAGTTGTGTACATTTTGTAGGTTACATTTAATATTTAAATGAACTACTTATTATAGAACATCACCATCTGTTTATACTGGGATATATTTACTGAATTATATTAGATATTACCTACATAAACATTTAGCAGTGGAATGTTATTATTGGACCCCACAGCAACTTCCTTGGGCCCCCTAAACCCACACTCCTCATCATGTAATAAATTAATTTACTAAGCTGTAAACAAAAAAGCATATAAAATCAGCAAAGTGAACCATGTTTTTCAGTTTACCAAGTTTTTTCCAGAATTCCAAAATATTTTTGGACACCAAATAAATATCTTCTATATGGAGCCTTGACTGCACCACATTTCAGAGACGTATATGTAACTTACATTTGATAACCACAAAGATGGATTTACTTTCGTTTCCAACTATGTTCATCGCTCTGCATGTATAATTTACCCCATTTTCAAATGGTGACTTGGTCATATTTAGGTGCAATATGGGTGAGTTTTGGATGGCTGTGCTGTTTTTTGTATGTTTTATCCAAGACAAGTTTGCCAGAGGGTTACTGACAGCATCACATTGCAGGTAAAAGGAATTTCCTTCAAAGACTTCTACTGAAGAGTTTTCATACACGGAGCAATCTGAAATGCGAATTCACCATTTTATTAAAGCATTGTCTCACTTGTTGCATTTAATCTTAAACAGCTGTTACATGAGCTGTTATTAAAATTTTCAGTCTGCCATTTTGTTAAGGAACTCTGTCTTATTGGTTACACAAGACTTTTTTCTTCTTTATTGCCTTGCCACTAGTATAGTGTTTCATCAGACAAAAAGGTAGTTACAACACCCAAACTCCTCTCTACCCTGTAATATTTTTGAGACCGTGACTAAGGGAGAGCTTCATAATGATTTCCTACCCAAGATACCATGAGAGTTTTCATTGATCAAACGTCAAGTTCATGCACATCTGTGTAAAATGTAAATCATCATCAACACTGGTTTCTTAATCTGACTCCAATCGCTCCATTTATATTCCAGGAACCAAGGCCATGACATTTTATACAGAACCACTTACCCAACATAAACTTCCAGTTTGTGAATTAAGACTGTGAAAAAAATGATTGACGATTCCCACATTTTATTTAAATCCTCCCTTGAGCCATAAATCTACAGTAAGCCCAGAAAGGGCAATTTTCATTAGGTCATCACCGTGCACCTGGCCAATACATACATCAATACATAAGACATAATTACCATTTATTTTGCAGTATTTAATAGTTAGTCTCTTTGGGGCATCTAGAATGAGAAAGAGAGAATTAAAAAAAAAAGTTTGCTGTTTTAACATTATTGTATTTGTATTTTTTTTATATATAAATAATGCCAGATTTGAAATTCCTTTAAAAACTATAGGCATTAAACCAGCCTATACCCAGATGCAGATCTGTTCTCTAGGAATGAATAAAAACTGAAAAAAACCCCCAAAAAACATTTGTATTGGAAACACATATACTACACATACTTGTAGTACAATAATTAAAGTATCTATCTATAAAACCTGATTTCACAATGGGCACTAATATGTCACCTCTATATGCAAATATTGCATATCATGGATTTTTTTGAAAACACATTTATTTTTTCTAATTTGGAGTATTCATCTCACATTATAACGTACATGCGCTATGTAGACGATACGTTTTTTCTTTGGAAAGGTGGAAAAGAGAAACTTTTAGAATTTCTTGAGTACCTTAATAATGTACATAGCACTATACAATTTACTTTAGAATATCACCCCTCTAATATTCATTTCCTTGACGTGGACATTCAACTGACTGTTACAGGGTTTAATACATCTGTCTTCACGAAACCAACAGATCGTAAAAACCTTATAAGTCCTGCAAGCTTCCATGCCTCAGGTTTGTTTAAAGGATTGCCAAAAAGTCAATTACTAATAGTCAGGAGAATTACCTCTAGTGATATTTCATATGCTATTGAATCTGATAAAATTATAGATAAATTCACTATAAAAGGTTATGAAAAAGATTCACTCTTAAAAATACTTGAAGTGGGAAAAATACCACGTGCTAATTTACTTAAAGGGATCCTGTCATGGGGAAAAAATTTTTTCAAAATGCATCAGTTAATAGTGCTGCTCCAGAAGTATTCTGCATTAAAATCCATTTCCCAAAAGAGCAAACAAATTTGTTTATATTTCATTTTGAAATCTGACATGGGGCTAGACATTTTGTCAATTTCCCAG
>CM044443.1:126799906-126818852 GCA_024363595.1 Xenopus borealis | reverse complement strand
TTAAACCTACCGAAATGGGGATCATTCCCTAAGATCGAATGAGAAAAATTCGATCGATCGTTTAAAAATCGTTCGAAAATTCTATTAGAATTCGATTGAATTTCCCTTTTCGATCGAATTGCGCTAAAAATATTCAAATTGGAAATTGAAATTTTTTTAATTCCCCACTATTCCCTGGTCGAATTTTGAATTTTTTTGGCATTAGAAATTCGACCTTTAGTAAATCAGCCCCTTTATGTTATCTGTTATCCATTAATTATCCTGTGCCATGTAGCCGTTTTTCAATTTCCGCCATTGCTACTTAGCAGCTTGTTTATATGAACTATAGTAGTGTTTCTGAAGCAAACAGATCAGTTTTAACAGCGCAGGGCAACACTACATGATATTTTCTTTACTTTAAAACAATTGAATTTTTTTTTCGGTGTTACTGTTCCTTTAAATGAAAAGCAAAATTTGTTTGTGCAAATGCATAGCTTTTCGCGCTGTTAATTATTTTTCCTGTTATCAACTTTTATTACATTCCCCCAATAGTGTTGAAATATTTCTTGTGGTTCCATCTGAAAGATTCGCTGTACATCCCACCTGCAATATTCACTGGTTTTCTCTTACTCACTTGTCACTGTCACATTGAGTTTGTTCCAAATATAGGAATATTTAATGTCTCCATCTTCCAATCTGAATACATATTCTCCTTGATCCTCTGGTTGTGCATTGCTGATAGAGAATGAACAGTCTCCTGCATGTACTTTCCCAGTCAAGGTGAATCTGCCTTTTCTCTCAGAAACCTTAGAGGCATCTGTAGAGGCTACAACAACGTCAGGAGTCATTATTTTATACCAAATCCCTGTGGCACTTGTAGATAAAGTTCTATCTGAAGAAAAGGTAAATGTACAGGGAATTTCCACACAGAGACCTGATGCCACTGACACTGACTGCTGGACAGATAGATCATAACCTGCTGTTGGACCCTTATCAGCACCTGTAGAAAAAAACATCTCAATTTGTAACTGTGTGTGTTTGTAAAAGAACAATGAAAAGAAAAAAGCAAAGCATCTTAAACACAGAAATATATTTTTGACTTTGAATTTTTGGGTTTTCCTACTCAGTATTTCTGCAACTTGGAGTGTAAAATGATATAGAGTCAATGGGGGTTATTTATAAAGTTCACACAGTGCATATTTAGTGGCAAATGTTTGTAATGCCAATGGTTTTTTTTTGTTTTTTTTTTTCCCTGAACACTGAAATATTGCACTGCTGTCTTTCCAGTTTCTGCAAATTCGCATTGTGCACAAATATTAGCAAATGGCTCACAAAGGAGACTGGTGTTTGCGTGAGAACTGCAACTGTGCGACTTTGTTGTACGTGAAAACAGCAATGACAGTAAATTACATTTGCAATTTGCAAAACTGTTTTGGGAATAAAAAGTCACAATTCTGTTTGCACACTTAGGGGCAGATTCATCAATGGTCGAATTTTCAAGTGCATAAACGTCAAAATCAGCGATGGGCAAATTTATTCACCTGCGGCAAATTCGCAGCGGATTCCCGTGATTCACCACAGGCGAATAAATTAGTGAAACGCCGGTGAAATTTCTCTTGGCGAAAAGTCGCCAGCGTCTGATTGTGGATGCGTGCGTCCGAATCGTTCGAATTCGAATCGTTCGAATTTGAATCGTTCGAATTGAACAATTTCCCTTTAAAACAAATCCTAATTTGCAAAATGTTGTCAAATTGCCTGTAAAGGCTATGGGAGGTCCCTCATAGGCTATAAAGGCAATTCAGCAGGTTTAAGGTGGCAAATGGTCAAATTAATTTTTTTTGAAAGAGACAGTATGTGGGCGGGGCTTGTATCGGGGAAGTTTCCCCCGATGATGCTGTTCACCACATAAAAAAATTCAGTAAAATAAAAAATGATTTTCAAACATAAACTTTTATTCCAGGACACACCAGAGGCCTCTTAAATAAATACAGTCCAGCATGCAGTGAGGGACACCAGCATTAAACAGTAGTAAACAGGACACCTTCCCTTTAAGGACCTTGGATACCACCTAACTGCTATTGGTCCGGTATATTCATCCACCCATATTTCCCCACTCTCCAATAGTGGCCCGATACATTTGCGTGATACCCCTCCACTTTTCCAAGTTAGGACCTTTTCCATACAAGTCCTGGCCTGAAGTCTCAGTGTCCTTCCTACCTAACCCTAAGCTATATCTGATTCCCTCACTTACAGAGGACCTGTAGGATTCTAAATCCACTACCCTCCTCGTTGGGGCCACAGCTGCCCTTCTTAAATGGATGGTTCACCTTCAAGTTAACTTTTAGTATGTTATAGAATGGCCGATTCCAAGCAACTTTTCAATTGGTTTTCATTATTTATTTTTTATAGTTTATGAATTATTTGCCTTTTTCTCCTGACTCTTTCTAGCTTTCAAAAGGGAGTCACTGACCCCCTCTAAAAACAAATCCTCTCTAAAGCTGCACATTTATTGTAATCACTACTATTTATTACTCATCTTTCTGTTCCGATTGTCCTCTATTAATATTCCATATTCTCATTCAAATCAATGCATGGTTGCTAGGGTAATTTGGTCCCTAGCAACCAGATTGCTGATACTGCAAACTGGAGAGCTGCTGGATGAAAAGGTAAATAACTCAAAAACCACAAATAATAAAAAACGAAAACCAATTGCAAGTTGTCTCAGAATATCACTCTCTACATCATACTAAAAGTTAATTCAAAGGTGAACAGCCCCTTTAAATATCCTCACTTTCCTATTCTAAATACTTCTATCGATATTGTCGCCGCTCACCGTTTATCTGTTCTTACTTCCATCACACCTCCCATTTGGACTGCTCACTTTGGGCGGGGCACCTCCTTTTATAGCCCATATGTGTGCTAGGGCTCCCTCTGGTGGCTGGGGTGAAAGCTACACTTCAAAATTAACTTGAAGAACTGCCATCTAGTGGCCATTTACATACATTGCATACAACAAATTTTAAATATACATTTACATCCTTGCACATTTTGTCACTCAAACAATTACAAAACATAACACTCTCATCACTTTACACCCCATTACAAGTTTCCAATTTTCTCAATTCAAATCGAATTTTAGTCTATTCGATAGTCGATGTAGCCCAAAATTACTTTTAAAAATTAAAATTTTATTCGAACATTCACTTCGACCTTTAGTAAATCTGCCCCTAAATGCGCTACTCGTATCCAGTTTTATAACTATAACCATGTGCAGAGCAAATAGATTCACTGTGTGAGCCGTTGTCCACCGCAACCAAAATTCGTTTTCTGAACATACAAACTGCTGTATAGTTGCTAAGGAAAGAAGTCTTAGCAGCCAGAGAGTTGGTAAATGCCAAGCTGAAGAGCAACAAATTAATAAATCAATTTAGTAGAACAATTAATTTTTTTTCTTAGATTAAGATCCACAGAGATACCAAACGTTATACAGAGACACTACCTCACACCCTAGCCACCTAATCCCCTACATTGGGTTTAGCATTCTTGTATGGAACTTAAAAGGGTGGTTCACCTTTAAGTTAACTTTTAGTATGTTATAGAATGGTCATTTCTATGCAACCTTTCAATTGGTTTTCATTATTTATATTCTATACTTGCCTTTTTCTCTTGACTCTTTCTAGCTTTTAAAAGGGGGTCACTGACACCATCTAAAAACAAATGCTCTGTAAGGCTACAAATGTATTGTTATTGCTACTTTTTATTACTCTTCTTTCTATTCAGGCCTCTCCTATTCATATTCCAGCCTCTTATTCAAATCAATGCATGGTTGCTACGGGAATTTGGACCCTAGCAACCAGACTGCAAAAACTGCAAACTGAACAGCTGCTGAAAAAAGAGATAAATAACTATAAAACCACAAATAATAAAAAATGAAATTGAATAGCAAATTATCTCAGAATATCACTCTCCACATCATACTAAAAGTCGAACAACCTCTATAATGCTGAATGCTGTACAAAAGGAAACCCGGTAAAACTGAATTGACGGAAACTTAATTAGGAAAAAGTAAAAGATTTTATCAGCTCAAAGTTGAAAATTAATTTAACTGTATCTCCAGTGTATGCCCTTTTAAATATTGGCCCTCCTTCTTTTACATTGAGTAGATACTGATTTGATTTCGAACTTAATTTTACGCTTTATGGCGGCTACTAAGAGGGCCAAATTTCTCCTCCGGATATCAGAGTCTACTCCCTCCCTCAAAGAAATCTTAACATATGTAAACCAGTTATGCTGGCAAGAGGCCATAAAAATTTAATTTGAGGAACCACATATTAAAACGATGTTTTCTGAAAATTGGTCTCTTTACTTTGATCAAATAGACTCTAAACACAAAACTAAAATTCAGGAGCTGTTACAGATCTAACTATCCTAATGTCTGGGTAACAAAATTAACTTGGTATTTACATGATATATAGGTGCAAATATACTATTTTTCACCTAAAATCCCTCGAATTCCTTTGAAATTCGATAAGCATTCGACTAGTTTATGAGCCCTTGAATGTTTAAGCCCTCTCTGCTGGAGCTCTGATCTTGCTGTGCTGTGTGGCATAGATCAGAGGGTAAAGGTGGCCATACATCAGATCCACTTATTTGGTGAGGTTGCCAAATGAGAAGATCTTAACCCGGTATGTATGGTATTACTATGCTGCAAATGGGCGAAGACAGGTCTAGATCCACTAGTCGATGCGGTCCTGGAACAATCAATCAATCAATCAATCAATCAAACTTGCACAATTGATATGTGGCCAATTTGTGGGCTGATATCAATCAGGGATACTTGTCAGGAGCCCCCCACACATGGGCAGATAAGCTGCCGAACTGGTCTAAAGGACCAATATTGGCAGCTTTAATCTGCCCATGTATGGCCACCTTAACTCTGAAAGACAAATTCGATAGCAGTGTCCGGCAGGTCCAAATAGAATCTACAGCAGGCAAAAGGTTAATGCAACTGGACCAACAGGGAGAATTTAATAAAACACAATGGTTCATACTCACCCTTCCCAGGCAAAGAAAAGAGGAGCAACAGAACCACAAATGTATGTTGGCAAATCTGAGGCTGTAAGTGCTGCATCCTGATGTTTATTGGTGTTCCCAAGGCAGTGAGGAGCCAATCTGCTTAGATCAGTTAAATCACACTGGGCGGAGCTGAATCATTAAATCCTTCTCTTTCTGTGTTTGAATAGATCACATTTATGACTGTGTAAAAATTAATACATGTACAATATTCTCATTATTTCAGGCTGCTTAACAGTAACAAGTGAGCTTGTACCCGATGAAGGATCCTTAGTGGTCCTAAACATGTTATGCTGAAGCTTTAATAATCTTAATGCACTGATAACATTGTTGGGGTCTCCAGTGGATTTGGTAAGAATAATGTACAGAGCAAGGAGGCTCCTGAAAGCTGTACACCAATGCACTGGACTTTGTGAGCAGCAAATCTTGATATTAAATGATATATTTATATATATTATTTATATGACTTTAGGTTGACATTCCATCTATTTGGGGCAAGAACACTTCGGGGCCACTGTCACCTGAGGCAGCAATCCCGATGCCACTCATTCTTACCTGCCCCATGTTTACCCCTTTCACTTCTGAGCAAGTCCAGGAGGGTTGGAGATGTCTACACTTCTTGCCAAGCCTTTTATCCAGCATGAGGTGCAGAGCACAGAATGGCCTCAGAAAGGAGGGCAAGAGATGTAAAGGCAAATGCTTACACTATTGTAAATGACCCCTAAGTTCTATATTATAGCCAATTTATTAGGCAAGAAAATTAAATACAAATACTCAAACAAACCTTGCAGCAGATCCAGCTCTACTTTCCCTAAATGGTGGATCACTAGTAAGACCTCATCTGGAGTATGCAGTGCAGTTTTGGACTCCAGTCCTTAGGAGGGAAATAAATGAGCTGGAGAGAGTGCAGAGACTAAGTGCAACTAAACTGGTTAGAGGTATGAGGGAAGACTTAAATTATGAGGGGAGACTGTCCAGGTTGAGGTTGTTTTGTCTGGAAAAAAGGCGCTTGCAAGGGGACATGATTACACTTTACAAATACATTAGAGGACATTATAGACAAATATCAGGGGACCTTTTTACCCATAAAGAGGATCACCAGAGGCCACCCCTTCAGACTAGAAGAAAAGGACTTTCATTTAAAGGAACAGAGTAGGTGGTTCTTCACAGTGAGGACAGTGAGGTTGTGGAATGCACTGCCGGGTGATGTTGTGATGCGGATTCTGTTGATGCTTTTAAGAGGGGATTGGATGATTTTTTGGACAGACATAATATCAAAGGCTATGTTGAAACTAAACTCTACATTTAGTAAAGCTATGGGCATATATGGTTTGTGTGAAAGAGTGGAGGGGGGTGTGTGTGTGTATGCTGGGTTTTAATTTGGAGGGGTTGAACTTGATGGACTTTGTCTTTTTTCAGCCTAATTTAACTATGTATCTTTATGTAACCATATTGCATAGTTTTGTAGTAGAGATCTTGACATCCTACAGCTAGTTAGAAAACACTCCTGTATCTGGTGCATGTGTTGGTTCTGCAAGTCAAGGCAGATTAAAATGTCAGAGCATGGTATAGAAAGCCCTGTCCTTGCAGTTTGCCATAGGCCCTACATGGCTCCCCTGGCATATCACTCATGAGTACAGAGCTGCTAAACACAGGGAACAATGTATTCATGGGTGGAGTTCAAGACCTGCTCTCTGACCTGTTGCCAGAGGCACTTCTGGCGAGTCAAGCTGCGACAGACAACAGTTTATGAGCCCTTGCATGTTTAATCCCTTTTCTACTGGAGCTTTTTGAATTTGCTGTGTGGCATAGATCAGACAGTGACTCTGAAACACAAATTCTATAGCAGCGGTTATTCATTATTACAATATCCTAGTTCCATTATACGAGTAAATCAGAAACTCAGATATATTTTAGAAATACAATACCAGCTACTATACTACCTTTTTTTGCCTTTCCTACAAATAAGAGCAACATAATACTGGGAATATTTAGCCTAATAGTAGCTGCACACAAAAAAAGCCAAGGGAAAGTGCCCTATAAATGTCAAGAAGCTAAAGGTGAAGCTAATTAAGTATTATAATGTATGTTGCATAAAAAAACATTTGTCTAAACCAATCAGTTACAATTCGCACATTACTGTTACCCTGTTCCATGGAAGTATTCTCTTTCTATCATTGCTTCTGCTCTCTCTCCTGACATGATGCTCTTCTCTCCTCTTGACTTACATTGTATCTGTTATTTCATGTATGTCTTCTCCAGTCTTCTCTCCTTATTCTACTGCTTCTCTTATCTTCCCCAAATGATATTCGATGTGCTGACTTCTGTGTATAGGCTGCATAATATAAAAAAGCAGAAGTAGGGCAGTAATCGGTCATCTGTATCACATGTTCATTCCGAAATTATTCAGAAAGTAACTGTACAACTGACAGAGAAGCAGCCATAGATGTTAGTGTGTTTGCTATAAAGAAGTGTAAGATACATTGTAGCGGTAACAGTCAAGAAAAAATAAAGAAAAGTTGCTTGGTGGTTGAAAAAAAATGTAGTTTCAGTGAAGGGCTTCTACTTTTAAGAATACTCAAAAGTATCCCTCATACTAAGTCACTTAAGAAAGGTTAACCAAAAAAAGTAGAATTACTTATATTAGATATACTTTTAAGAATAGATATACTTTTAAGAATACTGATTATTAATGGACTGACAACACAATTCAGAGATAATTCATACACTATCAACATTTCTGAAGCCATTTCTGAAGCCAACATCATATTCTTTATTAAAAGTTCTTATAATCCTGAATATGCTGTTTTTTGTGACCCCCCCCCATGACTGAACCCCCGTTTTACAACAAAGTCAGATAGGTTCTGTTTCTGTTCTCCTTTTGTGCAGCTTAAAGAATGGGTTTATTCTTCTCACGAGGAAGAAAATACATTGTTATATTGGCAGTGTTGGTATGTGGCTTGAATACTGCTCAGCTCTTAGCAGCAATGTTGTAACGATTTTATTTTCTTGCATGTGTGACTATCTCATGTTGGTAGGAAACAAACTACTGGTGGAGACCTTGTTCTGGGACTTGCTTTACCCAGGCTGGCTTAAGTATAGTAGCAACACCCTCAACTCTCGGGTAGACATGTGTTACATAAGACTCCTCTCTCAATTGAGCCCTTGCTTAACTGTGGAAGGAAGAGTTAACCACACTACATCTCCACCCCAAAATATATTCTTAAAATAACTTAAATTAACATTTTTATTGGATAGATGTTACACACTTTGAATGGTGGGTGCTAACTTAGATGGTACAATATCAAATCAGTAAAAGCTTGAAGTACTTTCTTTATCGGTTGTTACTCACACAATCACAGATGTAGCAAAGAATCAAGTGATTCCTCAATTTTATTGAGTTTTTCCACGATCTGATCAAATCAAGTTTATTTTTTATTAAGAAATAAGCTAAAATCGGGATAGTTTGGTCTTTGTTTTTTTTTTTATAAAATATATGTAGGGATCTATAGGAATAACAAGTTCCTATAAGGTTAAATCCTCACCCTTCTAGTTACTAGGCAGAAGCCTATGGGGCAAATTCACTAAAGCCCGAAGTGACTAACGCTGGCGTAAAGTCACCAGCGTTAGTGCAAATCGTAACTTCGCAAATTCACTAAGTCCATCGCTGGCGTAAATTCACCAGCGACGTAGATAGTCTAGTGCAACTTCGCACCCTAACGCTGGCGAAGTGGCACTCTGGCAAAGGGGGCGAAAATTCGCAAATTCACTAAGTTAGTCATTTTTCTGAACGTTAGCCCCTTCGCCAGAGTTCACTTCGCCAGGTTTGAGCAGGCGAAGTGCAATAGAGTAGATAGGAAAATAGTTGAAATTTTTTCTAAGTCCCAAAAAAATGCTGGCGTTTTTTCCTTAGCGTAGGGTGATAGAAAAAAAATTTTTTTTGGGTACCCTGCTCCCCCCTTAATTTCCTAACATAGGGCAAATAAACTAGACTAGGGGCACATGTGTAGGGCAATAAAACAACTAGGTTAGGCTTTATTAGGGTTCCCTGGGCTTGTGTAGTGTAATGTTTGAACTGTAACATATTACTCCATTCAAACTTACAAGTTCCCGCCGTATGCAAATTAGCCTTCGCTAGCGCAACTGCCTGTTGAATTTTCGCTAGCACAATTTCACTACCGTTCGCTTAGATGAACGTAACTTCGCTTTTTTGTGAATTTGCCAGGCGAAGTGTGGCGAACGCTGCGCTAGCGCAGCTTCACTTCTAAGTGAATTTGCCCCTATAATTTAACATCACCTTACACAGACAAAGGAACACATAGGGGTAGATTCATCAAAGAGTGAAGTTCCACAACGAGTGGGAAATTCCGCAGCTTTCAATTCATTTCTATGGGATTTTGCAAGGCGAATTCATCAATGGGTGAAGTGAAAGTTCACCCTTTGATGAATACACCTTTAAAAATCCCATAGAAATTAATGGAGAGTGGTGGAAATTCACTCTAGTGGCGGACCTTCACTCTTAACTTCACTCTTTTATAAATCTACCCCATAAGGAGCAGATCACAATTTTTTTGGAAAACCTCAATCTTCCCTGATTTTCAAAGGAAGACCTAATCTCATTAAATGCAATTAAATGCAAACTGCAGAGGAATTAACTAACACACTTAAACATATGCCCATGGGAAATCACCTGGTCCAGATGGCCTACCCTACAAATACTACAAGCTGTACCAACATATTCTAACACCCTATCTGGTAAAGCTTTTCAATAATTACCTACAAGACAACACTATCCCCTCGACAAGCTTGACCTCATACTTATCCTTGATACCAAAGGAAGGAAAAGACCCTACCCTATACTCAAACTATAGGCACATAGCCCTTTTAAATTCAGATTTAAAACTGTTTTCTAAAATTTTAGATAATCAATTAGCCATCATTCTGCCAAGCCTGATAGATAGGAACCAATTAGGCTTCATTTTAGGCAGGCAAGTAGGTGATAACACCAGACACACCATAGATCTGATTGAGATACTCCAATGACAAGGTAAGCAATCCTTGATTTTAAGCCTAGATTACAAAAAGGCATTTAATAGACTCGACTGGACCTACATATTCTCTTTATTGGAAGATATCAATGTCTCAGGCCCATATCTTGCAAACATACATAACTTATATAGCACTCCTCTCACACACCTTAAACTTGCAAGCCAATCCCACAAACCCATCCCCACAGCAAGGCTGCCCCTTCTCCCAGCTGTTCTATGCTCTTTGCATAGAGTCATTGGCGGCAGCTATACGCCTTCACCCTGACATAACAGGGGTCCCTGTAGGAAACTCACAATACGAAATAGCTTTATTTGCAGACGACGTCCTGCTAACTATATCAAACCCACACATCTCCCTTCTGAATCTGCAGCAGCTGATAAATAAGTATAACACCAAATCAGGGTACAAATTAAATGTAAGCAAGACTGAGGCCATCCCTCAGTATATCCCACAACAAGCCTTAGAGGCCCTGAAGGCCACCTTCAACTACAAAAGTAAAGAACACTCCATAACCTACCTGGGCACCCAAATTCCAGCTGAACAAGGCCAAATATACAAGTTGAATTTTGAACCTCTTATACAGTAAACAAAAACTACCATGAGAAATGGTTCAAATGTACTATCTCATGGCTGGGTAGGGTGGCAGTCTAAAAGAGGACCATATTACCTAAATTTCTATACTTATTTGAAACTCTCTCAGTTGCAATTTCACCAGCAACATTCAAGGAAATTCAAACTTAATTTCATAATTTTGTCTGGTCTCAAAGCAGCCACAGAGTAGCCAAGTAAGTATTGATGACACCAACTAAGCTAGGAGGTTTGGGAATGGCCAACTTACAAAAATACTATGAGGCCACTCATTTGAGACAACTATTGGCCTGGTCTCGCTGGCCTTCACGCACAAGCTGGGGACAAATTGAAAATGTGTTATTAAAGGACTTCCACCTTAATGCTTATATTTGGGACTATCCTGAGACTACCTGGCTCCCTACCTCTGCCTTATCGGTAACCCAACTCACCTGTTCAATATGGTGTAAAGCCAAGTGCAAACACGATTTAAGCTCAACCAAGTCAACCTTGACAAGGTTCCTACACAACCCAGCATTTTCACCAGGGATGGAGCCTTCATTCCATACAGAGTGGCCCAAATCTCATCTTTTCCCAGTGTGGGACTTGTTAAACCCGCTTACTCACAACCTCTTACCATTCCAGATGATTCAGGAAAAGCATCCACAAATAAAATCCAGCTCTTTGAGTACTTTCGAATCCAGCACTTTTTGGAGCCCTACATCACACATACCAAACTAAACTACCCCACAGAATTTTAATTACTGTCGGCAAATGGGCTACCTCAAAAAGGACTCATTGCTAGAATCTATCAACTACTCACCCTCTCTCTAGAACCTACACAACAGAGGCACAAATACATGGACAAATGGGATCAAGCCTTACCACAATCTATAGTGGCCATGGATTGGCGATAATGGTCTCATGTGTACGGCAAAAGGAGAGTATTTATAAGATATTAGCCTTTTGGTACTAAACCCCAGAGAGGCTTCATAAACTATCCAAAATCACTCCCCCACCTGCTGGAGAAATTGTGGGGCTTGAGGCACTCTCCCAAACATCTTTTGTGACTGCCCGCAAATACAACCACTTTGGACAGAAGTGTCTGCTCTTATAAACCATTTAATAGCCGTCCAGTATCTTTACACCCCATTGTCCTTCTTCTAGATAAGCTAATACCTAAAATACACAAAGTGGACAAGCTCTGGTGAATCAGGTCTTAACAGCCACCCACCTTGCCATAGCCTCCAAACGGAAGGACCCTGCACCACCCACGAAGGCTAAGATAATCAAGAGAGTAAACAGCAACAGAACATATGAGTCGGTTATTGCCTTTATACAAAACAGGATGGACCACTAACTATCTCAAGGTTTGGACCATGTGGGAACTGAGGTGCCTGGCCTCCTCACATTAAAACAGCCAACCTGTGAGACTCCTC
Organism: Xenopus borealis; assembly: GCA_024363595.1. Lineage (NCBI taxonomy): Eukaryota > Metazoa > Chordata > Amphibia > Anura > Pipidae > Xenopus > Xenopus borealis. Next base: position 126,806,745 of record CM044443.1, on the reverse strand, counting down.
CACTTGCTTACCTCAAGTCTGTTGGCTTCTAGCTATGGTTCATGTTTCAACTGCACCCATATGCACAGTTTTGATTGCTCTCTTTTTCCTGTTTCTGTTCCTTTTATTGTTTAAGGTTATTTGTTAATTGGCTAATAGAAATCTATGACTCTGAAACATTTGACTATAAAGAATGTCCACCTTAAGTTCTTAAATGAACCTCTTTTTCACCATGCACCAAATGTAACACATGCTGTAAGTCAAGTGATATTTATAAACCTCTGTGATTTATTGAAAAATGCAAATGAAAAATAAGGAACTACACATGCTGAAATTAAAGTGGAACTGGAACTATCACAAAGAGAAGTTGTCTCTTTTAGAGAAAATTCTTAGTATTCCTCTATGAATAAACAAATAGAGAGTAGAATTAGTCAACTGGAGTCAGAGATTATGATAAAAACAGAGTTAACAACTGGTCGAAGTTTAATAGGTATAACTTTCATAGTACTCCTTAATATTCCATCATAAAAACTAGAAAAACAATGTAAGCTTTACAAGTTTTGAGTCCTCTGATGACAACTGTGATCTGGATATGCTGGCTGGCTTTTTTCCTTCTATCTCTCCACAGCAATCTAGTGAATCACGGGCTCTTGATAAGTCTAAGAGAAAAGAAACAAAAAAAGATTTAAGACTGAACCTCTACTCTGTTCTAGGATAAAGGCATTTCACCAAAAGAGACCACATGGCGACACATCAGGAGAGAATGACAATATAAGAGTTTCACAGAAATACGTTAGTTGAGAGGGACTCAAGAACAGAAGATATCGAACTTATCTTCACGTGTTCTTACAGATACCGAAAATTTTCTAGAACTATTTGGCCAGTTCACTTAAGAGATGACACAATCAAACTGTTTCAGAAACAGGTTGAGAGGGAACATATTAAGCTTAAACTCTCCACTGAAGCTTATAGAGAAAAAAGTAATCTTACCATGCAGAATCAGTAGCTTTGGATGAGGTACAGAATGACCACCCCCCACACTTGGGAGGCCTATTATTGTAGAAATAAGATCATTAGGTGAACCTCTCAGAGCTAGTAGATTAATTCCTTCAGCTTTCAATTATAAAACTCCCATGACATTTGAAAGACAGTTTCCATCTTATTACTATCTTAGATGGTTTTCACTGGGACCCATCTTGTGTTGGGGATACTATTGATGTGGCATCCTGTATTCCTGCATGCGACTGTAGAGCTATTGTACATAATTTTAGTGACTTTGCTTCTTATTGACACATATTTTTTTCTCTTTGAAAATGACTTCTTTCTCTTCAACTATGGTATAGCTAAGGGGGCTTAATTTTCCCCCTCCTTTGCAAATTTACATATGGCCTGGTGGAATGAGACTTTCATCTTTAATGATTCCAAGACTGTACACATGCTCAGTGTGGTCTGGGCTAAGCTTAGGGATTGTCATAAATGATCAAAACAGCACAAGTCAAATATCTGCCAGAAACCGATACAGCAAGACTGATTAAAAATCAGAATATACAGACTGCACTGGGTCATGTGTTGTCATGTAATCTAATATGAGTTTTATAGTTTTTTTATTGTTTAATACAAACTGTGACAAAGACTCGTCCTGGTGGTCTAGTGGTGCGTCAGGGATGCTGCTGGCTGTTAAATGGGCCTTTGAGGAATGGTGACATTTGTTGGAGGGGCTAAGCACATGATCGGTCTTTACTGATCATAAAGATTTATTATAAATTGAGTCTGCTAGATGTCCTAGACAGGCCAGATGGGCATTGTTTTTCACCCAATTCAATGTTTCTATTACTTTTAGGCCTGGTTCAAAAAACACAAAGGCAGACACACTCTCTAGAAGTTTTGAGTCCAGTGAGTGTATTCCCATTATTCCTGGTGAATTAATTGTGGCAGCTCTGGGATCAGACCTTGCTACACTTTTATCCTCTGTTCAGTCCTCTGCTCCTTTAGAAACTCCCCCTGGGAGGTTATTTGTTCCTGAAGATTTGAGGGAACAGGTTTTAGGCAAGCTCACAATTCCAAAATGGCGGGACATCCTGGAATCTCTAAAACTGCATCCCTTTGGTCTCGCAATGTATGGTAGCCTTCCTTGAGGAAGGATGTCGAAAAAATTGTTGATTCTTGCCCTGTCTGTCAGAGGTCAAAATCCTCTTAGAATTTGTCCCAGGGATTGTTAAAGCCACTACCAATTCCCGAAAAACCTTGGTCCCATCTTTCGATGAATTTTATTGTTGATCTTCCCCTTTCTCAGGAAAAGACCAGGTTTGGGTGGTGGTGGATAATTTCAAAATTTCTAATTCCTTTCATGTTTCTCTTTTAAAACCTGCCACACAGGTACACCAGCAGTTCTTTCCTCCCCCAGTGTTGATAGAGGTTCAGCCTGAGTTTGTTGTCCAAGAGCTCCTCGATTCTCACCTAGTGCGAGGTAAGCTTCAATAGCCCGCACTTCCGGTATTTAAAAGCGCATGCACGCTGGCATGATTACGTCAGTGCGCAATGGCGTGAAATTTTAATTTATTTAAAGGGAGCTTTTGTATTTTTTTCACTGCCTGTGATAGGTTTTGTACCTGGTGCTTCTGAGCTTGTTCGATTCCTGATCCTGTTTTGATTTCTTATTTCTACTCTTTATATACTGACCTCTGCCTGATTACCAAATTCTGAAAAACCCTTTGATTTGGTTTGACCCCTTGCCTGCCTGACTACGTATACTCTCTGCCTGCCCCAACCCGGCCTGATCTGACTACGATTCTGTAAACGCCTTGTACCTCGGTCTTCTGCCAAAGACTTTGATTACAGTTGTGCCCCTTTATCGGCCCAGAACCCTTCGCTTTGCACCGCTCATTTTAAGATCTGGCGGCGTCTGATTAGCCAAGGGCTCCTCCCGAGGTGAAAGGCGGCTGTTAGAGGCAGAAGCATGAGCCTTGACCAGGGTGCTTGGCATCGGTTCTGGGTTTAGGGTGCCAACCATTACACAAACATTCTCAACTCTGCATTACCAGTTGCTTCAGCAAAATAATCTTCCAAATAGAATCCCCATTTATCTGTTTAAATCTGGCTCCATGATCTTTGTCCCTGCAGCTGGAGTTGGAAACAGTAAAGGGGATGTAAAGGCAAAAATAAAATCCAATACAAATCTCTACACAGTCACTGACTGCTCTACAGGGAAACAAAGCTGCTGGAGTTCTGCATGACTGGGAAGTAAGGAGAGGGTTCCCCCTGCTGCTGATAAGTATCATTGTTTCCCTGCTCAGAAGTTAGGGAACATCTGAAAATTCCTATCCACAGAAGTAAATGAAGGTAAAATTTCACAGCATACAGTCAGGTTTCTTATAAAAACGGTACACATTGTTTAATTAAAGTATATTGGGGATAGATTTCTTTTTCGTTAAAGACAGTAAAAATTAAACTTGTCCTTTAATGGTTTGCAAAAGCTTTACCCTACTATGCTGCTACTACTGGTTGTGATTTCCTGTCCCTGAGATGTTTGGTCAGGTGATCGTGCACTCAGTGTCGCCCCCAAGCTTACCTGATGTATTTTGTCACCCCTGGTAACCTGTGGAGTGCTGCCACCTGAGGCACATTTCATAACCTGCATTTTTGGCAGGAATGCCTTTCAGCCAATGACAGCCAGTTGGCACAAAATGCATAAGGCTTTTAAGAACATGTGACTGAATAAAAATATACTTTTTTACTTCTATTTCCCCCTCATATTGGAATGTTCAAATGCATTTTTGTTGAAATGGCTATAGTTTTGGAGCATGGCACCTAAGTCCAATGTTACTACTGGCGAGTTTACATGATTTTTTACATCTATGGGTGTGTGTTTTTACATTATAGGAATACCCGTGGTCCTTGAGCTAGACCTTGCTTGAAGTTTTCAGCACCTTGTTAGTGTAACTAGTGTCAGGTGTGTAACAGAGGAAGCAGACCCCACAGCGGTAAGCCGGGGGGGCAGGGTGTGCAGCACTTACAACCTCCCTCCTACACTCTCTTACAAAAATTTTTTGTGTGCAAGCCGCATTGAGCAGGCGTGCATAGTCAAGCATGGAGGGGGGAGGTGAAGGGGACTGTTATTATGTGCTCTTGGCCCTTTCAAAGATTTTAGTGATTTATAGAACAAAAATTGATTTGTAATTCATTGGTTTCCTTAGCCGTTGGCAGTTCATTTGTTGAAGCAGAATTTTTATTTCACATTTTATATAATGACATGTCACGCCCAATTAACTTATCAGTTAATGGTTTTGCCAGTGTGTAAGTTTCACTTCCATAAAATTTAAAAATAGCTACACACATAGTCTGCACTACAAGTGTAACTGATATAGAAATATGTCTAGGGGAACAACATTTTTCACAATTCTTTTTCTTCTGTTTGGAGCTTGTGTATTTTTTTTTTATATATTTTTTTAACTTGTAATGAGAAACTATAACTTTTATAAAATACCAATATAAAAACAACATAAATGACCACCCTTTAGATGGTAAAAATGATCAATAAGTTCCAAATAAAAGTACCTTGCTCCAGCCATACCCAATATCCTACCCGCATGAATTAATAAATAAAATAAGTAAACAGTACAAAAAGTGAATAAATAACTTCTAGAATGCACCAACGAAGTCCCCAGTTTCACCAAATATACCTTACTGAATATAAAAATGTGAATGGGAAGAAAGATCTTTCTTATTAAAACATTCACTATTAGAATACATTAGTAAACTATACAGTACATAATATACGCAATACCTGTGTTCCTTAATATGACTTAATTGGTAACTTAGCAATTAGTTAGCTATATGCATCCATAATAACATGTGTATAAAATGCTTCGTTAGATCTCTCTGTTCCCTTACCTCCCGGAGCGTATCTTCCCTACTCCTTGGGGGAAATTCAATAAAGCGTGAAGCGTCTAATGCTAGCGCTTATTCGCCAGCGTGACGTCAATTCGTAACTTCACAAATTTACTAACGCCGACTCTGGCGAATTTTCGCTAGTGAAGTAGATAGACTAGTGCAACTTCGCACCCTTATGCCAGGCAAAGTTGCGCACTGACAAAGGATCATAATTATGCAAATTCACTAAGATGACCATTTTACTGAACGTTACCACTTACGCTAGATGTTACTTCGCCAGGTCAGATCTGGCAAAGTTCAATACAATAGATAGGAGTTTGAAAAAAAAAATGTACATTTTTTTTCTAAGTCCCAAAAAAACGCTAGTGTGTTTTACCTTTCTAGGGTGATAGTCTGAAAAAGAGCTAATTTTTTTTTGGGGGGTTACCTTCCATCCCCCCTACATTTCCTAACATATGGCAACACAACTATACAGGGGGCACATGTTGGGCAATAGGACAACTTTATATAATTTATTAAAGGTTTCCTGGGCTTGTGTAGTGGAATGTAGTGGCTGTAACATATACTTCTATTATAGATTGAAATTCGCGCCTATGCAAATTAGGCATCGTTAGGGTAAATGCGCTTTGCCTGGCGAAGTAACACTAGCGCAACTACACTACCGTTCGCCGACCTGAGCGTAACTTCGCACTTTAGTGAATTTGCGTAGCGCTGGCGAAAATTCTTAGATATTAAAAATTATTAAAATAGTATTAGACTACAGTATTTTTGCTTTTTATTCAATTTCACCGGGGAGATCGTGTGTAGCGGAACACTAGGAGAAAGATTGCCAGGAGCATCTGACTACAAGCTAAATACCATAACAGTGGTTTGTGAGTAGGCACTTCAGCCATTTTGGTGGAGGATTTGGAAAAAAAAATATTTTCAACCTAAAATTAAGTTTCTTAACTATATATTATTGTTCCTTACATCACATTAAAAGTAACAATAACTTTCACTGCAATTAAGGGATAACACACTTATAAATGTATATATGAAGCGTGAAAGAAATCTTTTCTTTTTTTGCTTAGACTGTTACACGCAAGTGTCCCGGACCCAGTGCTGAAGGGGGGCCAGGCCGTGCTGGAATCTTCAAAGAGCTGGGCCCCCTTTAGGAGCGAAGTAGTGTGCACTCCGAAGTCCTGCGGCAGAATGCGGAAGTGCCGAACACTAGATGCTGACTAGTATATTATCTGTAGAAAATCAACATACAGTAATTTTATGTCAGCAGAATGCGGAAGTGCCGAAAATATATTTTCTGCAACCCCAATTTTTTTTTACTTGTAAGGGGCCCTGGTCACCAATTTTTTTTTAATTTGTCAGGGGGCCCTGACCACCAATTTAAAAAAAAAAAAAATATTTTATGGAGCCCCAATTTTTTTTAACTTTTAATTAAAAAAAAAAAAAACCTTTTATGGCACAAATGTTTTTTTAAAAAAAATATTTTTTGGCACCCCAATTTTTTTTTTAACTTGTATGAGGGGCCCTGGCACCAATGCTTTTTTGCGGGGCCCCATGATTTCTAATGGCGGCCCTGCACGCAGTGGGGAGACTGCAGAGAACGGCAGGAATCCAGTCGGACCAGCATTGTAACTTCTCTGGGCATTCTCTTGCTGTTTCTTTCCTTTGCCCTCTAACAAACATGCTATTTAAAGAGATAGTTACTAAATTAGGGTTTTAGATACATAGATTAAAATCCCTCTCTGCTGGTGGTCTTAATATAGATTTTAACCTCAGAGCATTTTTAATTATGTATATTGCATACTGTACATTGTTTCTTACAATTGGCATAGATAACCTTTTTTAGGAAACGTAACAATGGGAATACAATTGTATATTGATAAGCAACAACATTCTAAATTGTGGGACAATAAAGAGTGGATCCTTTGAGGACACGTCCTCGCTCTTGGAAGAAGCCTTGTAAGCGAAAC
>CM044443.1:126723131-126735663 GCA_024363595.1 Xenopus borealis | reverse complement strand
CCTAAAGTGCTGGCACAAGTCACATGACCAGGGCAGCTGGGAAATTGCCAAAATGGCTAGTCCTAGGTTAGATTTCAAAACTTAATATAAAAAAAAATCTGTTTGCTCTTTTGAGAAATGGATTTCAGTGCAGAAGTCTACTGGAGCAGTACTATTAACTGATGCATTTAAAAAAAAAAAAAAAAGTTTTCCCATGACAGTTTCCCTTTAACATTCTGTGTTTTAACCAAATTCTATATATGCTATCCCAAAAAAACATAATGTTACATTATAGGCTTACTTTAGGCATATTGGTATTGGAAGCTGTATCCAGTATTGATAAGACTAAAACAACTGGACTTGCGGTGTATTCTTGAAAACGTCCCCTCTCATCTAAACAGCTTCTTCAGATCATTAGTTTAGGGAAAACAGATTCTTGTTCCTCAACCAGTCAATGTGTTACGGTCAAACCCTAATAACTAAATGAACATGACATGGATACTATCAAGCCCCCATCTTTGTGGTCCAACATTTTAAATATATAAATCTACATTTTTTAGCTTTTGCATTAGTTCTGCGCATATACATTTGTTACAGAAAAAATAATACTAAATTCTATTACCAGATGACATCAATAAATTTTTGCATTAGTTGACACTCCTCAATTGCAATGTGCGAATGAGACGTGAAACAGTATATTTGTGGGTGTTTGTGTGGTTTAAGCTAAGAAATTGTAACATCTCCACAAATCAATAAAAACTGAAGTTACATACATCCAGTCACAGAAGAAATTTGTATATCACTCTAGTGTTATTTGCAGAGGGACATTTGTGATGGGCAAACAACAAAGAACATTTAAATTTCCTTGAAACGCTGATTTTGAAGCATCACTAGAAAATACTTGCACTGAAGTAACACAAGAATCAGCCTGAGAGTTCCAGTTTATTACAAGGTAGGAGTCTAGAAATTTCAATATCAGATCAAACTCTTAGGCCTTTCAGCCCATGAACTAACTGGTGCATGCCAACACATTCTGTGTACCTTTAGTATGCCTAGTTACAAAAAATGAGAAGTTGTTTGTGTAGTCATTTGCAGATGTAGAAAAGATGGTTTTCAAAATTTGCAAGTCATCTGCATTCGGTATATTGAATGTTATGTGTTCTTTTTCATTTATATATACAATATATTGTATTTTTCTAAATCTGCCGGAATGTTTGTGTTATTCCAGACAGGACTCTAAATTTCTGAAAACTTCTTCAAAGCTTCAAATTAACAGTTCATGAACTCCTACATGTCATTAGGTCTTATAAAACATCAAAAATATGAATGCCAGTGACTTAAATGTATTATCTACAGTGGCCTTGCTTGTGACCCTGCTATTTGGACTGGTGTTGAACACCCTTTACCTCTGGGTCCCCTGATTCAGGATGCGCAAGAGCATCAACACCACTTGGTTCTTCCATTTTATTTTAGCCGATGTTGTTTTTACTTTCACAATGCCATTTATTGCAGCCTATATGCTAACTCCCCCACGCTGGATATTTGGAAGCTTACTATGTACAGTAAATGCTTAAATTCTCTGTTTTCTGTATATGAAAGTATACATCTGTTTTATTTCTCACAGTAATCAGTCTTCATCACTACAGTTTAGTCTTTCACCCAGTCTGGTACAAAGAGCACATGAAGAATCTATTTGCATCTGCCATCTGCATTTGTACATGGGGTTTGGCCATTTTGCTCAGCGCCCCATATTATGCATTTTGTAAGACATATCTGCTGGAGGACAATAAAACTAACATTTGCTACAATGATTATACACCTTCTGGGTCAATATGGCAAGAGTCAGAAATACAACTGATGTGGACCATGTTCAGCTTTCAACTAATATTGGGCTTCCTATTGCCATTTGCTGTAATTTCTGTTTGCTTTGTCAGAATTGCTCTCAGGATGGAGGATGAAGGCAAATCTGCCCAGATCAGCTAAACCTTACAAGATCATATTTATATCTGTAATATCTTTCTTTCTGCCCTAGTTCCTTGTTTACTTATTCTCCAGAATGAAAATTGAGGAGGGCAGATTCCATAAAGCGACTCCAAATAAACTGATGGTTAGTGATGGGTGAATAAATTGGCATGAACGAATTAGCAGTGAATTTCTGCATTTCGCCTGCAGCGAATACATTTACGAAAAAATTGTCACACATCAGAATAGTCACGCGTCCATTGACTTTAACACGTCTGGACAAATTAGTCACATGTATAAAAATTGACGATCACGTCAAAATTGTCGTGCGTCAAAATTATTTTGACCCTCATTGACTTCAATGTGTTTCTCGAATTTTTTACACAGATTCGCCCATCAACACTGATGGTTTTTACTACATGCATGGCCTGAATGAATTATTGTTTTGCCTCACTACTATATCTCTTTGCTGCAGAGAACTTCAATAAATCATTATTGAAGTCTTTACTGTTGCTCATTGAGTCTGTATCAGAGACAAATCAGATGGACCTCCCAGCTGTGCTCCAAATGATAGAAACCAAGGAGGAGCAACACATGTCTATAGTCCTATTGCCAATAAACAGTGAAAGTGGCAAATGGAATGAGGGATAAACAAAACCAAATCAAATCAATATTCTAGCTGCAACATGGAACTGAATCAGTCTGACTGCAAATACAAATCCTCAGTATAAAATGTCTGCAAATAAATTACTTAAATAATAAATACATTTTTTTACAGTTATAATTTAATATAATTTTCTCATTTGAATGTGCAAATTAAGCATCTGATTTGGTTCAGAATACAACAAAATTTTAGTTGAAGGGGTTCAAATAGACATTGTGATTGGGTAGCTAATAAAGTGTTCATTCAAGATGTGAGTTGTGCAACTTTTGCATCAAGGTTTAGGGTGCCACTTTAGCAATGTTGTCATTTTGATTTGAATATTGAATCAAAAATTGACACTTTACTTATCTGATTAGATGTTATTTAGACAGATGATAGTTTGTTTTCTGCTCTGTATACTGTAAAACGATCCCTAAGATCAGGTAAGAGACAGCAGCCAAGATAATGCTGAGCATGTGCTGCATCTTACCAATAAATAGGCAGGGGGCTTCTTTATCTCTGTAGATTTAATTTGTACGTGTTTTTATTTAGAAACAAGTCATAGTTCTCCCGCTTGCTGGAATTTCCATGCAGAGCTTCACAGTCTTGAATCATGTGCTATGGTGTCATCAAGAAGTCTGCATTTTATCCTGTAGCAGAATAACTGTTCAATTATATACCATTAAGACCCTATATAACCATATCCCTGACCATTGTTCCTTGCTTAGTCATTAAGCTTTTCAGCCGTGACCTAGCCCTCCTGTGATTCCTGATTCTATCTGATTCTATCTGATTCTATCTAAGTTCCTGAGTCCTAAGACCTCATCTGGTTCCTAGTTTCTGAGTTCTTTCTGGTTCCTTGACCCCAGCCTTGCCCTTGGTGGAAGATGGAAGCAGTGCTTTGAGACTGAAGTGGGGAGCCCACAGGCTGGTGGGGGGCCCGAGACTGGAGCCCCAGTGGGCCCAGTCAGATGCTGGCCTGACCCAAACTTTTAGCCTGATTACCGGACTTCATTTCTGCCTGCTGATTTCCTCTATCACTGGCCTGTATATTTGTTTATATTATTTCACCTTGCTCCAGTTTCTGTTTTGTTGTTGTCTTACATTGTATTTACAACATGGCTTCTGGACTCATTTCTGCCATTTCCATTATACCCCAGGTTACTCAGTATACAGACTCCCATATGATTGCTTCTCGGTGGTGTCAGATCATAATACTCAAGAAGGCTTGTTTACAAACACTGAAAAGGGTGTTAAGTTACTTTTTGGATGCTGTATATTCCCCACAGGTATTTGCTCAGAATTTTGGCCATTGTGGCCATGAGCTGACTGAAGTTTTCCACAGGCTAAAGTAAGAGTGATATCAGTAAGAACTTGTGCTTAACTTGGAAAGGTTCTGGTGCCTCCATGTGTCATACAAAGCACCCATATGTAAAATGCAATAGCTAAATGCTCACATACTGCAAACTGAGATTTCTGCTGCAAATGACGAATTTCATGTTATCTAAAACTTTATGTGGTTAAAAATATTTGCTACAGTGATTACAGATAATTTAGGATGGGCCTCAACTACCTCTATAATCAGGGTTAAGACTATGTTTCTTAAAATTGCGGCAATATATTTTATATCCCTAATTAAATTGGTAGAATTATATACTTCTGTATGGGGAAAATGTAAGTCTGTTCCTCAACCAGTCAACATGTGATGGACAAATTCTGAGATTCTGAAATTCTGAGATCAAGCCTCCATCTGTTTGTTTCAACAGCTCATCATCTATCAATCTTCATTTCACAACGTGTGCATTACTTCTGTGCTTAAATAATTCTGTTACAAAAAATATTTTCTATATTATCCTATAATTCTGTTACAAAAAAGGAATGTTAATAATGAACAGATGTTTTAGCAACAGAGCGTTGGCTTGGTCATTCTTCTCTGTCACACAGTGTGAGTAGGATGTGCAACATTATATCTGTGGTTGTTTGAGTGGTTACGGTAAAGGTACGCTCCATACAGTAAAACTGAAAGTTCTGCATATCTGACCACAGAAATTAATATTTTAACTGCAGATGGATATATGGGCTGAGAGAAGAATAAAGACAAAGTTAACCTTGAAACCTGAGATATGAAGCTTCACTAGAAAACTATCGCACCTGGGTAACACAAGCATCATCCTGAGAGTTTGAGTTTATTACAAGGTAGGAGTCTGGAAATAATATTTTACAATCTCAACTAAAACCCTTTATGCTTTCAGCTATTCATGAATGAGCCCAGGAAGTAATAGGAACATGCAAATATATTCTGTGCACCACGTAGCCTGCCTGGTTCAAAGAAAATGTATTTGTTTAAAAATTAAAGCTTCTCCATAGGTCTTTACTTTTACCCATCAACATTTCTATTGTGCCTTTTAATAATGTGAACCAAAAGGGCAGATTTTTCTTAATAATGAAGCGTTTGGAATCTCACTGTTACATTTCTAACTAATATTTATTACAAGTCACCGAGAGACTTACCCTTTAAGTGAATCAAATTTCTCACAATCCAATAAGATTTGGCCTCTAGTAAGTCTGTCCCTTTAACACAGAGTTTTTATAGTTTTTGAACACCCTTTTTAGGGATTTTCCTGTGGGCATTTTTAGTTTAGTTTAGTATAGAACAACCATATATTTTGCCAGCAAAAATAAAATGTTCTTAATCTGCCTAAAATCCAAGTGCCTGGCTGAACCAATTCTGTATAGATAAAATATGTTCTCATTGGACTGTAATGAAATGACCTTTTCCTTTTATTTTGTAAGCAGACAAACTAATGCAAGTTATTGTCTTTTCAATTCTTATGACAATGTTTACTTTAAAAATGTCAATAAACATTGTTGAAAAAGAAAATCATATGGCTTAAGGTCACACAATCGAGGACATAAGCATTCTTTAGACTGCAAGGTGAATAATGCCACTGAAAGTATATTTACCTAACAAAATATATATCTTTGAAGAGAACGTAATCCAAAAAATAAAAATCGTTAACTATGAATTTCTACTCCAAACTGCTACATTTGTGTGACTGTGCTGTGAGTAGTGATGGGTGAATTGGTGGCGTTTCGCCAGATTTTTTGCAAATTTCTAGAGAAAATAGCGAAACTGTGAAAAATTTGCGAACCAATGCGCGTGTCCGGTTTTGGACACGCATGTCTTGTTTTTGAAGCCAGACAAAAACGGACGCTCATGTCCAAATACGGACACGTGCGTCCAAAACGAGGCATGCAGTGGACGCGCGCGTCCAAAACGAGACGCTGGCGAATCGCGGGAATTCGCTGCAAATAAATTCACCCATTACTAGCTGTGAGTATTTAAGCCATCCCAAACCCTCACACAAGAACAGTATGTGTGAGTGTGTTGGTGGTTGGGGGCAGCACTATCCTGTAGGGCCAGAGACAAGAGAACACACATATAGTCTTCGCATACCTACTGTAGTCTGAGACCCCTGGGTCATTTCCACCCTCACCGGCCACTCTGCTCATAACTTAAACACTACTACTTAACTCCCTCAAACCAAAAGTGTTGTTGTCACATAGGCTCTTCTGCCTATAACAGCCACTTTTTGCTTTGGATCTAGCCCTGCTTGTGTGCCACCAGGATTTACAACATGAAAATCCAGTGACTTCTATGGGGGCAGGCAAGGGTGTGAAACATATACTCTGGGAAGAGAGGAGAGGGATGTAGTCAGACAGGTCAGAGCCAGATGGCAGTGAGTCAGTGCAAAGCAGGGGGTTATATAGCCAGAATGATGGATAATACTGAGCACCAGTGACCAGATTAGCAACATCTGAGTTCACCATGTCTATCAGGGAATACAAGGATACCAATAGCTTTGAAAAATACCTTACTTCTTGTATAGCACAGCAGTATACAGACCTGCACAGCAACTCTCTAGTGCTATGGTACTTTCTGATCTATGGCACTTAATGGTATAAAGTGTAATATGGTTGATGGCTGACTGAATGTAGGATTGTAAAGTTGTTAGTCTAGATTTATATTGTTATTATTTTTTGCATTCTTATTTATGGAATTAGACACTATCATATTCATCACGCAGACATTCAACTTAAGTACTGGTGGCTGAGGTCAGTCAGACAGGAAACCAGATAGTAGGATAAAAACTTAGTACTGTATGCTGCTGTGTAAAAAAAAATCAAATTTCGAAGTACTGTCTCTAAAAAAATCCTTCTAATTCAAAGAATTTTGGTTGAAATCGTACGATGCATTCGAACGATTCCAACTATTTCAATTCAATCGAAAACAGGCCTATTTGGTCCATTTTCAATCAAAAATGCCCCCCCCCCAAAAAAATTACTAATTTACCATTATTAAATATGCCCCCCTCTGTGTTGCTCTCTCTCTAAACCCAGCCATCAACCCACACATGAAGAATGAATATATCAGTAAGGAGAATACTGTGCTGTGGAGTACAGCAGCATTTGCCATGTTTCAGTCACTCTCTCCCCACCTACACAATGAAGGATGAGGTGTATCACTTAATTCCCCATTACTATATGTCTGCCTGCTGGAAATTTATTATGCTAATCTAACCATAGGGAGCTGAATCTCTACAAGGGACGTTTGGCAGGAGATACGCTATGGTGTTTCAGGGCAATGGAGAATTCAATGTAGTTGCATCAACTGTGGAGAATAATCAAAGCAAAATTGGGATGGGTAAAAAGGACAATCCTAAAATAGTCTTAAAGAAGGAAATGGCAGAAGGCAAAGACAAAGTTAATTAAAATGTCCTACCTTCCTTTTTAGCCCAAGAAGTTGCTACATAACGTTAGGGCAACAACTGATGTCTATAGTTTTCAATCTTCTCATTCACAGATTTTGTTAATTAACTTATTTCCTACACTTTTCCTGTTCAGGATCTTCTACCTCTAGATTGAAATGTCTGGGGTGAGAGAACCAGAGTTTCAGATGAACACAACTACTGGAAGGACCTACATGTCAATCAAAGCAGGCCAATTATTATCTGCAGTGGCCTTACTTGTGACCCTGCTGTTTGGGCTGGTCTTGAACACGCTTTACCTCTGGGTCCTCAGATTCAGGATGCGCAAGAGCATCAATACCACTTGGTTTTTTCATTTGATTTTACCCAATGTTGTTTTTACATTCACAATGCCATTTCTTGCAACCTATATGCTAATGCACCCACACTGGATATTTGGCTCCTTCCTATGTAAATGCTTCAATTCCCTGTTTTCTGTATGTATGTATGTATCTGTTTTCTTTCTCACAGTAATCAGCCTTGATCGCTATGGTTTAGTTTTCCACCCAATCTGGTACAGAGGACACAGGAATAACCGCTATGCATCCGCCATCTGCATTTGTATATGGGGGTTGGCTATTTTGTTTAGCTCCCCATACATTGCATTTCGCCAGACACGTTTGTTGGAGGACAATAACACTATCATTTGCTACAATAATTATACACTTACTGGATCAATCCCGCAAGAATCAGAAATACAACTGAGATGGGTCATGTTCAGCTTTCATCTAATATTGGGCTTCCTACTGCCATTTGCTGTAATCACTGTTTGCTATATCAGAATTGCTCTCAGGATGAAGAAGGGAAATCTGGTCAGATCAAGTAAACCTTACAAGATCATATTTATAACAGTGGCATCTTTCTTTTTATCCTGGTTCCCTTATCATTTATGGTATGGAATGAACAATGAAAAAAGCATTTTCCATAAAACTACTCTGAATATAATGATGACCTTTAGCACATGCCTGATTTGTATTAATTATTGCTTTACGCCACTACTTTATCTGTTTATTGCAGAGAACTTCAAGGACTCATTACGGAAGTCTATACTGTTGCTCGTTGAGTCTGTATTTAATGAAACATTTAGCTTATTGAACAGGAGTTTTGAAGACAAATCATATGCCCCTTCCAGCTCTGCTGCAACTGAGAGAAACCAGGGAGAAGCATTACATAAGCCTGTAGCTTCTTTTGACATTAAACAGTGATAAACTGAATGGAGGGTATTATGTTGTTTTTTTTATTAAATATGTTGATGGTGTTTGAAGAATTCATTACTCTATTCATGTGCATATCTAACTGGATGCTTCATTGTCTAAAAAGTTAGCCTCCGAGAATGCTACCTGGTCCAATATTTCATTAGGGTTATCTCACAACAAGGTTGCAGATATATGAAATTACTTTCTTATCAGCAATACTGCTAGTATACTAAAATGCCCTTGTCCTATCTAGGATTTCCCAGGCTCATCTTATATGTTCTCAAGTAGTTGACTTGAGTTGAATTGTGCCAATCACAAGGAACAATGATAACCTTGGAACTACCTAAAAAAAGGTGTGAGGGTTCTTCTAATATATATGACATTTTTGGGTACTGTTTAGGAACTATAAGCTCTAGTTTCAAAGCACCATCTGACCAGTGTCTCTCTACTGAAATGGGAGCCAATGGAAGGAAATATTTATGGGGCCTGGACTAAATGTGACATCACTGGGCTCCATGTGTGTGTTTTCTTCCAATTGGCTCCCACTGCAAAGAGGGGAGCTCATAATAATAATAGTAATAGTTTCTTGTTCTAAGAGATTTTAAATGAATCTCTAAACTTGGTGGGAAGATTTTACTTTTTCCCTAAGGATTAATGGGAAACCAAATTGATAGTAGTAGTGTAGTAATATTTAGGATGGATTCATAAAGCAACACTGTTCAACAAAACTTTTCCACAGTTTCTTCAGTGACTGATCTGATCTCTGTACACCTGGCTCTCTTGAGTTTTGCTTTGGTCTTTGGCAGTGATACCCAACCATTGGCTCGTGAACCACTTGTTGCCCACCAACCCCTTGGATGTTGCTCCCAGTGGCCTCAAGCAGGTGCAAGGTGCATAAAAACCCGATGTTCTGCCAACTGAGCCCCTTGTAGCTGTCAGTCTACATAGAGACTACCAAATGGCCAGCCAGAGCCACCAAGGAATATTTTTTATGCTTGTGTTGTTCCCCAACTTTCTGAATGTGGCTTACAGGTGAAAAAAGGTTTGGGACCCTGGATAATGGGATAACATAGTGCGCTCCATAGGAAACCCGGCCAGCCTCCTCACACCTCCCACTGCACACATTGCATGCATACACATGCATATGTAAAAGTAGATCCTAGCAACCAGATTGTTAAAATTGCAAACTAGAGAGCTGCTGAATAAAAATCTAAATAAGTCAAAAACCACAAATAGCAAAACATTAACACCAACTGCAAATTGTCTCAGATTATCACTCTTTATATCATACATAGTAACATACAGTAGTAAGTTAGGTTGAACAAAAGACACACATCCATCAAGTTCAACCTTTTTACTATTTTTAACTTGCCAAGCTGCTAGTTGATCCACAGGAAGGCAAAAAACCCCATCTGAAGCCACTCCAATTTGCTCCAGAGGGGGAAAAAAATTCCTTACTGACTCCAAAACGGCAATTGAACTAGTCCCTCGGTCAACTTGTACTATAAGCTATCTTCCATAACCCTGTATTCTCTCACTTGCTAAAAAGCAATCCAATCCCTTCTTAAAGCTTTCTAATATATCAGCCAGTACAAATGATTCAGGGAAATAATTCCACATCTCCACAGCTCTCATTGTAAAAAACTCCTTCCAAATATTTAGGCGGAACCTCTTTTCTTATAATTGGAATGGGTGACCTTTTGTAAGCTGGAAAGACCTACTGGTAAACAAAGAATGATAGATTATTATATGATTCCCTTATATATTTATATATAGCTATCATATCACCACTTAAGCGCCTCTTCTCCAGCGTGAACATCCCTAATTTGGCAAGTCTTTCCTAATAGCTAATATTTTCTATACCTTTTACCAGCTTAGTTGCCCTTCTCTCTCTAATACAATAATGCCCTGTTTGAGTGAGGGAGATCAAAACTGTACGGCATATTCCAGATGGGGCCTTACTATTGCTCTATAAAGTGGAAGAATGACCCCCTCCTCCCATAAATCTATGCCCCTTTTAATACAGTTCAAGACCTTATTTGCCCTTGATGCTGCTGATTGGCATTGCTTGCTACAGCTAAGTTTATCATCTACAAGGACTCCAATAATCCATAATGGATTTGCCTAGTGCAGTCCAATTAAGGGTATAAGTGGCTTGGATATGTTTACATCCCTGGTGCATGACTTTACATTTATCAACATTGAATCTCATTTGCCACATCCTGGATGGAATTAAATGGGCTGGATAGTTTTGTGTCATCAGAAAACACTGATATATTACTTACAATACCCTCCCCTAAGTCATTAATGAACAAGTTAAATAAAAGTGGACCCAATACCGAGCCCTTAGGGACTCCACTAAGAACCTTACTCCAAGCATCAAAATTGTCTGACATGACCTTTTCTTCATAAAGCAATGCTGATTGCTGCTCATAATGCCATTCACTAGGACAAAAGTCTGAATGTGATCCCTTAACAAGCCTTCAAATAATTTGCCTACTACAGATGTCAAACTTACTCACCTATCATTGTCAGGCTGAGATCATAATCCCTTTTTAAATATGGAATGACATCAGCTTTCCTTCAATCTATAGGATTGATAGGAAACAGAGGCTGGTCTAAAACTGAACTAAGCTCTGCTAGAACCATGCCATCATGCCCTGGAACTTTGTTTACATTAATTTTTATTAAAGCTTTATGAATCATATCCTGAGTCAGACACTGACTAGATTGAGCTCAGACTTCTCAATTGTATACACTGAACAAAAATCAACCATGTTTCAACCATACCCTTATTTAATGGAGCAACATTCTCAAGCTGCATTTTTCTACTATTAATTAATTTAAAAAAAAAACTTTTTGGATTAGATTTCGCCTCCAACACAATGCACTCTTCATTTCCTTTCTTTGTCTTTTACTTAATGCTAATTTAAAGGTGAACAACCCCTCTAATTGTTATTGAAAGCAATGTGACAGCACAGCAGGCCCAGCAATGAGAGGACAATGATTAGGACTAGGGGTAAGTAAGGGAAGAGGTATGTGCCTGATGAGCCCTGGGCTTTGTAGACTTGAATTGTTATGTTATTATGAATGGCATGACACCTCTGCTTCACACGACAAAACAAAATGAGGCAAAATTAAATATAATTTCCAGGGCATCTAAATTTATCTACTATACATTGCAACAGAAAAGTTGCATGCCTGGCACCTCCCAGCTTTGCACCCTAGTCACGTGCCTACTTTACCTATCCCTAGTTCCGGCCCTGGGATAATGCATTAAAAGGCACAATGGTTGCATCATGTTTAGTAACCCAGGTCAAACATACAGATTCTGTCTTTCTTACAGGTGAAAAGCTACCAAACTATTGGGTCCTATGAGTAACATGGCAGCCTTTATTTCATGGCATGCATCAATTGGATTAAAATTATGTACCCATATCCTTAAGTGTGCCTGCAGGTTAATGTTTCATTTTATGGTTTTTACATTATAAATTATTCTAATAACTAGGCATTAAAAACTCAACAGTTTCATGCTCACGCTACCCCGCTGCAAACAAAAGTCTTGTGTACAGAATTTACTTTCTCACTACCCATTGTCACGGCCAAAGTTAAAATATGAGCAAAATTGTGTAAGCATATACAGTAACAACCAGTGTAGTATATGATCCTTCCCAACCATGATCACAATGACCACTGTTTTATTTGCACCAGAAGAGAACTGTAATAATAGAGACTAAATAAGAGCAAAGGTTTCCTAGACATGGTAGAATTTTGCCTCCACTTCCATTCCATGTGGTTTCATATGTAATCTGGTCTTGTGGCTTTGTTATGGGTAATTCAGCAATAAATCAGATCTGCTTGCTTTGAAATGCCTCTTCTGCTACAAAAAATGGGTCTCTTAGCACTAGCGGTCTGTGGTCTGGTGTTGGAGCCTTGTGCATTCC
>CM044443.1:126660304-126680022 GCA_024363595.1 Xenopus borealis | reverse complement strand
CTGTGTAGCCATGGGGGCAGTCATTCAAGCACAGGTTACACAGTAGATAATAGTGTCCTATGAATAATGACCAATGCCCATTCCCTAACTGTGAGATGAACTGAGAGACCAGCATATCTTCTTATTTATTGTGCCAGTACCCGGTTGACTCTATGCATGTGTGTCTCACACATGCCACATGCTTTTGTGGTCACATGATGTCAAATCTTGCACATATGATTCCGTGGCATCAGTTTTTGGTACCCTATTCCCTTTGGCACCCTTCTACATTTCAAAAACCTATTTTGGAAGCCAAGCTGGCTTCCAGTGTCAGAGTGGGTTACCAGGAAAACTCCTGGTGGTCCCAGGTGTCAGTGGAACTCTTGCTTCTAACAATTTGGCCTATTTTATGGCCATTCCCTATTTCTTTATGGGAACAAAGAGGCTTGATAAAGGAAGAATAGCGTATAGTATGTAGGGAAACAAGACTCGGAGAATAAAGAGGTTGAGTGAGGAGGCCCTCAAACCATGTTTCCAAATTAGGGAAGGTCATTATGATGAAAAGAGGCCTTCTCCTTTATCGATTAAAAACTATTGAATCTTTAGGGAGTATGAACAGAGAATGGGAACTATTATGTTATTACTAGAATAAATGATTTGATATGGATAATTAATTGTGTATTGTTTCATAACACAGCACAAACTGCCATATTCCATATTAGGTAAGATTATTTCATATATATGATTCTCTCACTGTTCCGTATACTGTTGCTGTTTAATACCTTCATTTTCTCTTTTTGCTTCCCCTGTTTTCTTCTTCTCTCTTTTTCTCTATAACCCTCTCTGATGCCTCAGCCTTCTTTATCTGTTTAACACTTCTGTATTTCTCTCCCAGCAATCTCTTCTCTCCTTTTATCTTATATTATTTAACTATATTTTATTTTACCGCTGCATTTTATTTGCATGCAAAAGTGTAGAGGAGCAAAAGACAGTTCCGAGATGCAAAACTCTTGCCTCCCCTCTGAGGCGATACTATTTCACAAAAATAAAGAAGTGTAGAGATGGCATTAACATTCCACATTCCAAGTCCAGCACTGATACTAAACTTAAAATACCGGGGTCCAGAAAATGTGCATTGATCAATCCACTCTCTTTTGTTTGCTTGTAGCTAATTTGGTCAGATCAGTCACACTTCAATAGTATTTACATATTTTCACTTTGCCTTGGAGAGCTCCAACAACCCCCATTTTTGTTAGTCACTATTACCTGACCCTAAAGAGCTGTACAATAAGGGTGTATTGTGTATATATTCCATTATATCTACCTAGGGACCAAAGAGTTAGTATTACATTAAATATAACTTTATTTGCTATTGTCTAGGATCTCAGGATATTTGAGAAAATGGCCCCATGAATACAGTTCTGCCTATATTTAGCACTGCTGTATTCATGAGGGGTAATGGTAGAGGCAGGAAAGTGTCCCCCTCCTGCCCCCTACCTGTCACCTAACTCATGCATCATTTAGACAAGTAAGTTAGAGGGGCAGAGGATCCAGGCCCTGTTATTACTGCCTGTTATCACTGACCTATTTGCCGTCCTTACCAACTGTTGATGCTTCACACTGAATGCTCAACAGAGCACAAACCATACCCAAGGAAAAAGTGTTGTTCTTGCACTTCTTTTCTAGTTCTTTGCAAATTACTTCTACCGTTTCACCATTAATTAGCTAAGCTAGTTCAACTAGAGATAATGAGGAACAGCCCCCTCCCTCTACCCTTTCTTGAGAAGTACAATATGCAGTAGAATTAGCGGTGTACTGGTAATCTAGTTATCTGTCTTGCAGAGTCACAAACATGGAAGCCTATTTAACAAGTCTAATTTTCATAATTTTAGAGGTTTTTGAAACCTTGACTAAACTACCCATTCTCTAAAACAACGAATGTCATGAGGTTTATGAAAAAATCTAAATGAAGTACAACCGAGAAATGTTGCAGAAAAGTTGTGAAAAAAGCAAGTTTGTATTGTTGCAGAAAAGTCAGTGTCAAAACACCCAGAAACCTCTAAAAACCACAAATCAGTGAAAGATGTAGTTGTAAAAGGGACATCTGCCATTGACTTCCACATGTTTTTTAACAGGTTTTCAGCTGTAGTATTTTCATATTTTGGAATTTCAACAGTTTTGTTGCATAATAAATCCTGAAAAAGTCACGCTTTTTTTCCCCACGAGTTTTTCAAATAACATAATAAATCAGCCCCATAGAGTAGCATCGGTTTTCCTGTTCACTCTGCTTAGCTCAAGAAATAATTCCAGAGATGTTTTGTGATAATAGTATTGTTGAGAAAATGGATCCGCATTTTGCAGTTGGGGATTATCCCCTTTTAATATGCCACCACAGGCTCTACGTTTCCCACCCTACCCTTCATCAGGATGTTTTGTGATAAGACAACTAGTTCATTAATGACTTAGGGGAGGGTGTTGTAAGTAATGTATCAGTGTTTGCAGATGACACAAAACTATCCAGCCCAGTTAATTCCATCCAGAATGTGGCACTTGCAATAGTATCTTAACAAACTGGCAATCTAGGCAGCTAAGGGGCAAATGAGATTCAATGTTGATAAATGTGAAATCATGCACCTGAGATGTGAAAATATCTAAACCACTTATACCCTTAATGGGACTTCACTAGGCAAATCCATTATGGAAAAGGACCTTGGAGTCCTTGTAGATGATAAACTTGGCTGTAGCAAGCAATGCCAGTCAGCAGCATCAAGGGCCAATAATTTCTTGAGTTGTATTAAAAGAGGCATAGAGTCACGGGAGGAGGGGGTCATTCTTCCACTGTATAGAGCACTTGTAAGGCCACATCTAGAATATGCCGTACAGTTTTGGTCTCCCTCACTCAAACAGGACATTATTGTATTAGAGAGGGTACAGAGAAGGGCAACAAAGCTGGTAAAGGGTATGGAAAACCTTAGCTATGAGGAAAGACTGACCAAGTTAGGGATGTTCATGCTGGAGAAGAGGTGTTTAAGGGGGGGGAATGGTAACTATGTATATAGTTAATAAAGTACCCCCTCTTGTAAATTATAAGGGTATCATAAGTTACCAAGGAGTTTCATCATATAAAGATTTTAAACAGGTCATGGAACTCCGAGGTAACTTCTAATATTCTCATATTTTGCAACATGGAGCACTTTATTAATTATAATACACAAGTTTCAGTGAGTCATGGGACAAAAATTACATCACTACTCGCCATTTATAAGGCTATCATTTGCAAATATTCATGGCTTTTTTGTATTATAAATATATCAGGGGATCATATAATAATCTCTCTAATGCTGCATTTACTAGTAGGTCTTTCTGTAATGAACAGTCTCCCTGGTGGTCTAGTGGCTCACCTCCATGCACGCGGGAGTGCCCACCATGCCTCCAGCGGGGACGCTCACTGCGTGCATCCATTCTCCCCCAGCGCCAGTCTTCCTATGGCGCGTGCGCCGGCGCACTTCTGGGTTTATGCGCCGGCGTGATGACGTCACGCGCAATGGCGCCAATTTCAAATACTATTTAAAGGGATCTTAGTGTACAGAGTGTTGCCCGATGTTAGGTTCTATTTGTTAGTTCCTCGGTGTGATTCCTAACTGTTTCTTGACTGTTCTACTGGTGTTTGACCCTTGCTTTTGCCTGACTATTCTGTTATCTCCAATCCTGACCTTTTGCCTGTCCGCTGACTATTCTACACTCTCCTATCCTGATCCTGGCCTGTCTGACTAATCTACTCCGCTTGTGCTGGTCCAGCCCGCCTGTTCCATTTGGTGGTATTCTTCACCCAGTATCCTCGGTGAGACGATCGTGCCCCTGTGCTAGCCGGAACTCTTAGCTTTGCACCTCTCGATAAGTCTAGGTGGCATCTGAGTAAGCTGAGGGCTCCTCCCGAGGCCAAAGGCGGTCACTTAACTGGTGAAGCCGAGCTGAGACCAAGGTGCTTAGCAATTGTTCTGGTTTTGGATGCCGTTCGTGACACTTTCCAGCTGACACAAGGTCGCCCATTCAGATTAGAAGAAATTAGATTCTGGCTAAATATTCTGAAGGGGTTTGTTACAGTGAGAGCTGTGAAGATGTGGAATTTTCTCTCTGAATTACTGGTACAGGCTGATACATTAGACAGCTTTAAAGGGATCCTGTCATCATTAATTTTTCAAAATGCATCAGTTAATTGTGCTGTTCCAGAAGAATTTTGCATTGAAATCCATTTCTCAAAAGAGCAAACAGATTTTTTTTATATTTCATTTCGAAATCTGACATGGGGCTAGACATATTGTCAATTTCCCAGCTGCCCCAAGTCATGTGACTTGTGCTCTGATAAACTTCAATCACTCTTTACTGCTGTACTGCAAGTTGGAGTGATATCACCCCCTCCGGTTCCCCGACCCAGCAGCCTAACAAAAGAACAACAAGAAGGTAACCAGATAACAGCTCCCTAACACAAGATAACAGCTGCCTGGTAGATCTAAGAACAGCACTCAATAGTGAAACCCATGTCCCACTGGGTACTATTCAGTTACATTGAGAAGGAAAACCAACAGCCTGCCAGAAAGCAGTTCCCTCCTAAAGTGCTGGCACAAGTCACATGACCAGGGGCAGCTGGGAAATTGACAAAATGTCTAGCCTCATGTCAGATTTCAAAACTGAATATAAATAAATCTGTTTGCTCTTTTGAGAAATGGATTTCAATGCAGAAGTCTACTGGCGCAGCATTATTAACTGATGTGTTTAAAAAAAAAATGTTTTCCCATGACAGTTTCCCTTGAAGAAGGGATTGTATGGTGTTTAGCAAGTGAGGGAATACAGGGTTATGGAAGATAGCTCATAGTACATGATGATCCAGGCGCTGGTCCCATTGCCATCTTGGAGCCAGGAAGTATTTTTTCCCCCTCTGAGGCAAATTGGAGAGGCTTTAAATTGTGTTTGTTTGCCTTCCTCTGGATCAACTAGCAGCTAGGCAGGTTATCTATAGACTTAAAGTGTTGAACTTCATGGATGTGTGTCTTTTTAAACCTAACTTACTGTGTTACTATGTAAGAATATTTTTAACACAAGCCCTATTCATTTCACTCATGTTGAAACATGCTAAATGCAGACTGTTGAGGGCTTATGGCTCTTTAGAACAACATAAAGGTGTTTTTGTGTGTCACAGAGGCTGCCATTAGTGATGGGCGAATTTATTCGCCAGGGGCGAATTCGTGGCGAATTCCCGCGATTCGCCGCTGGCGAATAAATTCGCGAAACAGCCAAAAAAATTCGCCAGCAAAAATTCGCCGCGTCAAAAACGAGTCGCGCGTCGTTTTTGACGCGACGCGCTGAAAACGACGCGACGGAACGACGCGCGTCAAAAACTACGTGCGACTCGTTTCGCGAATCGGCGAAAAATTCGCGAATTTCTCTGGAAATTCGCGAATTTTTCGGCGAAGCGAAACGCGGCCGTTTCGCCCATCACTAGCTGCCATATATAAGACACATGCAATAACTAAATACAAACATACTTTAAACAGATTTTTTCACACTGTATTAAAAATGATGCAGTGAAAAATGTCAGTCTACCTTCAAGTCCATCAAGTTCAACCCCTCCAAATTAAAACCCAGCAAACACACATTCCTCCACTCTTTCACACAAACCATATATTCCCATAGCTATACTAACTGTAGAGTTTAGTATCAAAATAGCCTTTGATTTTATGTCTGTCCAAAAAATCATCCAAACCCCTCTTAAAAGCATCAACAGAATGAGCATCACAACATCACCCGGCAGTGCATTCCACAACCTCACTGTCCTCACTGTGAAGAACCACCTACTCTGTTCCTTTAAATGAAAGTCCTTTTCTTCTAGTCTGAAGGGGGGGCCTCTGGTGATCCTCTTTATGGGTAAAAAGGTCCCCTGATATTTGTCTATAATGTCCTCTAATGTATTTGGAAAGTTTAAAGTGTATAATAGAAATGGATGCAGCCAAAGGCAGAATAACAGCAATGTGCGTTTATTGACACAAAATGTTTCGTGTATAACAGCCCTTTATCAAGTGTGACACTTGTTGACACTTGATAAAGGGTTGTTATACACAAAACATGCAGGGGCAGAATTTGAGGGTAATTAACCCTTGAACTGACCATCAAGCTTTTAATACATTTTAACCCTTCTAATTCGATATTTGAATTTGAAGGTTTTTAACGCAATTCGATAAACTGAACAATCGAATAATAAAAATCAGATCGGTCGATAAAACAGTTAGCATCAAACAATTTTAACCATTCGACCTAATTTTTTTTCTTCAATCTAAAAATGCTGGAAAAACCCTGTGGGAGCTTCCAATACGGTTATACGAATGGTCGAATGATCGAATAGATTTTAATTCTATCTATTCTAATCATTCGATTTTATCGAATTTTTAAAATTCAATGGTTGAAGTGGCCAGAAAAAGTATTTGAAAATTCGCATTCAAATTTTTTTTTTAAATTCGATCGAATTTTGAATCATTCACACAAATTTAGTAAATCTGCCCCATAGTGTCAATAAATGCACATTCTGCCTTTGGTCTCATCCTTTCCTATGATATGATACTGGAGTGACATCTATGGTTTTAGATATTACATTACTTCTCTGCATACTTGTATATACTTTTTTTCAACAACCACAAAAAATGAAATCAAACTGTGGCAACAGGACTTTGGGTTGACAGTCCTTTTCTGCTAAAATGTGTGACAGGCCGTGCAGCATTTTGTCTGTGGGTGTTTAAGTGGTTTCTATTTATGCAAGTTCATTAAAGTAAAGTTCTGTACATCTGGCCAAACAAGTAATGAGTATTTGGTCTACTGCTATTTGCAGATGTGTATTTGTGCTGGATGAAAGATAAAAGACAGCATTTTATACCACAAAGCTCTGGAGTAACACAAGCCTCATCCTGGGAGCTCCGCTTTATTACAAGCTAGGAGTCTGGAAATATTAAAAAGCAATAGCACCCAAACTCGTAGGGCTTTTGGCTATTCTGCATAGACACACAGGCAATGGTATTGTCTAATTACAGGGAATACTAAGTGAACACAAATGCAATCAGTGTTTGTCACAGATGCAGTAAATCACTTGGCTCATGGTTTTGAATTTTCATTTCTTTGTGTACAACTTGCTGTAACCCTCTTTTTGACTGATTTAGACCAAAACCAACTAGCGATGATAGAGCATGGGCTACATGCGACCCTTTTTCACCAGGTAGGGCTTTGGCTAAGGGGAAAATACACGTGCTGAGTTAGTTGAACTGAATACTGCCAGATATGTGATATAACAGTTGTTGGACGCTAGGGGTTCGGTAGAACAGGCTTTATTTACAGACAAAGCGCCACAGGGTTGGTAATACTTACAACTGAGGTAGATATATCATATGCCAGGTACATTCAGAGGTGTATCAGGAAAGACACCATAGTAGAAATAGCAAGTTGGAGTTGATACGATCACCTTCCAGGATGTCAGTACCGCATGTGGACCGGATCCCTACAGCAGACGTGGATAAGGGTAAGAACACTGCCTGAAGTGTCTTGTCAGTACTGTGGTCCCTACATTACAGGCAAAGTAGAGCTTGGGGGAGAGCTACTCCCATCTATCCTCCTTGGTGGAGCTTGAGCTGCTCTTGACAGCTATCCTCTCTGACTCACTTCCACTAGAAAGTGCTATAAAGAGATATATCCTATGCAGTGGCTTCATCACATTCATGGGGTCCCTGTATCCCCGACTTCTCTAAAGGGGTTGTCCCTTTAGGGCCTAACACTTCTGGGGCCTTGTTGACTCCAGGCTAAGTGGATCATATGCCCAGGTCAACTGCTGCAGGCCAAAGAGGAAGTGCCCCTCCCTGCAAGCACTTTTGTTACAGCACTGCAGGGAGTGGTTACAACCTATAACCAATAGTATGATACAAACATGAGATTTAACCCAGCAACAGGGAAAAAGGAAGGTAATAGGAGGGAATTGAATCCATAAGGGCCATGACACTACATTTCCGTGTGTATTTTGCCTCCCACTCATATAAAACAGAAGGGCTCATATACAGTATATTGAGACATTGCCTAGCATTTTGATATGCACCCTTGCAAATTCTGTGTCTACACCTTTTCTCTTCTGCTCTGATTCTTCACCCTCTCATTCTGTTTTATTCAAGATCCTCTGTCTAGTCCCTTATTGGTCCTTGCCTGAAGGCCTCACCTCCCTATATGTTTATTGGAGAACTTCCACCTAATTCCCCTTTAGAAACATGTCATAATGGATTATTGTTATTTAGCATACTCCCTCATATTTTGCTTATGATTACATCCCTTATGTATTGATGTTTCTTCTGCTTCTAGTGTGAAATGTCTGGGGCAACAGGATTGGATTTTCTCATGAACACAACTACTCTATTGACCTACCCATCAATTACATCAGCCAATATATTAGTAACAATAACTTGTGAGCAATCTGTTTGGACTGATTGCGAACAACCTTTACCTCTGGGTCCATCAATTCAGGATGCACAAGAGTAACAACACCATTTGGCTTTTTTATTTAATTTTATCCAATTAACTTTTTACATTCGTAATGCCATTCCTTGCAGTGTGTTTAATAATGAATCCCCACTGGATAATGGGACACTTTCTATGTAAATTCATTCATTCATTAGATTATGTATGTATGTATGTATGCATCTGTCTTCTTTCGCACAATTATCAGCCTTGATCGCTATAGTTTAGTCTTCCACCCAATCTGGTACAGAGGATACATGAAGAATCTCTTTGCATCTGCCATCTGCATTTGTATTTGGGGTTTGAATTTTGTTTAGCTTCCCGAATTTAGTGTTTCGCCAAACACAACTTCTGGAGGACAATAAAACTACAATTTGCTACAATGATTTTATGCTTTCTGGGTCAGTTTGGCAAAAGTCAACGATACAACTGAGATGGGTCGTATTCAGCTTTCATCTAATATTGGGCTTCCTACTAACATTTGTTATAATCATGCTTTGCTATGTCAGAATTGCTCTCAGGATGAAGAATGAGAATCTGGCCAGATCAACTAAAACTTACAAGATTATATTTATATACTGTATGTTGCATCTTTCTTTGTATCCTGGTCCCTCTATGATTTATGGTATGGAACAAACATTGAAGAAGGTAGATTCAACAACACTACTCTGGATATACTGATGGTCCCTACAATATATTGTTTCTGTTTCGAATATTGCTTTACCCCATTACTTTATCTCTTCATTGCAGAAAAGTTCAAGAAGACATTACAGAAGTCTGTACATTCATGCACAGCATTAAACCCATTTAACAGAATTTTTGAGGATAAATCAGATATGACTGCCAATTCTGCTCTAGCTGAGAGAAGCTAGCATGGAGCAACGTTAAGCAATAAATATGCCTGCAGTTGTATTGACAGGAGAGAAGCTAGCATGGAGCAACTTTGAGCAATAAACATACCTGCAGTTGTATTGACAGTAATTAGCCTTGATCACTTAATTTTAATCCCTCTTCCAATCCAATACAGAAGAAATGTGATGCAATATCATTAAAGGACAAGGAAAGGCAAAACAATAAAAATCCCATTTTTTCTTTTTTTAATGAAAAAGAAACTTATCTCCAATATACTTTAATTAATAAATGTGTATTGTTTTTATAAGAAACCTGACTGTATGCAGTGAAAAGTTTCCATTCATTTACTGCTGTGGATAGGAATTGTCAGACAGTCCCTTAATGCTGGGCAAGGAAACAATCATACTTATGAACAGCAGGGGGAGCCCTGCCTTACTTCCCAGCCATGATCCAGATCACACTGAACATGTGCACAGTCTTGGTCTTGCAAAGATGTATGACAAAGTTACAAGATGACAGCCCCCTCTGGGCAACTTTGAAAGCATAAATCATTTGTTTGATTAGGCTTGTGGTGCAGTAAGTTCATATTTATGTTTAGTATACTAAATACAGCATTTCTAGCCTTATTTTATTTTAGACTTTCCTTGTACTTTACTTATTTGTTTTTGTACTATGATGAACCACTTTTCCTTATACCTCTGCCTTTCTTCTCT
Organism: Xenopus borealis; assembly: GCA_024363595.1. Taxonomy (NCBI): domain Eukaryota; kingdom Metazoa; phylum Chordata; class Amphibia; order Anura; family Pipidae; genus Xenopus; species Xenopus borealis. Next base: position 126,669,940 of record CM044443.1, on the reverse strand, counting down.
AGTCACTGTCTATTCACTATTTAGCATGCATACATGCTAACTAATCACAATCCTCTCTGTCTTCTTCCTTTGAAACAACAGACCTACTATGAAACTGTGGCCTCTGCCCATGTCTCACTGGTGTGTGTGGGCCATTTTGCTATTGTGTGACTTTCCTCCTTTCTATAACTGGTAACAGTATTTTTAGATAAGCTTACTGTTTGAATAAATACATTTGTAGTGATGAGCAAAACTGTCCTGTTTCACCTTGCTATGACAAAATTCACAAAACCGTGAAAACTGTGCAATATGGGCAACTATTTAGTAGTAAAATATATTAGAGTCTATGAGTGACTTTTTTTTTTTACTTATTTACATACCCAGTTCATTGGTCAGTGGATTAATGACTATTTCCTGCATCACTGCACCGTAGTGATTTGCAGGGGGAGGTTCTTCCTCTTTGGCCTGCAGGAGTTGATCTTGGTGGATGTTCCCCAGAACTGTTAGACCCTAAAGGGAAAACTCCTTTAGAGAACAGGGACCCAGTGGACTTTATAGCAGAGTAAGTCAGTGAGTATTAGTTAGTAAGAGCAGCTTTGAGCTCCACCACATAGGATAGAAGGGAGAAGCTCTGCCCCAGGCTCTGCTTGCCTGAAGTGAAAGGACTTCGGCAATGACAAGGGAATCAGATTATTGTTCTTTCCCTGTTTCACGTCTACTGTAGGTGATCTGGTCCACATGAGGGACTGTCATCCTGGATGGCGTATACTTTCAACTCCCCCACTATTCCTTCCATGGTACCAATTATGCTGCTACACTTTTGAATGTACCTGCCATTTATAAACTACCTAGTTTTAAGTTGAATAAAGCCTGTTGCTTATTTATTATTTTATACTTTGGGCAGTACAGAGGTGTAGTTCAACACCCCCCCCCATCACATGCTCTTTCCACTTAACAAAAGTTGAAAAGGGGCCCAGTGTAGCCCATGATCTACCCCTTCAGTTGGTATTTGACTTTTTAAGCCAAAATACGTTTAAGCTTATGATATAATTCAGGGTTACTTTAAAATGTATTAGACCAGAACCTCCTTCCTTTTCTCATTTGAAATGATTAAAGAAGAAATTAAAACTTTACTTTCCAGATCTTTACATATTCACATTCTGGTATCTGTTTATTATCAGCTGTGCAGCAGTCAAGGAGCCTAGAAAAAGTAATCAGTCATTTCTTTTATTATTCTGTTACTCTCTGATAACAATCTGCAATAACATTGTTGAATCTGTAGTAACAAACATGCAACCTGACCATAAGTATGAGCATTAGTAGATATGTGTGAAGCAAACTGGCATGTTTAAACATTTTACAGATTTTAGAACTTTTATAAATATTCAGCGAAAAAATTATGCGGTCACATGAAATTACCAAATATGTTAACCGTCACTAAACAATTAAGAACAATTATTTATTCCTACTTGCTGTAATATATTTATGACCATAAAATCATATGCAATATAATGTATTTCTTGAATAATTGCTAAAAAGTGGATGAAAGTTGTCAGACACAAGTTGGACAGGAGCGGGCAGAGTTGGGGCAGGGAGTGGGTGGGATGGGACATGGGAAGTGGACGGAAGTATGGGGGATCGGAGTGAGTTGGGCCCCTCTGAAGATTTGCAGGGGGCCCAGTGAACTCTAGTAACACCACTGATTATGATTATAAAGTAATAATTATTATATAAAGTATAAGGAATTCATATTCCTCTTCGGTCTTCACCTGATATCAGGGGCAGATGTGTTAGGAACTTGGATGCTGTCATGGGAAAACATGTTTTTTTCAAAACACTTCAGTTAATAGTGCTGCTCCAGGCTGCTGGGGGGGGAAAGGGGAGGGGTTGATATCACTCCAACTTGCAGTACAGCAGTAAAGAGTGACTGAAGTTTATCAGAGCACAAGTCACATGACTTTGGGCAGCTGGGAAATTGACAATATGTCTAGCCCCATGTCAGATTTCAAAATAAAATATAAAAAATCTGATTGCTCTTTTGAGAAATGGATTTCAATGCATAATTCTTCTGGAACAACACTATTAACTGATGCATTTTGAAAAAAAATTCTTTCCCATGACAGTATCCCTTTAAGGAAACCAGCAATGTTGGAGAAGTCTGGCAATAGGAACCCGTGAACAAAGTACTGTATATGCCCATTTCTGGCATAGCACACTTTGTGGGTAAGACAGGACAGATTAGCAAGAACAGTATTTGGCCATGGAGAAGTGTTAGTTGGAAGTGAGTCCTCTGAGGTGACATCTGTCTAATTTTATCACTGAGATTCAGAAAAACAAATGCTGTGGAACTCTGTAAAATTTTCAGTATGAAATTAGTGCTTTGTTCTAAACAATACATGAATGTGGCACCAGTTTGGGCTTGGGGTTGAAGAGACAGACGACACAACCACTTGGCTCCTTTCTTTGTCGTAGTGCTCGTTCCCCCAGTGGTACCTTCCACTGGCACACATATGGGTTTAGAAGATAGAACAGCACCACTAAGTATTAAAAAATAAAATTCCTTCATTGTAGTACTTGGGGCATTACATCAACGTTGCAGGCCTCTTTCAGCCCTTTATGATAGTGGCACTGTTCTATCTTCTAAACATTTTGGACCTGCCCAGGCCCTTTCTTATATGTTTGAAATATTTTATCTTTCAAACATATAAGAAAAATCAATATGTCCCCAGGCCCTTTCTTACATTTTCTCATTGAGAGTCTTTAGCTAGAAGGGATTTGTTATGAGTTGTGCCTGAGTGGTGAGACTTCACTAATTCTCCCAATTAGTATTGATGTCTAAGCCTGCCTAGACATGCTTACCTTCACTATTCTGCTTCATTTTTATATTGCTTTACTAATTGTTGTACTCAAGCATGATTGTTGAAGCAATATCTTTTTGGTTAATCATTTCTCAAAGTGCTTGAATGTTGGGATTTACATTTTTTACAGTTTATTTTCCACTGTGATGCCTTGAGAGGACCCAGCTGAGAGAGGGCATTGAATTATAACCTAGTTCTGCCCAAAGAGCAGTTGAATTAAGTTATCACTTCCTATAAAGGGTTATTGAAGCTTTGCTGGTGCTGATGGAGGTCATATGCTGGTGTATAACTGCCATAGTACTCCCTAACATTGGGCTTGCTATGTCATTCTTTTCATAACTGTTCTTCGTGAGAAAGGAGAAGTTATTGCACTTTTTTGTGGTCAGTTAAGGCACGACCAAAAATACGATGAGGTTTTGTTACATTTGCATGAGCAGCACAGGGGAGGGAGTTACCATTTGAATTTCTATAAATACAAATCCCTTCTATGCAGTTATGTAGGCACACCGACAACATGTGTCTGTTTCTGTTCTTTGCACTGCTACGGGGTTTTATGGCCAATCTACTTTCTAGATGCCAAACTCTTATATTGCTGGGGTGTTTTGCAAACCAATCTTCATGATAAACTTCAATTAACGGGGCAATATGCCCTCTTGTGCAGCATTTGGCTTGTGCTGACCATACTTTTGATCTGTAGTCTTTAGTACACTATATTTTTTTTTCTTAATTCTTCAGCTAAACAAGGACATTGAAGCCACTCCATGTTTGGTCCTTTTGAGGCAAACAATTAGACTGCAAAGCCCTAGAGCCTTTGTTGTGATGGTTTTGCTAGCAGTATCCCATTATACAGGGGATTATTTTGGCACTTGGAATATAATAATCTTCCTCGAAGGACCAAACATGGAGTTGCTTCGCTACCTCTGAGATGGTCTCTCTGATGGAGAAAAATATGTCCAGCCCAAGCCTTATTCTTTTCATTCATGCTGAAAATGGGGTACACCACCCCTTTACATTAAGCATCAAACAGTAAGTAATTTAGGTAGCAGACATGCAATAAAGGTGACTTTAAAAAAAAACTTATACATTTTAAAAGTGAGGTAAATTATCCTTTATTATAAATATGGTGGCCTCCTATCCATTTTTGGAGCATGCACTATCCAATTCTGTAAAATTGCTGTTTTTCTGAAAACCTGACTGAAAACTTGTCTCACCATTGGGATGATCATATAAAGACAAGAGTAAAGCACAGAATCACACACCAATTTCCATGTATTTTTAGATACAATGCAGTGAACAAACAAAAAAACACTATAATAGGGTTGCATTAGCAATAGAGGGCAGCAATAATGTTAGGGGCAGATTTATCAAATTCACATGAAGGATTCGCAGTTCGATCGAATTTTCAAAAAGATTCAAATTTTCTAATGTTGTTGAAGACCACTTCGACCAATGAATTTTGAAAATTCGATCGAATCGAATATTCGAATAATTCAAATAAAAATCTATTCGAATTACTTCCCTTTTAAATTTTTATTCGGCTGCCTAGTTCGCTAGATTAAAGCTACCGAATTGGGGTTCATTATTTTTGATCGAATAAGAAAATTCGATCAAATGGTTAAAAACGTTGGTCATTCGACCAATCGAATAGCGGTAAAATCCTTCGAATTCAATATTCGATATAATAAATCTACCCCTTGATGTGTTAAACCCAGTTAAAACCTACAAAAGCTTACTACTATAATAAAAGCATGCATGGTTGAGCCAGGGACCTGAGGCTCATTGGAATACCTGCCAGATATGTCCCTCCCTCACATAGTTTGGTAAAGAGGAATGTTGATCCATCACCATGCATATGCTATTTTTGGGAACAAGGGTAGGAGCAGGACTTACTAGTCAGAAGCAGTGTATCAGGAACAAGGTTGCAGGAACAAGATCAGGAACAAGGTTTAGGAATCAAGGCCAGGATTTCGGGAACTCAGGGTTTGGGGTCGGCAGAATGGCCAATGATCCAGCGTCAGGGGATCAGGGAAGCAGGCTTAAATAGGCCTGTAGCTGGACAGTGGGGGTGGATCAGGGATGACTGACATGGAGTAGTGATCTATCCCGTTTTGCTTTGCTGAAAAATTCGTCGAAATTCGCGAATTGACGCAAAATTCTTGAAACGAGTTGCCAGTGGCGAATCGCAGGAATTTGCTATGAATTCGAGTCTGGCGAATAAATTTGCCCATAATTGACATATAGTCAGAGTCACAGACATTTTGTCAGGGCCAGGCTAGGCCTCAAACAGGAGGAACAGCAGCCAGTATATAACAGGTCCCTGGTTCAAACCCTTGGTGTCTCTGACAGCTATAATCACGGCTTGCAATGTCTGCATTGCTCTTAAGCTGAAGAATTGGAAACTAAACCTTTCAAGATCATATTTATATTTGTGGTATCCTTCTTAACATTCTGGTTCCCTTATCACTTATGGTATGGAATACAAATTGATGAATATAGATTCCATAAAACTGCTCTAGATATACTGATGGTCCTTACTACACACTTGATCCTTTTAAATTGTTGCATCACCCCATTGTTACTGTATCTCTTTATTGCAGAGAAGTTAAACATTGCACTGCAGACTGCTATACTGCCGTTTAATGTGTCTTTATGGGTCATTTACAGAAATGCTGTGAGCAATCAAGAGCATTAAATGGCACAAATGGACTGCCCAGTCTTTGCAACTCATGGCTGAATACTGAATGCAGTGCCTTGCCTTCTCAACTTATACATTTCTACAAAAAAAAAAGTTTGAAGTAAAGCTAACTTTGGCAACAGTACATTGGTGGGTCCTCCTTCTTCTGCTAAACAGTGTCATAGGATGTCTAATATTATCTCGGTGGGTGTTTATGTGGTTTCAGTAACTGATAACTTAGAGTTATGTACTGTATATCTCACAACAGAAAGAATGTAAATTAAGCTCTAGTGTCAACTACAGATGGACATTTGGGTTGGATGAAGAATAATCTATGTTAGATGATCCTGAAAAACCAGATATAAAGCATTCATAGAAAAAACAGAAGAGCGCTGGGGTTATACATGCATCATTCTGGGAGCTCCAGTCTATTATAAGGTAGGAGTTAAGAAATATGGTGCAAAATAATCCCAAACTATAGGGGCTTTCAGCTAGGCTACATTAATAACACGGCATAAATATACAGTAGTATAGCATAATGCAAGCCTAGTTAAAAATATCATTTTTTACAGTATTCTGCAGAATTGCTTATTGATCTTTTTATTTTGCCTTCTCCTAAAATTAAATAAAATGTCTGATTCCTCAAACAGTGAGAACTGTTGTCTTTTGTTTTGGATCTTTTTTCTTGCAAAGTAAAACAATTCATGGTGAATTCTCAGAAGTAATCTCATGGGTTTGCTCCAGAGGCTCTGATATAGTTTATATAATGAAGTTACCAGGTAGCTGTTCAGGTTGCTTCCTATAATCTCTGCAGCAGACATTGATAAAACAAAGTGAGATTTAAAAAATTGTCAGTTTAATCATTGCTCTGCTTTTATTTGTTATAGAAATAGCAATTTTCAGTTTAAATGAATGACCTTATATTTAGACTGAAAGTTTCAGAATTGCTAGTCTGGTTTTAGTTCTCTTACAGAAAGTATTGCTTTGGTAGCACTAGGTAAGCAGCAATGGTTTAGTAACAGAAATAAGAAGAAAGGGTTGGAAGGTGACACTTCATGCAACACATATACTCCCATTGCTATACAGGACATCACTCCCCATTAAAACACAATGCAAACACATCCATATCAGCACTGTACTCAAACAGTTTGTTGTCAGACAGTGGCACACAGTTCTGCTGACCACAAACCCAACTAGAAACACACAGGCTAAGAGTGAACATCTCAATTAAGTGGAAATATGACGTTTTAGGAGTCATATACACCCCAAACATACTATTATTGTTATCTGTGCATAGGGGTGCCATTAATTTAATTAGTAGCTGCCCTGCTGTTGCAGAGTACCACACTGATCAAATCAAATGTGGCCATATTCAACTTAACCTTGAGTGAGATAGTAATCATTTCCTCCACTCATAAAGCTTCTCTTACCACTTAAAATCCAACCAAACCAAATATGTTATTAGATCAGCCAGGGACAGATATAGACTACTTACTCTAGCCTATGGTTGTACAGAACAGAAAAAGGAACAGCTCAGCTCTATGTGGTAAGATTGGCAGAAGATCACTATGGTACTACATTTTTTTCAGATAAAGAAATGAGGTGAACTGATGTGTGTGTCATACTCTTTCTGCCTATGCTCCCTGTGTGTGCCAAACACTGCCTGTCCTATGCTCCACATTTTTGCCCTTCTCTCCTTGGCCACATCCCATTTTTGAAAATTATACTGTACTTTAGCTAGAAGCTGTGGCTGAGCTTCATGTGGTTTTTAATAACACCCCATACCCCCCATTGAGCTATATGTGGCCCTGTGTTTTTAAAAATGGGTGTTGGTTTGGACAATTCCTCTCTCTTAAAAGCCGCATACTGGCGGGGGAGGATCGATCCTTTACTCTGAAACCAAGGTTCTACTGACACTGATTACAAATAATGCTACTTTGCAGAGAGACTCTTTATACTATGACAAAAAGGTAAATATGTTAGGCCATGTGGGGTTTACCTTGATGTGTTAGGTGGATTTTTTTTTTTTATGATCATAACTTTGTAATTAAAAACCTATGTTTTGCAAATTTACTTTGGAGATAGGGGCACAGGGAATATGCATTAAAACTAGCACTTCCATTATACTTAAATACACTATAACTTTGCCTTTAGAGTGCTTCCACATACCCCCAATTTTAAACATTAGTCCTGAAACAAACCTGTTTTATCTATAATGGTACAGTGTTTTAATTACTTTCAAAATGTGTGGGTAGATGTCAGCTGGGTTATGTGGTTTGTTTACCTAATCATTGTTTAGATATACTGACATTTGTTCTGGAGTTATTGGTTCATATATCCTGGTGTTCGTGAATTGTTATTTAAAAAATATCATGTTTTTTTAATGTTTATTTTTAAATCAAATATCCTCACTATTAAACATTCTCTTTTTCTTCTATCTTTAGCCCAATATGTCCGGGGTAACAGAACTGGAGTTGCCTATGAACACAACTACTGGAACAACCTACATGTCAATCCCAACAACCAATATAGTAGCTACAGTAATCTTAGTAGTGACCTTTGTTTTTGGGTTGGTTGTGAACACGCTTTACCTGTGGGTCCTCAGATTCAGGATGCGCAGGAGTATCAACACCACTTGGTTCTTTCATTTAATTTTATCCAATGTTGTTTTTACATTCACAATGCCTTTCCTTGCAGTTTATGTGCTGATGCTTCCCCAATGGATATTAGGGAGCTTCCTATGTAAATTAATTAATTCCCTTGTATCTGTATGTATGTATGTATCTGTTTTCTTTCTCACAATAATCGGCCTTGATCGCTACAGTTTAGTCTTTCACCCAGTCTGGTACAGAGGACACATGAATAACCGCTATGCATCTGCCATCTGCATTTTCATTTGGGGGTTGGCTATTTTGTTTAGCTCCCCATATTTTGCATTTCGTCAGACACGTCTGCTGCAGGACAATAAAACCATCATTTGCTACAATGATTATTCACTTTCTGGATCAAACTGGCAAAAGTCAGCAATGCAACTGAACTGGGTGATGTTCAGCATTCGTCTAATATTGGGCTTCCTACTGCCATTTACTGTAATGACTGTTTGCTATATCAGAATTGCTCTCAGGATGAAGAAGGCAAATCTGGCCAAATCAAGTAAACCTTACAAGATCATATTTATTACTGTGGCATCTTTCTTTGTTTCCTGGTTCCCCTATCATTTATGGTATGGAATGAGGATTGAGAAGGGCAGATTCCATGAATCCACTCTAAAAATACTGATGGTTCTTACAGTATCATTGAACTGTTTCAATTGTTGCTTCACTCCAGTTCTTTACCTCCTCATTGCTGAAAACTTCAAGAAATCATTAAGGAAGTCTTTACTGTTGCTTATTGAGTCTGTATTTAACGAAACCTTCAACTCGCTGGACAAACATTTTGAAGACAAATCAGATGTTCCTTCTAGCTCTGCTGCAAATGATAGAAAACAACCAGAAGCTATAAATGTGAATGTAGACTTAGCATAAAATGTGTAAAATGGCAATTATGATGAAAGATGAGCAAACAAGTGTTACTTCCACAGCTTAAAAGTAGCTTTCCTGGTCCTGGAGTGATATGAAACTGCATCAACTGTGATGCTCCAATTTCAAATGTATTGATTGCAAACGCATTTCACTTATGTAACTCCTTATTTGTCATTCCACACATTTATTTGAAGAAATAATTATTCAATCCTAGTATGTATACTGTATGTGCTATCAGCTAATTTTTTCAGCTAAGTATTGTTTGTCCTAGTACAAAATCAATGTATCTACATCAGTACATATTGGCCATAGGTTGCCAAATAGAGGCTGCCCCATCTCAGTGGGCTAGAAATAGCGGATGGCCAAATGGCTAGTTGGGTGGGATTTGGTGTTAACACTTACAACTTACGGATTTAATAATAGCACCATACTGTAGCATTATAAATTGTAAAAAAAAATCTGTGTGCTCTGTGTAGAGTGAGTAATAACATTACTATACTATAACATGTATTGTACAGTTTAGTTATGGTAATTTTTTTATGTGGATTTATAGAATTGTGGCATCCTTTGTGAAATATTGTGATGGTTTTGTCATTTGTATTCT
>CM044443.1:126635052-126648198 GCA_024363595.1 Xenopus borealis | reverse complement strand
ATTTATCATTGGGTGAAGTGAAAGTTCACCCTTTGATAAATACACCTTTCAAAACCCCATAGAAATGAATGGAGAGCTGTGGAATTTCACTCTAGTGGCTGAACTTCACTCTTAACTTCACTCTTTGATAAATATACCCCTATATCTCTGGATCAAGGTAATCAGGTTTTAGGATAAAGGCATTCACAGGACAGCAAGATCACAGCAAAACAGCCTTATGAGCAAACACAGAGCAAAGGTGAAGGACAGACTTTAAATGGTCTAAATAGAATAATTAGCTTCACATGTGGATAGCCAGTTGGTCAGATAAAGAGAGCAGAAGGCAGGAACACAACATGTTTATCAAGAACCAAAAACAGAAGAGCACTAAGGACCTCCAGTGGCATAGCTTGTAAGTACAATAGCAATTCCACACTGAGACCAGGGATTTAATCCCTATAAATTCTGGCAGCTTGCTTTAAAATCTCGTTGCTCTTAGTGTTCCCAAGCTATACTAGTAACTATTGGCACAACATTATACAGTAGAAAAAAGCACCTGTTTAAACCACAGTTCCTGATGCATTATGCCTGAATGCCATATATCATAGTATTATAAGAATAAATCATGCATCAAACACCACAACAGCTGTTTCACAAAGCAAACTGTACATCCTTATTTAATGTGAATGCATATTTCTGTACAATAGCTCTCAATATACAGTATAGAACTGGATTTTGTCCTTTACAGTTCTTTTTTAAACCTATATATAATTGCAGAAGATCAAGGTGAATATGTCATGCACATCTGTCCTACAAAATCATCAATAGCCCTACAGCTTCTCTAACTTGTCCTTTTGGAAACCTTTTTTTAAAATGCTAGAGATGACCGTATTATCCCATTCCAGCACCCAGTTTATAGTTTAAAGATGCAGGTGTACAAAGGGAAAATTGAACCTGAAATTCAATTCTTCATCCAAAAAACCTTCAATAAAAGATCAAAACTCATATTCTAACCCAGACCAAATAAACAACAAGTTGTTTGTATAAAACATAAGATGGTCTGCCAGTTAAGTATCACCTCCAAGAATTCTTCCCACTACCCACTACTTGCAAAACTGATGCAAACTAGACCCGCATTGGAGTCCCACACTTTTGCACAGAATACAGTACATCAAGGGGCAAATTTACTATTATTCCCCAAAAATCCCTAGAATTTGTTTGATATCCGATAAGCATTCGATATTCGAATGCTTATAGAATAGTTTCATTTTCCTCGATATTCGATTTCTCAATGGTGATCGAACGATCGAATAAAGTATTCTATTTCCTTCGATCGTTGGAATAATTCGTACGATTCGAACGATCGAGGAGTTTGATCGTACAAATGCTATTCGAGCAAGTCTTTGCCAAAGAATCCTCCCATAGGCTTCTATTGGTATTCGGTAGGTTCAATCTGGCGACGTACTGTAGGCATTCGAATACCCTTAAAATTTTAAAATTTTTCCGATCATTCGAATTCATGTGAATCTATTCGATCATTCGGCTTCCTCGATCCTCCGATGTAATCGTACGATCGGAATTTGATTGAATTTGATCGAACTTCGATCTATTCACGTGAATTTTGTAAATCTGCCCCCAAATGTTAAGATGCTGCAAATCAGTAAATACCAAATCAATATAAACAGTTAAACCACTGTAGAATATCTACTTTATGCTGTCAGGTACCTCCATGAATAATTGTCTGATTCTAGGGCAACACATGGGTGATGTATTTGAGGTTATGCCAGTTTAATAATCAAGGGTTTCAAAGGAACATCAATATGTTCCAAAAACATCCCATTAAAAAGTCTTGTTCTAAATGTTACAGGTTAAAACTTAGCAGGGGGGATTTGTTTGATCTCCAAAAGAATCATAAGTAATAAAAATAAAATTCATGAAAGGTTTCACCTACATTTGTGCCGAATCTACTGTGTCTAAAAGCTAGAACCTTTAGCTTCTAAGATCTAATATTCCACTTTCACTTTCGTCCTAACAGTTTTGAAAAATGCTAATCAGTGTATAAATGATTACATTACGGAAATTATAAATTGGTTAATATATATTTGGATTTGTAATAAATTCTTCTGGCCACAGGGAACTGCAGTTACCCCCCCCCCCTTAGTCACAGCATGTATAAAATAGTTAATAAACTCCTCCTTGTCTCAATAACAGAAAGGGATCCCAACATAGACACACAACTTTCCATGAAGCCTTATAGAGAAACACAGTGACCTGGGCCTCGTTAATCGCTTCTATTAGATGTACAAATAACAAAAAACTTATATTCATAAAAAATTAAAACAATTACCCCATGGCTACCTGCTATGACAGCAGTCACATGGGGATTTAGGGGAAGCCCATTAAACATGGGGTGAGGACAAATAACTAAAGGCAAAATAGCATGCTATGTATAAGAAACTTTTGCACAAACACTATATTCACAAACAGGGACAGATTTAGAGGCAGATTTATTAAGGGTCAAACTGAAAATTCTAATTTTTTTATCTGGTCAAAGCTCTCAAAATCGAATTGTGAATTATACAAACTCGTTTCAAGGTTTAATTCGAATTTGAATTTCAAGATTTATCATACTCTGGCCCTGTAAGAGCTCAAATTCAACTATTCGCCACTTAAACCTGCTGTATACGTAAGTCATTGTGAGAGGTCCAGGGATCAGTTTGGTGATGTTTGCAGCCTACCTGACATTCAAGTTTTTTTCGGAGGATTCCGAATTGATTTGAAAAAAATTAATTTTTCCAATTTTATTAATAAATTTCGATTTTAAGTTTATGGGAGTTTTAAAAAACTCAAATGAATATGAAATTCAACCCTTGATAAATGGACCTCTTAGTGAAAGTTTGTGCTTTTGCCATAATTAATAGTCTGTGAATCAAGCAAACCCAATTTGCTTAAAGGGGTGGTTCACCTTCAAGTTAACTTTTAGTATATTGTAGAAGGGCCAATTCTAAGAAACTTTTCAACTGGTCTTCATTATTTATTTTTCATAGTTTTTTAATGATTTGCAGTTTCTTCTGTTTCTTTGCAGCTTTCAAATGGGGTCACTGACAAAAACAAATGCTCTGTAAGGCTACAAATGTATTGTTATTGCCGCTTTTAATTACTTATCATTCAATTCAGTCCATCTCCTATTCATATTCCAGTCTCTTATTCAAATCAGTGCAGGGTTGCTAGGGGAATTTGTACCCTAGAAACCAAATTGCTGACACTGCAAACTAGAGAGCTGGTGAATAAAAAGCCAAATAACTATAAAACCACAAATAATAAAAAATGAAAACCAATTGCAAATTGTCTCAGAATAACACTCTCTACATTATACTTAAAGTTACCTCAAAGGTGAACAACCCCTTTAACAAAGTTTCCTAGTCTTGAGAAGATGTTTTTTGTCCATAGAATTCTCATTGGTAAGTTTTTCTTCAACTTTTTTTTTTAAAAGAACAAAATTTGCCTCCAAGCCTGGAGTTAAAAAATAAGCACCTGCTTGAAGGCCACTGGGAGCAACATCCAAGGGGTTGGTGAGCAACAGTGATGGGTGAATTTATTCGTCAGGTGCAAATTTGTGATGAACGACACCGCCACCTTTTCAACAACGAGACGCTGCCGTCAGAAATTTCTTGAATTTTTCAGCGAAATGGGACAAATTCGCCCATCACAAGAGAGCAACTATCTCCCAGCTATGGTAAGTACCCACTTAACCATCTAAACTTTAGATTAGGACCCATTTAGCTGTCCAAACCTTAGGGCCACATAAAGTCTGCATAGTATGTGGGAGGCTACATTTTAATTTCTCAAAAAGTCTACCCTACCTGCAAAATAATCTTTTGGGTTTTATTTGTCAAGCAAGTGCTAAACAGTTTTTAAACACAGGTTTACTTGTATGATAATGTTGCCAATTTGGCACAACTCAGATTTTCCTGTTTCTGACCAGAATATATTGTCACTACTAACCACAATTGTGTTTCGTACCTGTTGGTCTACATATTGGTTAACTCTTCTCTTTAGCTGCAGAAATACCATTCAGGATCAGACGTCTTCAGTTCATCATTTGGTACTTAACAACAAAAGGTTTTGTAAGAAAGAAGTATTCGAATTCAGGCACTTTTAGCTCTCTGGGGAGGTTTCTCACCATGTTATATGGTTTACAAGAGGAAAACTTAAGCAAACAAATGTAAGAGTTTTCTGTGCATATCCATTTCAATTTGAGACCGAAGAAATTCAGTCTTTGTACCAGAATATTGTTGTTTAGAGATACTCACTAAAGTCGAAGGCTAACCCAACATCAAATGTGGATGTAACCACCTTGAATTGGACCTGGACACAAGAGCCTTCAAGGTAAGAATTATTAAGTAATAAAGAGCAGAAGTTGTACTGTATACACCCGAGTATAAGATATTAGCCATTGTGCATGATTGCCTTGGTTGCAATAGATGGCAAACAATGAGTATACAAATGGGGTTTCTATGACCTTTACAAAAGCAGCATTTATGTCTATGACAAACCATGTACAAAAAGTCAATATTCACACTATAGGGCTTAATTACTAAAACTCAATTTTCCTCCATATTTTACTAGAAACTTGACCCAACTCCCATCCATAAATTTGGTCAATTTACTAATAAGTAAACTAAAAAAAAATTGGATAAAGAAAAAACTAAACATTTTAGTTTTTATGAATACCTCAAATTTTTTTGAGTTTCTCATATTAAAAACTCAAATTCATTAAGCTTTCTAAGCGAAAACCAGCATCAAACACCCAAAATCATTAAAGGCTAGCTGGATCATTTATCATTTTTGGATTCTGATTCTTTGTTGTATTGGGACATAATAAATTAATCTCTAAAAAAATTTTTTTTTTTTTCTCTTAAATTCGAGACGTTTTAGTGAAAAAAAAAACGTGAATTTTAAGAGAAAACAAAACTTGACCTTTAATGAATAGACCCTTATGTCTCACTATGGGGGGTCCGTCATATGATCTCAAAATCATATTTAGCTGCTAAATAATAGAGAAAATGAATCAGACTTCAAAGAGAAGAAGCTAGAATTGACTCTTATAAAACAAGTAAGAACATATGCTTAACGGAGTAGCTAGTGTTAACTATCCCCATCTTATTAGGGTGATAATTAGTGATGAGTGAAATTTTTCACCAGCATTTGTTGCGCAACAATAAAAAAAACAAACTTGTATTTTTGTGAATTTTTCAAATTTTCCAGTTAACAAAATGGGTCAGATTCACTCCATCAATTTTATATCTTCAATATGCAGGACAAAAGTACAAAATGCAGATAACTGCTAATGTGTTTGTTTAATGCAATCCTTATGTCTTTTTTGAAGATTCACACCATCATATATATATATATATATATATATATATATATACATACATACATACATACACACACCCCAGGTCCTGAGCATTCTGGATAACAAATCCCATGCCTGTACCACTGATATAAATTAAATATGTTAACTTTCAAAAGCTAGGTTTGAGAACAAAATTTTGTTTGCCCTAAGTTTAATGTACTGATTTCTTTTACCTCTAGCTCACAATGTCTAATGACTCACAGTTCCATATGAGTGCAACCTTACAAGGAAACAACACAACAATTTCAACAGTCAATATATTATCTTCTCTGGCCTTATTTATGACTTCTCTGTTCGGACTGGTTTTGAACAGTCTTTACCTTTGGGTTCTCAGATTCAAAATGTGCAAGAATGTCAATACCACTTGGTTTTTTCATTTGATTCTGGCTAATTCATTTTTCACAATTATAATACCATTCTTGGCAGTTTATAGGCTCATGTCACCCCACTGGATCTTTGGCGACTTCTTATGTAAACTAATAAACTCAGTAATTGTTCTGTGTATGTATGCAAATATTATTTTTCTCACAATTATCAGCATTGATCGTTATGCATTGGTCCATCACCCAGTCTGGTACAGAGGATACATGACCCATCGCTTTGCCTCCATCATTTGCATTTCTATGTGGGCGTTCACTATTTTGTGCACTGCCCCATATTTTGCATTTCGTCAGATTCGACTGCTGGATGACAACAAAACAACCATCTGCTACACCGACTACACATTTTATGGACTATGGGATAGTCAGCAAATTTCACAGATTCAGATTGAGTGGATTGTGTTTCTCATTAACCTAGTGTTGAGTTTTCTGCTGCCATTTTTTGTAATCATGGTTTGTTATATCAAAATAGCTCTCAGAATGAAGAAGGGCAATCTGACCAGATCAAGCAAGCCTTACAAGATCATATTCATAACTGTAATCTCGTTCTTTATATTTTTTATCCCCTACCATGTATGGAAAGGAATGAGCATCGAAAAGGGAAAATTCCATAAAACCACTCGAGATGTGTTGAAAGTTATTATGACCTGCTCATTCTGTTTCCATTATTGCTTCACCCCAATGCTTTACCTCTTTATTGTAGAGAACTTCAAAAAATTATTACGGAACTCTTTAATCACCCTCTTTGAGAGAGTATTTTATGAACCAGTGAGCTCATAGAATGGAGATTTTGAGAAACCCACCTGCATGGGATATAAGTGATAAAATTCAAGTAGACACAGCTTGACTATTTGTGACTATAGAACATTTACTGTGAAGCACAAATGATTTATCTGTATAAAAATCATTAATGTAACTGTATCTTTTCAACTTCAACCTTTTTAATATTTATAAAAATTCATGCATGCATTTTTTACATTTTGTAATAGAATATTAGTTATATAGATAAGTTTTACTTTCTAAGATGTCCATGAATGGTAATAATTGACGAGATTAGAGTTGAACACTGAACAAATAGCTAGTTTTTATTTCCTGGATCTTATACAGTCTGTTTGGTGGTACTGCATAGTTGGTACAATCATCAATAACGATATACTTCAGACACTTGATGATTGCACAGGCATAGTAATTTAAACACCTGTTATAGACTTACTTATAGATGAACTAGTCCCCAGTACCAATGGATGCTCACAGTGGAGTATTGCTCCATGAATCTCCTATTCCTGAGCCTAACCACTTGAGTCCCTATACTGGCAGATGTCACTATGGGTTACCAACCCTCCTTGTCAACAAACTGCCCTGATCAAATCTCTCTCTCCTAAAGTAAGCTATTACAGATGTTTCCTCACACTAACCTCTCCAACTGATAACCTCTCCACCTCAGATTTTCCAACGCCAAACTTCCCCTCTACCAAGATGGGTGGAGGGTCCAAAGGGACTGGGCAAATGGTGACTTCCATCTTAAAAGACTAATGATACCCCTGACCATTACAGAACTTCCAGGGAAGCTTTGACCTAGAAATGGAAACATATCCTCTCTCCCAACTATGAAGAAGATGCAGTCTTTGCTTGGCTAACCCTTATTGCAGTTATCCCCAATGAGTGGCTCATGAGCAATGTTGCTCACCAACACCTTGGATGTTGCTCTCAGTGGCTTCAAAGCAGGTGCTTATTTTTGAATTCCCGTCTTGGAAGCAAGTTCTGGATGCATAACATCCAGGTGTGCTGCCAAACAGAGCCTCCTGTAAGCTACCAGTCCATATAGGGGCTACCAAATAGTCACTCACATCCCTTATTTGGCACCCCCAGATATTTTTTTTCATACCTGTATTGCTCCCAAACTCTTTTTTTAATTTGAATGTTGCTCACAGGTAAGAAACAGTTGGGGACCTCTGCCTTATAGAGACTTCCTGAAGCTAACTCCATTATAAGTGGGAGTTCATGGTTTAGTGTGAGGACCTTATTTTGTGTTGGGTCTATAGAGATTTATTGATCCAGGTTAAGATATGAGCAACTTTAAGAAGCCACAATGATGTTTTTATGACATGGGGTAAAGCAACATCAATTTTTTTAGGCTTATAAGAGAGGCCTCACAGAGAATACAGACAACCACTTACATATGCGAATTTCCAGCGAAATTCGCGAATTGGCGCAAAAATTTGCAAAACGAGTTGCGGCAGGTTTTTGACGCTCGTCGCTTTTGTTGCGTTGTTTTCATTGCGTGTCGCATCGTTTTCGTCGCGCCGCATCAAAAACGATGCACGACTTTTTTTTCGTGAATTTTCGCCAGGCGAATTTTCGCTGGTGTTTCGCGAATTTATTCGCCAGCGGTGAATCGTGGGAATTTGCCGCGAATTAGCCCCTGGTGAATAAATTCACCCATCACTACAGATTGTTTCTGGCATTAAAAATGTGTCTATTAATTATAAGTGGCAGAAACTTGTCAGTAGCTGTTACTAGGTTTTCAGCTGTATTAAAAGGGGCATCAGTTTGCAGGAGGAGGGGGTTAAGTTGCAGAATTCTCTCCATAAATCAGTTGTGTTGGCTGATACATTAGCTAGTTTTAAGCAGGGATTGGATGGATTTTTGGCATGTGATGGAATACAAGGTTATGGAAGATAACTGTCAAGGTTGGCACCCTAAAACCAGAACCAATGTTAAGCACCCTGTTCTCGGCCCTTGCTTCTGCCTCTAGCAGCCACCTTTCACCTAAGGAGGAGCCCTCGACTAATTGGATGCTGCCAGGTCTTAAGAGAAGTGCAGAGCGGAGAGTTACGGATGAGCAAAGGGGCACGTAAGTCTTTTGGGCAGAAGGTCGTGGTACATAGTGTAGACAGAAAAGCGTAGTCAATCAGGCAGGGTCGAGGAAGGTGGAGTAGAATTGGAGCCAGACAGGCAGGGGTCAAACCACTAGATCAGAGGGGATACAGGTACAGAAGAGTTGGTTACCAGGCAGGGTCAGGGTCACAGAAGTCATCAATACACACTCAGGGGTCACAACAGGAATCAAATAGCAGAATTCAAAAGCACAAGGAGGTAAACCTATAATGGGCAATGAGCAATTACAAAAAGCCCATTTAAATACTTTTAAATTTCACACCATTGCACGTTGACCTCAACCCGCCAGCACCCATGTGTCTATAAATACAGAAGCTGTGCGCTATGGTTCCCGGTGCACAGAGAGAAGAAGAGCGGTGTGGTGGGTGTACCAGCAGCAGACCGGTCTGATCGCCATCTTGGAGTCAGGAAGAAATACCTCTTCCCCACTGAGGCAAATTGGTCAGACTTTAAGTAGGGCCTTCAAAAAAAATTAAATCAGAATGGATTCTATGGTTTACTTCCTCAAAGTATGAGGAAAACATAGCAAACAATTATTTCTCTCTGGAATTCAGGGAAAACACTAAGGGTTGAATCTGAGGGTTAATTAACCTTCGAATTCGACCATGGAATTTTGGTTGAAATTCGATCGAATTTTAACCATTCAAATACGAATATCGAATTTGAAGGGTTATAACGAAATTAGATCAAACGAACGATCGAATATGAAAAATACAATAGATCGATCAAATCGTTCGAATCAAACGATTTTAACCAATCAATCAAATTCTTTTTATTCAATCTTAAAATGCTGAAATAATCCTATAGATCGATCAAATCGTTCGAATCAAACGATTTTAACCAATCAATCAAATTCTTTTTAGTCAATCTTAAAATGCTGAAATAATCCTATGGGAGCTTCCCATTGGGTTATACAGCAATTCGGAAGGTTTAATCTGGCAAACTAGGGATTACATTTTTTTTAAAGGGTAAGTACTTCGACCATCGAATGGTCAAATGATGGAATAGATTTTATTCAAATCATTTGAACCATTCAAATCGATCTAATTTGATTGAAGTTTTGAAATTCGATGATCGAAGTAGCTTCAAAATCTATTTTTGAATTTGAATCTTTATAAAAATTCCATTGAATTTCAAATC
Organism: Xenopus borealis; assembly: GCA_024363595.1. Lineage (NCBI taxonomy): Eukaryota > Metazoa > Chordata > Amphibia > Anura > Pipidae > Xenopus > Xenopus borealis. The sequence goes on along the minus strand of CM044443.1, from coordinate 126,638,382 downwards.
CTTCATGTGAATTTAGTAAATCTGCCCTTATGTTTTCTACAAAAAATTTAAATGACAAGTTACTATATGATATTGCAGTGACGCTAATAGACTTTGGGGTAAGACCTGAGGAATGGAAATGACCAGTTAACTGAATTGCAGACGAGCAGTAATATAATGCTTCTGTTTTGTGAGTCATTAGGGGCTTTTGTGTTTTTTTTTTTGTGGTTAAACTTCTGCTTTTTGAACTTGCCTATATTACATTTATGATATAGGTAATGAAGTCAGTCACTAAGGTTGGAAGCAGAAAGTACAACTAAAGCTTTAAATGTGCAATTTAAAGTAGGGAAGGAGGCAAATAAGAAATAAGTGCTAATAAGAAAGGTGTTCAAACTAATTTTTCCTTTTTTGTTTTTGATAAACTTATTTGCTATGTTTTCTGAAACTAGTGTAAGGCTATAGTGAAATGAACAGCACCGTTGAGCTTTACCCCAATATTTGCTCTGGGTGAGAATTATAATTCTCAGGGGGTGAGCCCATGTAACAGTATGAGGTAGCTGTGTCAACAAGCTGTGTCATGCCTCTAACATAGGTTTTCATCATATAGACATGCTTTTAAGGCTTTCAAGTTAGCTGGGACAGCCAAATCATTTATAAGATACAAGGAGGCCACTAAATCATGCAAAAAAACGATCAGGCAAGATAAAATCGATATGGAAAAGGATATAGCAGTAAGCAGTAAAAAGAATCCAAAATAATAAAGCAAATAGGGTTCTGTCCTGCATAAAAAAGGGCATAAACTCAAGGGATGAAAACATATCTGGAGTATGCAGTGCAGTTTTGGACTCCAGTCCTTAGGAGGGATGTAAATGAGCTGGAGAGAGTGCAGAGACTAAGTGCAACTAAACTGGTTAGAGGGATGGAAGACTTAAATTATGAGGGGAGACTCTCCAGGTTGGGGTTGTTTTCTCTGGAAAAAAGACACTTGCGAGGCGACATGATTACACTTTACAAATACATTAGAGGACATTATAGACAAATTCAAGGGGCCTTTTTACCCATAAAATCACCAGAGGCCACCCCTTCAGACTAGAAGAAAAGGACTTTCATTTGAAGCAGCGTAGGTGGTTCTTCACAGTGAGGACAGTGAGGTTGTGGAATACACTGCTGGGTGATGTTGTGATGGCTGATTCTGTTGATGTTTTTAAAAGAGGCATGGATGATTTTTTGGACAGACATATTCTCAAAGGCTATTTTGATACTAAACTCTACAGTTAGCATAGCTATTGGCATATATGGTTTGTGTGAAAGAGTGGAGGGGTGTGTGTGTGTGTGTGTGTGTGTGTGTGTGTGTGTATGTGTGTGCTGGGTTTTAATTTGGAGGGGTTGAACTTGATGGACTTTGTCTTATTTCAACCCAATTTAACTATGTATATATGTAACTATCATGCTTTGATATTTATGATTCACTTGCTTAGAGCTGATTCCTCTGAATGCTTGTTATAACTATGTAAGGTCATTTCCTGTATACATCCAGCACCTTCATAAGGCCAGTTACAGCAGTGCATTTGGGCTAATCAGGCTACCATTCTCCCACCACATGACCTAGAGCAATGCCTTGCGGGAGCCAAGACTCCATTTACAACTCATGCTGTGGAAGAAGCATACAGTTTCATTCTCTCCTCACCGTAGCATTGCTGGTAAGCAAATAGTTGCACCAAATCAACTCCACAGCTGCAGCACCCCCAGAGACAATGCTGCAAATACATTTCATACATTTTCAGTGCTTTGATGCTGCAGTTATGTGTTTACTTTTACATGTTTTATGTGGCTGATTGCAAATATACTTATATTTTTTTCTGTCATTTATTACAGTTTCACCTATTTCCCATTGCTATCCAATAAAATCTACAGACTTCAGCTCCCAGTCTCATTATTGTATTGTGGGGAGGTTTAGCTGCATGTCGAACTACACACTGCCCCAGGGTAACACATAGGGAGGACAGAACACACTGTAATCAGTATTATTAATAAAGAATTGGTGCTAGTGGTTCTTTGAACTTAATCAAAGAACTTATTATTTATGATTTATTAGAACAAATCCACATAGGAGTTCAAGAAGACATTTTGAACATATTGATGAAGAAGGAGGGGTTTGGGAGGAATAAAGGAGGTTTATTAATGGGATACATTCAGTTAAAATAGTTTTATAGAAGGGCAGACCTATAAAAAGACGTTTCACTAAGCAAATCCAAAAAGAAAATGGTGCCTAAATGATGTGCTTCTCCGAAGTTTCAAAGCAGTTTTAAATCTGTATTAAAGATATCAGAAATAATTTTTTTGATAAACAAATACAGCAATTAAAACAGTTGGTGCCAAACATGAACTGAATAATAAATTGCATGGAAAACATAATCTGAGGCCAGTTACAGAAGATAAGAAAATCAGGGGAAGCTCAAGGGAGATGAGGTAGGTCTGACTGCGTCACAGCAGTGGTTATTCTGGAAGCGGAAAATCTATTGCTTCAAGAGGAACAATTAAGTAGGGTGTAAAGATTACTGAATATAGGGGGAACCCATTAAAGGTAAGAGGAGAATGCAAAGATATCAGAAAAGGGATCACAAACACTTGAGCTCCAGGAAGTCTTGCATTTTTTAGAACAATGTAGCACAGATCATTTTAAGGTAAGACCACTAAAAAAAACGGTCAAGTGAAAAATGCATTTCCTCTTATAAAGGAAGAACAGGTTTTTCAATGACCAGAGCAATTTAACCCTAAGTGCCTCAAACAGCTTTATTTTCTTGGTTCACCTATTGGAGAGGCTTCAAAAATAGTCTGTATTCCTCATATATTAAATATAAACCTCTCCCTTTATAGAAAAAATATTTGCTTTGTCCCTGAAAGTGTTAACACCGCTCTTAGTGAATCATTTCTTGAGTTCTAACTCTCTAGTTTAACCCCCTATGTTACCAGAGAAACACAATGCAACCTGTATGATTGGAGGAAGAAATTAAGCTGCCTATGGCTTGTACAGATATGGGACCTGTTATCCAGAATGCTTGGGATCTGTGGTTCTCGAGATAATGGATATTATCGTAATTTGGATCATCATACCTTAAGTCTAAATCACATAACCATTAAATAATCTCAACAGGCTGGTTTTGATTCCAATAAGGATTAATTATATCTCAGTTTGGATCAAGTACAAGCTACTGTTTTGTTATTACAGAGAAAAAAAGAACCATTTTTAAAAACTGGAATTATTTGTTTAAAATGGAGTGTATGGGAGAAGGCCTTTCAATAATTTCCATATTCTGTTTTCTTTATATATGTGTAAAGAACAAGGAAAGT
>CM044443.1:126612438-126631756 GCA_024363595.1 Xenopus borealis | reverse complement strand
CTTTGGTTGAAGACACGGATGTTTGTGATGGATCAGATCATTTCAGATCAGTTGGGATACTGATATACAGTAATTCCCTATTTATGTGAACCAATTAGACGCAGATAATAAAATAACTTATTTCATCAGAAATATGATAGGCAGATCCATTTTATGCTGCTTTGAAGAGATGCTGATGAACAGCACTGCTGGATGCAGGTAATGAAACACATCAATAAGAGAAGAAAAGAACTGTATTAGCACGTTGGATGCTTTAACACTTGAAATGTGAGACAAGGCAATTAGAAGCAAAGCAAGACAGCAATTCAGTTCACAGTGACATAGAAAATTCTCTAGCAGGCTTGTGATTACTGTAAAAGCCCCAGACAGCATGACACAAGAGCAGCAAGATAAGTATTCCAACATCACTCACTGAACTATTTCCAACCAGTAATCAACCACTGCCAAGAGCTAAGCAATCCACTGGTTTATTATGTAGCTACGCATAGAGCATTCACTACGCAATTTCAGGCATCTTTTCCCTTTATAGCTATTTTTTTCTCTGCTTTCATGATACTGAACATTACTACCCCTCCTGTGCCTGAATGTGGATACACTGAGAAAGAATTGCCTTGTAACTTTTGTTCAAGTGACATCAATGCTGTGGTTCACCATGGGTTGCACCATCGTATTAAATGATATTCAAGAACATGCTCTAGATCTTTGTATTTAGAGGCACTGTGAGTGATTTACAAATGAACTCACAGACTATAAGGGTATTTCCTAGATACTAATCATTTGTGCCCTATAAGAACCACAGACTTAAGAGGGTGGTTCACCTTTAAGTAAACTTTTAGTATGTATCTTTTCAGTTGGTAGTCATTATTTATTTTTTATAGTTTCTGAATTACTTGTCTTCTTCTTCTTCTGACTCTTTTGAGTTTTCAAATGGGGGTCACTGACCCCATCTACAAACAAATGCTCCATAAGACTGAATACTCTATTGTTATTGCTAGTGATGGGCGAATTTATTCGCCACGGGCGAATTTGCGGTAAATTCCAACGATTCGCCGCAGGCGAATAAAATCGCGAACCGCCAGCGAAAATTCAAAACGACGCGTCAAAGTTGCATCAAAAACGTGCCGTGACTCGTTTCGCGTATTTTTTCGCCAATTCGCTAATTTCGCTGGAAATTCGCGATTTTTTCGGCAAAGCGAAACGGGGTAGATTCGCCCATCACTAGTTATTGCTACTTTTTATTACTCATCTTTTAATTCACGCCCTCTCCTATTCATATAAATAAACTGTATTGGGCCCTAGCAACCAGATTGCTGAAATTTCAAACTGGAGAATAAATAAGCTAAATAACTCAAAAACCAAAAATAATAAAAATGAAAAGCAATTACAAACTGTCTCAGAATATCACTCTCTAAAATCATACTAAACATCATACTAAAAGTTAATTTACACTTATACACACAGAACAAATAACATAAAAACTCAATAAGAAAAGATGCAACAAAAAAGAGAGAAAGATTGTTGTACATCAGTTCATACTGTAGTGGATGAGAAAACTGTATTTATATTTTTAGGAGGCACTTCAAGTTATAATGGCGAGTCATCCCTAACAATACTCTCTATTTTGCTATCATGTTATGTTATAATGACATGCCATAAAAGTGATAGTCCTAAAACAGTTGCAATAATCAGTCACGTCTCTGTAACCACAAAATTAGAATAAAATGTGTCTTTCTTTACCTTTTAGTGTAAGAGCTTCTACATGGTCTTCATCAGAACATAACTGGAGACCTAAAGAATCAGACAGGGTTAAGTTACTGAACATGACAATGCCATTACTTATTAACATATTACTAGTGATGGGCGAATCTGGTGCGTTTGGCTTCGCCGAATTTTTTCACAAATTCCCAAAACACCGGCGCACATTCAATGGCAAAAACGTGCTGGCATCCAAAAAACCAGCTGCCGGTGTCCGTTTTTCCATTGCGGGCGAATTTTCGCCTGGTGAATTTTCACTGGCGTTTTGTGAATTTATTTGCCGGCGGAGAATCGTGGGAATTTGCCACACATTTGCACCAGGCGAATAAATTCGCCCATCACTACATATTACTCATATATTAAAGAGAAGAGCACAGGTTAAACACAACCACTTGCAATATATACAATCCCTACCACACTTATGAAACAATTGCCTTCACGGCTGTGTTATTGCAACGGTAAATTAAATACTATAAATTATTTTTATCTCCTTAAGTCAAAGATGCCCAAAGCCCCACGTTTGAGATTATCCAAGTACAAGCTACTGCTTTATTATTACAAGGAAGAAAAGTAAATGGAGTCTATGGGAGATGGCCTTTTCTTAATTCAGATCTTTCTGGATAGTGATTTTCCTGATAACAAATCCAATAAAACATATTTTTAAAAAAATTGAATGTGTAATTTTGGAGTTTTGTTCTAAATTCACAATTTTAAAAAAAAAAACATGGATGTTTGCTTATTTATTAAAAATCTGAATATAAAATTTTTTTTAAGTAAAATTTTTAATAAAAACAGAATAACCTAAATTTTTCTTCACTCACATTTTAAATGGATCTGTAAATTTGAAAAATCAATTAGAAAAATTTGAAAAAAAGTTGAAAAACTCTTTAAAAACCCCTTCAGGTTTGCCTGACAACTTCAAATGACTCCTACACAATATTTAAAATTTTTAGATGTTGACATTTTACTTTTACCAGTTTTCATGATTTTTTGTGCAAAAAACAGCAATTTTTACATTGATTAAGAAGGTCATTGCAGTTACTCGAACTTGCTCTATATATGGGGAATCCCTATAATGACATCATTAGTTTAATGGTATCCAGTGATGTGCAGGTTGATCCGAAACCTGAGGGGACCAGTGAATTTTCGCCAACCATTGCAGGTTAGGGTTGGGTGCAGTTCAGACTAGGGAAGAACACTCCTCCACTGTTTCCAAAGATTCCAGGTCTTGAAACAAGAGGCTTGCATAGAAGTAGAGTACAGAGCGAGAAGGTGAGTGTGATCCTACAATGGCAACACACATCACTAATGGTCTTTTTTTTAGAGAAGCCAATGAGGGAAGTATGAAGTTTTTCCTAATAATGCTTAGTGGCTTTTTTCATTTGACCATGTCCCAGTAAGATAATAACAATCCAACTCTTGCCTCCACAGCCTATTGCAAGTTGTTTTTAAAACAAAAGAAGGTTACTTGGAATGATTAGGAAAGCCTTTGGCCATCCAAATTGAGTTAATGGCAGAATGAGGAAGGCTGCTGCAAGCTGAAACAATATATTTAATATCTAACATTTATAGGGGCAAATTTATTAAAATTCCCCAAAATCCTACGAATCTATTCGAAATTCGACTATCGAATGCTTATCGAATAGTTTTAGGCTATCATTTTGCTCGATGTTCGATTTCTCGATGAAATCATACGATCGAATACCGATCATTTGATTTCACAAAAAAAATCACACTTTTTCATTCGAGCCTCCGAAAAATTTGTACGATTCAAACGATCGAGGCGTTCGATCGTATGAATGGTAATCGAGCAGGACCTAGCAAAAGAAGCCTATGGGGGGGTTCCCATAGCTTCTATTGGTATTCGGTAGGTTCAATATGGCAAAGTGGGCATCGAAGGGTTTTAAAATTTTAAATCCTTCGATCATCGAATGATCGAATGATCAAATATCTGATCATTCGATCTATTCGATAATTCGGTGTTTGATGATCGAAGAGGCCAAATTTGCATATTCGAATATCCGAAAAAATCGTATGATCGGTATTCGATCGAACTTCGAATCCTTCATGTGAATTTTGTAAGTTTGCTCCTTAATTTAGAAGAAAATTACTCTATTTCAGTTTCTGAATGGTACAACTGAGACTCCCACACACAGTAATAATTGTGCTGCATGTCCTAGTAGAGAAGAAAATATTGATGTTACCCCTTCTGGGGACATTTGTTTTTAACGCTTGCACCTAAATCCTTTAAAAGCCTTGCATTCAAGGAACACAGCTTCTTCTTTTGTCTGCACAATAGCTAAACTGGCAAAGTGCCCTAGGAAAATGGCAATTCACCAGCCGTCAGTAATTTAACAGCGACATGACTTTTGTTTGCTTAACAAATGCAAAAAGCCTACCTGAACTGATTTGTCAAGTAATAAGGCTGCCTGGAACATCAATAGGCTTAATGTGGTAGATTGATACAAACTATTAAAGGAATACTGTCACAGGAAAACACGTTTTTTTCAAAATGCATCAGTTAATAGTGCTGCACCAGTTCTGGACTGAAATCCATTTTTTTAAAAGAGCAAACACTTTTTTTCATATTTGATTTTGAAATTTGGCTGGACATGATGTGCATTTCCAAGGTGTCCCCAACCATGTGACTTTGTTCTTATAAATCTCAGTCACTCTTTACTGCTACACTGCAAGTTGGAGTGATATCACCTCCTTTCCTCCCACCCAACAGCCCATCAGTAGCCTGTCAACAGTAGCCTATCAACAGAACAATGGACAGCTATCTGACACCTCTGCTGAAGGATTTGTTAGCATTGCTAAAAGATAGTGCTGCACCAGCAGAATTTGGGTGCTATTTTCAGGTTTACCATTAGGTGGGGCTAAGAGAAGAAACAATAGTTGCCTCAAAGCAGTTCCATCTTGAAGTACTGGCTCATTCTAAAACCTCAGAATCAGACACAATGCACTGAGATAGCTGCCTCTACACCAATATCACAGTTGCCATCCTTGCTCAGGAAAGTTAAGCGTGATCCTCAGATGCATTTGAATGGCCAACAGTCAGACCAACCACATGGAGTCTTTGGATTCCACACAGGTAGAAAAGGTAAGACACATTTTGCTCTGGAAGTTTTTGTTGGCCAAAACTCCTTCTTTGAGAATAGCCTAAAAACACTGGTTCAAGACTTAAGAGAGACTTTATTAATAGGTACATCATATCTAAATGTATAGAGAGCCAGGAGTTATGTACATACAGTATAAAGAGTAAAATACGCCTTATACTGTATTTTTAAATAGATTGAAACCATCCTTAATAATACAATTCAAAGAGCAACTGTTACAAGCAGCGGCATAATATGGACATGGTTATATACAGTATAGTACCTAGAAATAGGGATGTAGAGCTATCTTACATTTTTAATGTTCTCTAACTACCCTAAAATTTGATTGTTCTACTGATTGTAGTTCTTAGATGAGGTTCTGTACCGTTAACAAAAGGAGGGAGGACATGAATTGGTGGGAAAGGGATCAATCACTACAGGAAGGGAGGTCATTACTGGGAAACATATAAGGGCTCTCATAGGAAGTATAGGCCCCTTTACCTGTTGGCCAGAAACAGTGCATCATACTGCCCACTCTCCCTTAGGGTCATAGGAGGTCTGGCTGCTTCATCACAGCTTCCAGAGTAATACTTACCAGGAGCATGGGGCAAGACCTGAGTGTTTGGTGCATGGGTCTTATAGTTGGTGGTGATCTCCTCAGACAAGAGTCCTGGGAAGGTGGCTTTTATGGTTTACCTGCTGATGCAGTAGGTGGCAATAAGACAGGCAGGCACCATAGTTTCCATTAACTGATTCTGATTCAAGATGTTTATTGTGTAGTTTTATTTCTAAATGACACTGCAATGAATTCATTCTACAGTATGACATTTTATTGGGCAGCCATCTCTTGTAATTGAAGGAGTTGCACTGGGAATTGGATTTTTACAATTGAGTGCTATGTATCAGGGAGCTGTTATCTTGTGTCAGTTATATGGTTACCTTCCCATTGTTCTGCTGATTAAATGCTGGGGGGAAAGGGACAAAGGTGATATCACTCCAACTTGCAGTGCAGAATTAAAGAGTGACTGACGTTTATCAGAGCACATGACTGAGGGAGCCTGGGAAACGGACAATATGACAATAGACAATATGTCTAGACCCAAGTCATATTTTAAAATTAAACATGAAAAAATATGTTTGCTCTTTTGAAAAACATATTTCAGTGCAGAATTCTACTGGAACAGCACTAGTAAAGCACGCATTTTGAAAAAAAAAAATAAAATCATGTTTTCCAATGACAGAATCCCTTTAATAACTGTGTTTCTATATTTGCAGTTGTTACTCTGTGAACCTTGACAAATGGCATTAGTAAACAGTGAAGTCATAAAGACATCTTGAACATTACACACCCTAAAAGTGAAGTTTTATACTGATATCCTGCACATTTCTGTTGCATTACCGGTTACCATTCCAGTGGCTGAATGGATGGAGAATTATACGAGTAATGTAGAACTTTTGATAATGTACAGATATTACTATAGTGCCACTTTGACACAATACAAATCAATAGTAATTGTGTATATAGACTATCCAAATGATAACAGATGTCGTTTTTTTTTTCAACAGAAAGCCTCTTTTGTTCCCAGCAGAAGACAAGGTCACTTGTATATAAAACACAATAGACGTGTACAGTACAGACATTCAGTTAGAATGTTGCAACATTCTTATTAGAACATTCTGTTTATTACTCTGAGACACTTGGCTGAATGCAAAACAAGATTCAGAGCTGAATTTAGAGGGTCCAAGAAAGTGAAACTGACCAACCAAACAGCAGTTGCAGAAAAAGGGCAAATTTCACCCTGAGCTTTAATTCCTAGCAACCAACCAGTGATGACCTTTTCTTGTGTAGTTGCTGATATACCAGTGAATGCAAAAACGTGATTGGTTGTCATCAATGAGCCCTGCAGTTACTGACACTGTGCATTTAGGAGATGAAATAGCTGCCAGCACAATCAGTCTCATGTCTTTTGTAGCTGGCAACAGAGGTGTTCAAATAATTCTCTACTTAAGGCTTAAATACCTTAATTAACACACCCTGCCATTTTTCCATTATTGTAATAGTGGAGGTATAAGTGAAATTACCATATTCCAAGCACTATGTTACCATGAGACTCAATAAGACATGTTATTCATAGACACATTCAGCTTTGTTTTTTGAAAATTTTCTTAGATCACCCACCCTAAACAGTAGTCCTTCAAGGAATACGGTCATGGGAAAGTTTGTATTTTTTTTTCAAAATGCATCAGTTAATAGTGCTTCTCCAATTATGCACTGAAATCCATTTCTCAAAAGAGCAAACAGATTTTTAATATTTCATTTTGAAATTTGACATGGGGCTAGTGTCAATTTCCCAGCTGCCCCAAGTCATGTGACTTCAATCACTCTTTACTGCTGTACTGCAAGTTGGAGTGATATCACCCCTCCCTTTTCCCACCCAGCAGCCTAACAACAGAACAGTGGGAAGGTAACTAGATAACAGCTACCTAACACAAGATAACAGCTGCCTGGTCAATCTAAGAACAGCAATCTCTTAGTAAAATCCAGGTCCCACTGTGACAGATTCAGTTGCATTGAGAAGGAAAAACAACAGCCTGCCAGACAGCAGTTCCCTCCTAAAGTGCTGGCACAAGTCACATGACCAGGGGGCAGCTGGGAAATTGACAATATGTCTAGCCCAATCTGTTTGCTCTTTTGAGAAATGGATTTCAGAGCAGAAGTCTACTGGAGCAGCACTATTAACTGATGCGTTTTGAAAAAAACATGCTTTCCCATGATAGTATCCCTTTAAGTACCTTAACACTTATGGCATTCCTGACAATATCCTTAGCTGTGCAGTATAAAAATGACAATGCCCAATGGTTCTTTCCAAGGTTGAAGTTCGAACCAATGAGGAAGCAACAGTACAGGCAGGCAGTAGTTCAATATGCAGTATCCAAAGGGTCAAAAAGTTCATTATCAAGATACAGACAAGAGGATCAGAGCAGAAGGGTCAAGAACCATTAAATCAAGTCCAAATAGCAATTAAACTGCACCCAGGAACTTATGAAAACCCATATTCAGACATTGAACTCAGGTCTTCAGCATCTTTTATATTTCAAATTTTACACCAAACCATGACATGTTGGTGTCACACAGTGGTGGATCTCTACATAGTGTACCAATGTGGTATCATGACCATGGGTGCCACTATCTTGGATCCACCATAGAAGAGAATGCACTGGAATACTCATGACAAAACCCATTGTTTCAGTAGTAATGGCCTGTAGTATGTCAGAAAAATTAGTACGATTCGAATGATCGAGGTGTTCGATCGTACAAATGGTATTCGAGCAGGACTTAGCAAAAGAAGCCTATGGTATTCGGTAGGTTCAATCTGGCGAAGTAGGCATTCGAATAATATTAAAATTTAAAATCCTTCAATCATCGAATGGTCGAATGATCGACTATCAGATCATTTGATCTCTTCACACGAATTTTGGAAATTTGCCCCCTTGTGTTGAGAAGAGCTATAACAAATTCTCTTAAAAAACTATCCTGGAAGTGATTTTATGTTAAAAAGTGAGTACTTTCTCCTTTAAATTGAAAGCACTTTTTAACAACGTATTACAGAAGATCAGGCACAAACTACACAAAGACGGCACAAATGCAAATATGGTTTTTATACATATAGGATTTGAGGAGTGACATCTTTGGTAAGTCATTGCAGTAATTAGCCCTTTGCTATTCTTTGTGCCCTGTTATCATTCTGTGGCTTTGCTCTTATCATGAGTTTGTTCAACTTCCTGCTCCCACCGCTCATATTGTGAGACCTCAGCTGTCAGCTTGTTTCTGTGGCCTCAGCTCGTGTCCTGGTATCCGGCTGCCTAGCAACACAAGGCAAGTAACAGCACTCGCTGACCCAAACTTCCTTCCAGTTATTGATGCTGAAGAGTTATAAGCAACACATCTGTGTTAATAACTTCATGAAAGCTTTTGTGATTAACTAGCTCAGCATTCAACTCCATTTTCACCGGGTATTTGAGAAACTTCTCTTAATTGTAGAGCCCATTAACATGCATTTCTGTAAGGTGATTTGGAACAGGGATGTTGAACAATTCTAGTAATGCTAAAAGAAAATACTGCAGAGGTTGGTGTACAGTTGCTTTTTTAGGCTTTAGTTTACCTTTAAACTGAAAAGGACCAGGGGAAACATTTACAAATTAACTTAGGAAATACATTGGGATTGGGAGGAATGGGTCAAAATAAAACCTTTAACCTTTGTACTAGGATTCAAAGTGCTATTGTGTTCTGGGGACACAGTGCTAGGGATATTCTATGCTGTGGGTTACTGGGGTTCTGGATCTGGGGAAATATTGTAGATAAATGCTGCATTATTGTAAACAAACATGATAATTGCACTCAAAATTGCATTTGTAGTCATAAATGACCACTAGGGTTTACTGGAATTCACACAGGGTTGGACTGGGCTGGCAGAACACTGGGAAAAAACCTTGTGGGCATTGTCAACCCAGACCTGCTCATATGGCTGCATTAGACTGTGAGTTCCCTGACCCCCTGTTGGCTGGTAAGGAGCCTATGGGGGTGGTGGAGGAGGTCATGGGGGAGTGTGTTTTGGCCCCAATTCCACAACCCAATCCAGTATGTTGGCGCTAGATAAATACACATTATTAATAATAATAATAATAATAACCCAGTGGGCCCTGACATCCTCATTCCTACTCTGAATTCAAGAGCTTTATTTTGTTAGGGTGAATGTATTCTGGGATATGATGGAATTCATACAGATAAAACAGTTTTTTTATGTTAATATAATGCAGCATTCTTCTTACCCATTGTCATTAAGTCACTACTGAATAAAATAAATATTAAAATAAATTAAAGTCATTTAAATAAAAAAACAGTTGTAAGCCATTTTGAAATAATATGTTCCATTTCATAGATACCATTTTTTTTCACAGTGTAAACCTGACCCAACCAAAACCAAGCCATGCCTCCTCTCCTTACTAAAATTAAAATGTCCCCTCTCGCTTTTGGTACTACAAATATTCTTAATTTGCATTTATGGATCAAAATCTGCTTATACCATCAGTGTGATGCAGATTTAAGATTATAGTAAATTAAAAATGCATATATATATATATGTTAAATATATGCACTAATGAATGGTCTTCCGGCATAAACCAAGGACAAATCTAACAGATTTGGAATAAGAAGAGCAAAAACCATAAATGTTGTTCCAGGAAATTACAAAGTGAAATGGATGAGAGAGCTGCTTTCCTGAGACTAAAAAAAAAGTAGTTTTTAGTTACCTTCTCTTCACATACAGTTTCTTTAAGGTTTCACAGTAGCAACTGAACAATTGCGTATTATCATTATTTGTCTTAACAATATGGTTTTATTGAGGCATTCAAAAGTAGAACATGTAGCTCCTTTAAGCAGTGTTTATATCATGGTGTAACATTATGGAATATAATGTAGCTTAGCCTTGTACTGTACATTACAGTCAATGAACACATGTCCTACAATAGAGCAGGGTAAATACTTGGAATTTTACAAAAACTAAACATTTAAAAAAAAAAGAAAACACAAAGAATGTAAAGGGAAATTCCAATCAGTTCCTGTAAGATACTGGGTATAATAATATTTTCCAATACCAACTGTGTTGTTAGTGACATTCTTTGGGGGGGGGGATAGAGCCAGAGGTATCTTAATCAAGAGATGAGAAGGTCACTCGTCTTAGCAGTGCACAATGAGGAGGTAGACTTGAGTAGGGGTAGACTTGAGTTTAGTTAGTCAAGCCTGTCCAGGGTGACCAAACTTTTAGAAATTTGTCCAGGAAACCTCTTCTGGTGCATACTAGTTTGTATAGGGGTAGCGCTTGGTCCATTAATTGCTTACAAAGGAATCAGTCTGGCGGATTTGGATCTTTTCCTTTTAATACATTTCTTAGTTTATACTAACAGAATCAATATTAGTGTTCACTCTGTTCTGGATGAGATTGGATCCAAGGTGATTGGAAGGTCTAGGACATCGGTTATATATTGTGTGACATACTGTAGGGCCAGTAATGTCTTAGTATGGCACAAGTCCAGACCATGTGCAAGATGTGTACTGGGGATTGATGGTATCTAGGGCATTCATCTATAGGCTGGAGAGGTTCAGTGGAGCCTTATTGCATGTTAGTTAATAAGGGAAGACCCAGAAAGTCTAAGAAAATACTTGAATGCCAAGGGAGCAGGGAGAGACATGTACAAGAGGGAGTATGCTGTAGATATCAAGGGGGCAGCAGAAGTTGTAAATCATGACCTACAGAGACTCTCAGTCTACTTGCATTAGTCTTGCCTCTTCCTCCCTTCTTAGAAGCCTAACAGATGTTGTTGAAGTCACAAAGGCCAAGTGAAGGAAAGACACAATTTAGTTATTTGTTCAGTCTATGGTTGAGGAGATATCTACAGGGGTTTGAAAGAATGGGAGGCTGAGATGTAATGAATGAGTTTGGAGCAGTCATTCCATTTCTACCCAGCTATTATGAATTTTAGATAAAGGTAAATGATACTGGACCAATTGCTTCTCAGTAGAAGCAATTACAGTATATAATAGAGCAGAAACATTTGTATTTGGTGTGGGAACCCAATATTAGAGAGGCCCTTTGAGGAGTCAAATATAGGTAAAAGACCAATGGGTATATTATATACTAACTTGCATCTTCCCCATCAGGCATTGCAAATACAGCTCATAGAATCATCCTACCAACAATTGAAGGCTATTGGGAGTATTTGTCCAACAAATTCGCCAGCGTAGGCTTCGCTAGCGTTCGCTGCACTTCGCCAGGCGAATTTTGACCAGCGCTATGCACATCCACTAAAGTGCAAATTTACTCTCAGGTCGGCAAATAGTAGCGTAGTTGCGCTAGTTTTACTTCGCTAGGCAGAGCGAACCTAATTTGCATACGGCAGGAACTTTAACTTATAATAGAAGTATATGTTACAGCCATTACATTCCACTACACAAGCCCAGGAAACCTTTAATAAATTATATAAAGTTGTCTTGTTGCCCTAGATGTGCCCCCTGTATAGTTGTGTTGCCATATGTTAGGAAATGTAGGAGGGAAGAAGGGTAACCCCCCAAAAATATTATTGATCTTTTTCAGACTATCACCCTCCTATGCTAAAATACGCCAGAGTTTTTTTGGCACTTCTGGGACTTTTCAACCTCCTATGTATTGTACTGAACTTCGCCTGGTCTGACCAGGCAAAGTAACGTCTAGCGTAAGTGCTAACGTTGAGGAAAATGTTCATCTTAGTGAATTTGCGAAGTTACGATTCTTCGTCAGTGCGCAACTTCGCCTGGCGTAAGGGTGAGAAGTCTATCTACTTCGCTAGCGAAAAAGCGAGCCGGAGTTAGTGAATTTGCGAAATGACGTCACACTGGCGAATTAGCGCTAGCATTGGACGATTCAAACTTTAGTGAATCTGCCCCTAAGGGTTGGTTAAAAATTACAGATATTTGTAATTTTGACACCCCTGAGATGGGAACATGGCTTTTCTCTATTGCCACATCCACACAAATTTTAATTCCCAGCCCTGCTTTAGAGAGGAGTAAAATAATCTGCTTTAGGAGAAAAAAATATTGACCTTTCCCCAAATCTATTATGAGTTAAGTACTTGTTTCTTTAAGGCTATTAGCATTTTAGCCCTTACTAGGTCACATTTAAAAGCTCGCACTGGGGTCTTGGGAATTTTAACGCAAATCTGCATTTCCAACAAAGAATGAAATGCTAAATACGTATGCAGCCTAATGTACTCTGCTTGTAGGATCTATATGGGCAAATAATTATCATCACATGGTTATCCACAGGCTGTATAACCAGAAGCAGGAATATTTCACGGAGCTTGGTTGGAGGTCCCTAAAGCAAAACAACACATAAACAAACAGGCAATTTCCAGAGAGCAGAGACATATTTGTCTGGCCTCCTGCAGTGTAAAACAAGAGAATTTCTGGGAAAGTCAGGCAGCTCTGAAAACAAGAAACATGATATAAAAAATGTGGAGCCATTTAATTGTAAATTCCAGGAGCCAATAAATACAGAAGATGTGATTATTAAATAGTGTTGACCTGAGGCTATCTGTAACTATACAGATCATTTATTATGGGGCCTAGGTGTAAGTACAAGAAACAGTCATTTAGGCTATATTCCCTACAATTATATTTACCTCTGTTGTCTAGGATAGGGGTGTCCAAACTGTGGCCCGAGGGCCAAAAGTAGCCCAGGATGGATATGAATGCGGCCCAGCTTGAAACGCTCAGTTCTCGAGAAAACGTCATGTTGCAAAGGTTATTGGAGGAGGGGGACTCTGCCCATTGCCCAGTTAGTAATAATAATATAATAATAAGTCTATTTAATATCCAGGTGTTCCATATTCCAGTGTATAGCTCCATCTGGTTATCCAACTGGTATTGTAGTTCTTTTTTATTTTGTGTATTTTCTTTACTTTTACAAATCAAAAGTGTTTGTGTATTTCTTCTTCCAATGTGGCACTCGAAGCCAAAAGTTTGGACACCCCTGGTCTAGGAGGTCCTGGTACCTGTAACCTGTATATTTGGTTAAAATGTGTTCCTTTTTGGCTGGGTGGATGGTGGTGGATATAAATGACCGATCTTGTGCTTAGTTGTTAGTGACTGTTTCTTGCACCAATAGGCCCCCTCACATTATAATCAGACCATGCACCCCACTGAGGAAGCTATACCTGATATCAGACAAGCCCTCCGTGGACTGGCGTCCCATATGACAGAGTATGAGCTCATCAGATCTGTACTGGGCTGGATACTCTTTCTCCCGTATGCCTTCTGTCTCCAGTCATCAGTAATCCTCCTGTGGCTGTTACTCCTCCTCCTTCTGTGACTTCATCGGCTGGTGAACCCTGCATTCCTCCACCCCCTTGCTACAATGGGGATCCACAAGCCTGCAGAGGATTTGATACTCATTGTCTGATCTAGTTTGAGTTCCAGCCCTCCTAGTACTCCAGTGAACAAGCCAAGTTGGGTATGTGATGTCCCGTTTAGAGGGGAAACCGCTAGAATGGGCAACACCACTTTGGGAGGATAATTCTCTGATGGCTTTCGATGCCAAGGGTTGCCTTCAGGCCTTCCATACTGCCTTTGACGCACTTTGTTGTGTCGCTTTGCCTCTTCCAGACATCTACAGATTCGGCAAGTGAGTACACCTCAGCAACAATGAGTACGCCATTGACTTCAGAAGCTTGATGACTGAAACTGCCTAGAACCATAAAGCATACACAGTAGTGTTCTATCTATTGTCATCCAGATTTAAAGGTATCCAGACTTAAAGGGATCATCTTGAAGACACAATTGCCTTTGCCATCAAGGTGGATACACGGTTCAGGGAACATCAGCCTGATAGGTAGTGTGGCAAAATACTTCAGGCTTCACACTTCCAAAGACCCCTGTTGCCTCCTCCATCCTAGCAGCCTGCTGTTATTCCTCCAGAGGAGCCCATTAGTGATGGGCGAATCTCATGCGTTTCGCTTCGCCGAAAAATTAGCGAATTTCCAGAGAAATTCACGAATTGGCGAAAAAATTTGCGAAACGTTTCCGACGCGCGTCGCATCAATCGCGACTCGTTTTTTCGGCGAATTTCGGTGAAACGTTTCCGACGCGCGTCTGGTCAATCGCGACTCGTTTTTTTCGGCGGCAAATTTTTGCTGGCGTTTCGCGAAATTTACTCGCCAGCGGCGAATCGCGGGAATTCGCCACGAATTCGCCCCTGGCGAATAAATTCGCCCATCACTAGAGCCTATGCAGGTTGGAAGGGCACTTCAGAGGACCTTGGCAGGACTGTGTCTGTACTGTGGTGGCCAAACTCATTTTGCCACCAATTCACCATCGGTCTCTCCTCTTGTTTTGATCCTATCCTTGCTCTTATCCGCAAAAGGAGGTAAACCCAATTCCTGGCCTCCTCGAGCTTTGGAAGCTGTCCAATCATTGAAAGATGCTTTATCTGCT
This sequence comes from Xenopus borealis, assembly GCA_024363595.1. NCBI lineage: Eukaryota > Metazoa > Chordata > Amphibia > Anura > Pipidae > Xenopus > Xenopus borealis. Next base: position 126,616,879 of record CM044443.1, on the reverse strand, counting down.
GCCTCGGTTCTCTGACATCCTGATCCTCAAATTCCCTTCTTTGTTGAAGTTGATGCTTCCGAGGTTGGAGCAGGAGCTATTACTTCCAAAAGACATTCTGCTGATGGAAAATTACACCCATCTGCATACTTTTCTCCCCAGCTGAGCAGAACTACGATGTTGGGAACCGTGAAGTCCTGGCGATTAAACTTGCTGTTAAAGGCCGCCACCGGTCACTAGCTGTACTGACCATAAGAACCTAGAATTTATTCAAACTTTTAAAAGACGGAATCCCCCACAGGAAAGATTGGCCATCTTTTTTTTCCAGTTTAACTTCCTATTGACCTAGCGTCCTGGCTCCAAGAATAAGAAAGCAGATGCCCTGTCCCAAAGCTTCACTCCGGTGGATCATCTCCCTGAAAGGCAAGATCCAGTGATTCTGCCTGCCAGAATTATTGCAGCCATATTTTGCCTCCACTGCTTCTTCTGACAATCCTATTGAGATGGCGTTCGTACCCATTTTGCAACAAACCAATTGCTCTAAGCAGGGTGGGCATCCCGGTCCTGAAAAGACTCTAGAGCTTTTACAACGTTGCTGACACAGGATCTCAGTTCACATCTAGGTTCTGGCACTTGTTATGTAAATCTCTGGATGTCGCTCTTCAGTTTTCTTCTGCCTACCATCCTCAAACAAATAGGGCAGTGGAGCGAGTGAAACAAGCTTTAGAACAGTTCCTAAGGAATCATACCTCCCTCTGTCAAGACGATTGGACCATAGGCGAAATTCGCTCATAACAATGCATGCCACACTTCCACTGGAAGATCTCCTTTTATGACAGTGTACGGACAGTATCCTCAAGCCTTCCCTTTGTCTGGTCAGATGTCCTTGCCACAGATGATCACACAGCCCATATGTCTGCTATTTGGGCTGTTACCAAAGCAAATTTAGAGAAGAGTACTCTGGTGTATAAGAATTTTGCTGATCGCAGTCAGAGATACTCTCCTCCATACAAGGTTGGAGACAAGGTGTGGTTGTCCACTAGCAACATTCATTCAAAGTTTCCATCTCCCAAATTGGGCCCAAGGTTTGTCAGTTTTTTCCCCATTACTTGAGATGTGAATTCCGAATGTGTTTCGTGTCTCCCTGGTTAATTCAGCTGTTTCTCTTCAGATCAACCTCCTCTTTCATCTATCTCCATGGATGGTCAATAAGAGTACGAGGTGGAAAAGATCTTGGATTCCAGAGGTCTCTACAATTCCTCATTAAGTGGAAGGGTTTTGGTCCTGAAGAATGCTCTTGGGAGAAACACTCCGCTGTTCATGCTCCTCGCTTGGTAAGGAAATTCCACAGTAAATTTCCACAGAATCCAGGACTTAGTGGTTCAGTTACCCCTCTGGGGGGTAATGTCAGTAGTGTCTGATGGCAGTCCGCTCCTCTTTAGCGCCCCTTCCAAGATGGTGGAGCCCATTGCCGCCACATGGACAGCAGTACCAGCGCAGTGATGCAAAATCCTAAATAAATGGACACCAAGGTCATTGGTTCAATGCCCGATTATAGGATTTTGTTTCTGCATTCCTGTGTGGTCTATATTTCTTCCTGAATTGATTGAATTGGACTTTGACCTTGCATGAACTTTGCTTCTATCTGTCTGCCTATTGACTCTCTGCCTGGATATTGATTACATTTACTCTTGAGCCCTATTGGTACTGCGAACTTGGACTTTTAACTCTAAGCTTCCTCCTTGGTCTGCACTCCTCCCATTGGGCCCCCTGACAGAAAGATAGATAGAAGACCGATAGATAGATCATAGCTAGATCAATAGATAGATAGATAGTTAGATAGATAGATAGATATAGATGGATAGATGGATAGATGTAAGATAGATAGATAGATAGATAGATAGATAGATAGATAGAGATGATTGATAGATGATAGATAGATAGATAGATAGATAGATAGATAGATAGATAGATAGATAGATAGATAGATGTTAGATAGATAGATAGATAGATAGATAGATAGTTAGATAGAGAGAAAGATAGATAGATGACAGATAGATTTTTTTGTTTGTGTTCTCCCTCTCACTAGAATTATGTTTGAATACAAACTGAAAAGAGTTCCATGAAGAGCTCGAAATAATCAATGGGTTAGAGCACTTAAATTTTGAATAATGGCACCTTTTGGTGGATATCAATGATCAAGGTCGGTACAAGGAATCCAAGTAACTGAAGGTCATCACTGGCGTCTCAATGGGAAGAAACTATGAAGTATGAAAAAAGGTCCTTGATAAAAAAAAAAAAAGGTTTTTAACTGTGTAGATACTTGTGTAGAGTCAAATGTCTCATTGGGCAGATATTGTGACAGTTTTACTTCTATGAATGATTGATCTACAGTAGCTTGTCATCTCCATGTTTTTTTTTTCCAGATTAGTATTGAGGGCATGTGTGTGTCCTTCTTGTTTGACAAGAGCAGGAATGATCTTCCCTAAAGAAAATTGCCTCTTGCTGCAACTGTCGGACAGGATTTCACTCTAAATGGAAAGCTGAAGTGTGACTGTCAGTTAAAGTGCCAGGTACAGCCTGGTTCCGTCAAACTGGTGTCCAAAACATTGTATGCATGAGGCCAGGGAGTTCAACTCTCTCAAAAGTTATTATGAATAAAATCACACTCAAGTGGCAACTGAAGACTGGCAGCTACTTTCATTTGAAGCAATAAAACTGAGATAATCTCTTCATTACATAGTCTATGACTGACATCCTGCATGCTCATGCCAATAAGACAATTGAGAAGTGATTTCAAACCACTGAACAAAAGCATGTTCTAACCATAAAAAAGATTCTATTCCCCATGCCACCCGTTGGCTCCATTAACCCATTGATAAGAAGGAAAAACAATGCATCTTAAGCCAGATCACTGAAAAAGAAAACATTCTCCATTGAATCATTGCTTGGGAGGAACAGAACAAACTGTATAGTAGAAATTATTTAGTTGCCATAGAAGCTGAATAAAAATCTGCTCTTCTAACCTCTTTATTAATAATGTCGTCAAAGGAACTCTTTATCATTCTAACTGATTAATTCGTCAGTTGAGAGCCACACGACAAACACAAGTGCTGCAGTAATGTAGACCCAGAGCTGAACTGAAACGGAAAAAGAAAGCTTCCATGGAGAAAAATATACCGGAACTAAGTGAACTTTCTATCCCTAACTCAGCATCTATTTCTCTCCATGTAGGAGTTGGGTGTCAGATTTTCATCTCTTTTGGGGGTCCCTTTCCTAGTATTAGGGCTCACTGTTTCCAGCACAAACAAAATGTAACAAAATAACTGACTGACACAAATCCTGCGTGTAGAGAGACAGAATCTTTGGTGATTTTGAAAGAGTGAGCTCTAAGACATCTTCTGGTCGAAAGGACACCCCCTCAAGATATATTGGACCTGTCTTTCAAAATCAGACTCCCAGCTCCTGCATGAAAACAGAATAAAGAGAAACAAATGGAGAATGGGGGACAGTGAAGGTAAACTTTATTATTTCAGATTATGCAATTTTCTAGAAAAAAATCTTATTTCAGCATGAGGAAGCTTATAATGGATTATGATTTTCATGATAGCTCCACTTTAATGTGCAGTTGAACACTCAGTTGCTGGGTGTATAAACTACAGGCATCCACAGAGTAATTGCCCCACCATAACCATCCAAATTCAATTACATTTCACTCTGGAGAACCATATGAACAACATGTTTCTGATCCACTGATCCTTCATCACGTGCTTATTTTACAATGTGCATAGCCCAAATGTGCATTGTAAAGTAAGCACCTGATGAAAGATCAGTAGATCCAAAACGTGTTGTGCAGAAAAGAACAAAACAACACTGAATTTATTTGTATGGTTCTCCAGAGTGAAATTTATGTTCATATCTCTCTCGTGATCCTAGTAGCTGATCTGTATGAGCTCTGAAGGGGTAGGATTTGACTAAATCTCCCTTTACATCTTCAATTTCATTGCACCATCACTGGGCTTCACAGCAAATCAATTTAAGGGCCCCCAACATATGCAGAGATTGTCCTGTTTTGCCAGTGTATGTTGAAATCGCTCATTATCTACAAAATAATTCTGGCTCCTATAAGAATATGCTGTTATTATGCATAGCAGTAAAGATAAATCTGTAAATTCTCTTAGTTTTACATACTGTAGGTCGAAAAATTCTAGTACATCTAAAAAAACAGTTTCTCTTTGTCACGGTCGGCACACAACACCAGAACCAGTACCAAGCACCCTTGTCTAGGCTCGTGCTTCACCAGTAGTGTGACCGCCTTTGGCTTCAAATGGAGCCCTCAGCTACTCAGATGCCACCTGGACTTTAACGAGAGGTGCAAGGGAGAGATTCTGGGTTGGCAAACTGTTTATAAACTTGTTGCAAGACAATTTTATGGCACAGGTTGTTGAGGAGCCTACTAGAA
>CM044443.1:126597585-126608258 GCA_024363595.1 Xenopus borealis | reverse complement strand
GACGCGAGTCTTTTTTCAGCCTAATTTACTATGTTACTATGTTACTATGTTACTATGTTTGTTCGAGTCAGTAAGGCCAAAGGTCACAGTACAAACAGGAGTAGGCAGATTCGTGGTCAGACAGGCTGGGTCGAGGCAGGCAGATATCAAGGATTGTCAGGCAGGCAAGGGTCAAAACTGGGTAATCAGAAAGGATGAGGCAGAAGCGGTAGTCGGTATGCAGGCACGGGTCAGGATACAGAGAGTAGACTAGTCAAAAACAGGCAGGAGTCAAACACGAGAAGTCAATCAAGACAGAATGCTAGCACATGGCTCAGCAACCACCAGTAACAAATCCTGTCACGGGCAATGATCACAACAAAAACATCCCTTTAAGTACCTTTTGAATTTGGCACCCTTGCGCCCTGACGTAAACACGCCAGCGTGAATGTGCCTTTAAATCTAGTAGAGGTGCGTCACGCGCACCTAAGAAACAGGAAGAGAGGAAGCGGCGCTGCGAGTAGCAGCTTGAGGCGGGCTCTTCACACTCTTGAAGTCTGACTTGATAAGATAAATGATACTCCAGATAAAAGAAAGAAAACAAAGATATTAAAAACTGTAACTATGTTAAACTGAGCTAATACACTTGATTCGTCATAACCACTATCTGAGTTTCCAATGGATTAGGTGTATCAGTGTGAAAGTAATGTAAAGTATAAATTATAAGTAAATTATAAATAAAGTATAAGTAATGTAAAGTAAAGCTTGATAATTTGCAATATAACTGGGCTGCGTTAATGCAAATGAAAGGAGCACTCTTACATTGGGTATAAAATCCTGCTGCACTCTACTGCTTAAATTTACTCAGTTGTTGCTGGACTACAAATCCCAGAATAATGTAACTTAATGAAAGTTGAAGCATGCTGGAGCTGTAGTCCAACGACATCAGGTTTGTATTCTTAAAACAATATTGCACAATAAAACATTTTTCAAAGCATTCCCGCAGATCTCCTCAGCAAGTGACCGCTGCATAAATTTGGCTCCCTTTTCTTTGTTCCTGCAACTGGAATTGGAAGCTTTAAGCAGAGTTTCCCAGCACTGAACAAGTCTGTCCTTCCTTCCTATGCTTGATTCCAGTGTAATATAATAAATAAAAATATTATAATAATAAGTACCTCTATATTTAAGATAAAAGCAAAAATAAATACCTGACATGGGGCTGTGAATCAAAATTCTAACTGGCCAATTCTTTTGCATTTATAATGAAGTTTTTGATCAGTAGAATTCTCATTGGTGAAATATCTTGCATCTATAAATGTACTTTTTGGCAACTACTATAAAACTACTATAGCCAGGGGTGCTGTGGGACTGTGTTTCAGGTGGCTTTATAACCTTTTTTTAATACAGGTAACTGGAAAATTAGGTAATAACGTATTGACATGACATTGACTGTAAATTAACTAAATCTGAATCCAGGACACAAGGTTTACCAAGCAAAAAGATTACATCTGTAGGTGGCCAATAGGGATGATTCTTGATTGAATTCATGGACTTAATCAGGATAAGATGAAGTAGTAACCCCAACAATTGCAAAATCACAAACAAGCTGTGAACCACATTTAGACTGAAGGGGAAAAATAAGGAAAATCAAAATTGGGATTAGTCAGGCAGACCAAAGAAGTAAGACAAATAATGACTCAGAGCATCAAAGACCAGAGATCCAAGAAGAGAAGTCATAAGCAGTCACAAATATGAGGATTGAGTTGTTCAGTCCTATTTTCTTTAGAGCAGTCATATTCTACTTGAAGTCTGGCCAAAGATGTCACATGCACGGTGAGTTCTACCAAATACATTATAAGTTATAATCAATAATACCAGTTCAGATAAGGCCTTGTTGAGAAAGGTCATAAGTGTGTTTCCCACACAGTGTTGTTGAGAAAGTTCAAACGAAAAGGCCTAATAGGTCAACTACATAATTTGTTGCAAGCTTTGTTCTTTAGGGAGTTTATAATTGCCTGCTGTAAAGTCCTCTTAGGTGATTGGTGGAAGTGCAAATCAGAGATTTTGTCTACTAATTGTGGGTCAGTTTATGGCTATATTTTATTTATTACAATTTTCTTGTGCATAATTGTAAAGGACAAAGGTTAAAGGGTCAATTGCAGGCATTTAATTGCCAGTGGCTCTTGAAACTAATGGCCCAGTGCCAAATGACCCAAAATAGCTCTCTTACAATCAGTACCATAACACACACACTGAGTTCATGTTCCAAACTGGCCACCTTTCCAACTTGTCCTGGTTTGCTTACCTTATATTTATAAATAGCATTGGTACATTCCATTCTGTTCCTAACCAATTGTTTTCACTCTAATTTATGCCCCTGAATCTGCATAAACAGTGTTATTATTATGCAACACTAAAGATAGTCATCGGCCAATTAGTGACAGATTCTATAAAACCTAAAGCTGCAGTTTGGGATAAACTCTCCAGTTAAGGACTAAAAAAGGATATGTGCAAATTGATCGCTTTGTGTAATTGTTTGTTTGTTGAATATTATATTTTTTTTCCTCCACTGTTAATTAACAGAACTCACATCATTGTACACAAACCATAAACACGCTGAAAACCCACAGCACCATTACAATATCAAGCATTTTACAATTGAAATGTTCCACTTTGATGACAAACTTGTATTTCTTCTATATCCAAAATTTATTGTTGAAACCTGTAAACATCCTAGCATTGTACTGTATGTGGACATATTTATATATCAGTGTTGTTGCAATGTATGTTACACATATAACTTTGCTTAATCTCCCATGTGTGCCATCACAACAGACAATGACACACACAATGGCATTTGCAATAATTATTTCCTTGTGCACTTCACATTGGAAAGGTAAACACTTTTCTGTTATGTCATTTCTTAATATTTTGTCATTTTCTATCTTGTTGTTTACTCTACAATGGGGCCCCCCATTTAAAAAAATAATATCTTTACATGCATGACATGGCCACATTGCTAAGGCATGCCCCATTATTTCCTGGACCAAAATTGAAGTACAGGCACCCTAGGCCAGAGAGCCTACTTGCTCCCTGCCATCATCACCTCTGCCTCCTCCTTACAGCTTTCAACTTCATAATCCTTTCGATGCACCCTAGCTCCTGTACCTTAAAGGGCCAGTAACATAAAAAATATAATGCAGTGTTGCCCTGCACTGGTAAAACTGCAGTATTTGCTTCAGAAACATGACTATTGTTTATATAAATAAGCTGTTGTGTAGCCATGGGGACAGCCATTCAAAGGAGAAAAGGCTCAAGTTACACAGCAGATAAGCTCTGTAGAACATAATGTTATCTGTTATCCATTACTTATCCTGTGCCATGTGGCTGTTTTTCAATTTCCGCCATTGCTACTCAGCAGCTTGTTTATATGAACTATAGTAGTGTTTCTGAAGCAAACAGATCAGTTTAAACAGTGCAGGGCAACACTACATGATATTTTCATTACTTTAAAAAACACTTTCATTTTTTGGTGTTACTGTTCCTTTAAGCACATTGCTAGCAATAGTTATTTAGAGTAGACGGGACTGGGAGGATTTCTTCTGTCTTCTCAATCCCTAGAGCAAATGCGGCACAGGTAGCAAGCTGCCCCTACAGTTCTGCTGCCCTAGGCCCTGGCCTCTGTGGCCTTTCCACAAATCCAGGCTTGATTATATTCATATGCTTAACACAACCATGCCAACCCTGGGCACTACATGCAAACCCCAAATATTTTGTAACCTAAAAGTCACATTTGGGCCCTTTACTGAAGTACACCCTGTAACCTACTAATTGTAGCACTGCCTTTGGCTCATTGCAGTCAATTAGATTTTTGCTTTTGTGAAGCTGTGAAGATGGCCATATCTACATAAAAGTTGGCTCCTGCCCATCTAGACCAAGTTTGCAGCTTATTGACCCATGCATGGACACCTTCCAAAGCTCTGCTTGATAGAAAACTGGACAAAAGTCAGGTAGATATCTATCACGAAGGTTTAAACCATTGGACAAGTATTTTATTGGCACATTGATGTGTTCTTTTGACAGGCCTCCCTTGTCAGGATCCAATTATTGTTCTTCAAACTCTACACATGGGTGGCCAAAAGAGGATTCGGTTACCTTGAAAAAATGAGCAGACTTGTATATGTATGGTCAGCTTTATTTTGATGATCTGGAACCACTTAAAGGCTCATTGGTTGTTAAAAGATATGCACCTGATTACAAAGAGCCTCAGTATTGTGTTCTAGTCTTTTGTTAGCTATAGGTTCCATGAAGGATGCTGCCACTTGCAGAGTGATTTGTCTAAGTTGGGAAACTGGGCAGCAATCTGGAAAATGAGGTTCAATGTTGATAAATGCAAGGTTATGCACTTTGGCAAAAATAAAAGTTATACACTAAATGGCAGTGTGTTGGGAGTTTCCTTAAGTGAGAAGGATCTTGGGGTTTTTATGGATAACAAGTTGTCTAATTCTGGGCAGTCACATTCTGTAGCAAATAAAGCAAATAAAGTTCTGTCCTGCATAAAAAAGGGCATAAACTCAAGGGATGAAACCATAATTATAACTCTTTATAGATCCCTAGTAAGACCTCATCTGGAGTATGCAGTGCAGTTTTGGACTCCAGTCCTTAGGAGGGATGTAAATGAGCTGTAGAGAGTGCAGAGACTAAGTGCAACTAAACTGGTTAGAGGGATGAGGGAAGATATAAATTATGAGGGGAGACTGTCCAGGTTGGGGTTGTTTTCTCTGGAAAAAAGGCGCTTGTGAGGGGACATGATTACACTTTACAAAAACATTAGAGGACATTATAGACAAATATCAGGGGACCTTTTTACCCATAAAGAGGATCACCAGAGGCCACCCCTTCAGACTAGAAGAAAAAGACTTTCATTTGAAGCAGCGTAGGTGGTTCTTCACAGTGAGGACAATGAGGTTGTGGAATGCACTGCCGGGTGATGTTGTGATGCTCATTCTGTTGATGCTTTTAAAAGAGGCTTGGATGATATGTTGGACAGACATAATATCAAAGGCTATTTTGATACTAAACTCTACAGTTAGAATAGCTATGGGAATATATGATTTGTGTGAAAGAGTGGAGATGTGTGTGTGTGTATGCTGGGTTTTTAATTTGGAGGGGTTGAACTTGATGGACACTCTTTTTTTCAACCCAATTTAACTATGTAACTATATGAACCTGCTGAGCTACATGACTTCCACCATCCAAGTTAAAAGTACTCTGCATGACTTTGATATTGTATAATTAATTAACAAGTTACGTTATGTAAATTACATGCTTATTTTAAAATTTTAAACAGACAAAGAGCCATTAGCTCTGGTGATTTTTCCTTCTAGGATAATGTAGTTCTTCTGACCAAAGACATAGGTCTTTGTCACTGAAGGAATGTTGAGTGAATACTCATTTCTTTTCATTGCACTGCCCACACCATAGTGTTTGTGTTGAGGAATGGCCTGTCATTATCTTTTTTCTTTGTATAGACTCAGCCTTGCTGAAGTACATGGTGATTCAATCAGTGAATAAATGGTCTTTAGATTAATTGCCACTTTCAATTCATTTGTACACAAAATGAGGTAAATAAGCAGAACCCTGAGTTTGTCTTGCTCAGATGTTCAGTGAATAAGTGTTTGTGAAGGTGAAAGCTGTTCCATTATTTACTTTGCACTCAGCTCTTTCTGAGAGAAATGAAGAGGAAAGAGAATATACCGTCTGAAGTATTAGCAATGGCACAGGCAGTACAGATCATAAACTAGACAAGAAGCTGCTCGATAACGGATGAGTGGATGATGCACATGGAATGAAATGTATTAGGTAGTTCATACATTAATTCATTTCTATGGCAAAACAAAAACCAATTTATTATATGGCAAAATGTAAAAAATGGATGCAAAGGTGGAAGGCACTTGAGCATCTTCTGTAACCCCCCTTCACTCAAACATGGGTCCAAGGAGTACTGCGCTCTGCACCTTGTGAAGGGTAGAATGCAGCACATGCTTCCTGAAGGGGGCCTAAGAGGTGCAATTTTCCTCCCCTTAGAACTCCAGAACTTGTGTCTATGGCAACAGAGTCCAGTCAAATGGCCCACCTTTGTATGTCTCCATCACGAGTTATAGAAGTTACATATATACAGTAAGATCTTCTATATTGCCACAGGCAGACAACTTTTTAGGGCCGAAGTGAAATTTGAATAAAATTAGAATTTTTAAATTGTGAATTTCAAAGTAATTTTGGACAACTTCGACTATCGAACAGCCCAGATTCGAATTGAAAAAATTTGAATATTCTAATTTTCAAATTTCGAAGTACTGGCCCTTTAAAAATCCTTCGACTTCGACTATTCGGCAGCTTGAAGCTGCCGAATTGCCATTTTAGCCTATGGGCGACCTCACAGAAATTTTTTCTAAGTTCTAAGAAATCGGAATGTTTTGATGAAAATAGTTTGAATCATTCGATCGAATGGAAAATCGGAAAAATTACTCCCCCAAAAAACAAATCGATGGTTGAATTTTGAAGTTTTTTCCACTTCAAAATTCGACCCTTAGTAAATCTGTCTCTATGTGTATAAACATGAAGTGGGATAGGTGCAGGGTGCATATAAAATAAGGCAGAATAGTAGTATAAGTGGGGGGTCATATAAAGAATAATGAAAGGGATACTGTCATACAAAAGTATGTTTTTTTACAAAGAGCATTAGTATAATATTGCTCCTCCAGCAGAATCCTGTATTGAAATCCATTTTTCAAAAGAGCAAACTATTTTTTTTTCTATTTCATTTTGAAATCAGACATAGGGCTAGACAAGAAGGTATAAACAACAACAACATCAATAACAAGCAAACTAAAGAAAATAATGAAAAAACTTGTCAAAAGAATTTAAGATTAATTTCAGACATCTGTTGCTTTCCTAACTCTCAAAATGCTGAAGTTCTCCAGTGACCAGAAACCTGCCCTTCTAGCCCTTACTACTTCCATTCCTCTCACGTAGCAACAAAATATCTCCAGAAATGGATGTAAATCATGTTTTGGCTAAATATTCTAATGGCTAATCAACATGTCTGTAGCAGCAATTAATTTACCTTGAAGCATCTGCTGTTTCTTATTGTACTTCATTCTCTGTACATATCCTCTTGCTCAAAATTCTCTCTCACGGCCACTTCATTAACCCTTATCTCTGGTTTACACTCTTCCTTTGTTATGTTTCACCTCCCACCCACAAAAATAACATTTATAATTTTTTATATTCTATTTATTTTAATCACGAAACCAAATGCTGGAATAAACCCCCTTAATGTTTCCTTAATGTGACACTGTCTTTAGCAAAACGGTTTCATCTCATTATATACAGTATAACACAACCAAACTTGGGTCTCGGTGTAAGATGCTAATTTCTCTGGATCCCTGGAATCTACTTCAGTTCAGGACCATGGGAAATTACTTAACTTACGGAGTAGACAAATATATTTGGTAATGACTCAAATGGGGGCAAATTTATTTTTGCAAAATAAATTTAGCAATTGCATCAAAAATTGATGCTCACAAATCAATCTGCCCTTAGAGATGCATTTATTAAATATCAAAATGAAAAATGCGGAAGTATGCTAGCGGATTGCTTTGATCAGTCAAGCTTTGTCAAACTCAGTCCAAATTTGTGCTATTAGGTAGTAGTCGTCAGTACTGTCCTGTCAGTGCTTATTCCCTGTTGCAAACTGTAAATTATGTCTATGAAGATTCTCATTTATCAAGGTCATGATATAGTATTTAGTAAAATTAACTCTAAGGCAACTGGACATTTAGGGGCAGATTAATTAAGGGTCGAATTATAAATTTGAATTTCCAAGTTGGATTTTTGGTCAAAAAATCACTGCAATGCAAGATATCCCAAACGCAGAACTAAATCCAAGGATCCGGTCACGGTCCACTCTTCTGTATGTAGCGGCTTCGGGAGGAGCCCTCCACTACTCAGATGCCACCAGGGCTTAAGGTGAGAGGACCAGGGAGAGAGTTCCGAGCAGGATATGGAACAGAACATATGCGGAAAGGACATGGGAGCAGTCAGCGAGATGAGAAGCAGGCGGGGTCAATTCCAGACTGGCAATGCAGAACCAAATCATCTGACTGAGAGTAGTTGAGGTCACAGGCCAAGGTGAAACCAAACAGTGTGGTAAAAAATTAATTAATTGCAAGGATCAGAAACATGAATCAGACAATAGAAGTACATCCAGGAACTATAGGAATAGACCTCTACATTAGGCAATGAAAATGGAACATTTTTGAATATTTGAATTTTACTCCAACTTCAATGAAGTCACTCAACGATCCAAATAGAGCCTAAACTACATGATCGCCAGGCAAACCTGGAAGCAGCATCGCACCAGAGCAGCAGATGGCAGGCATTCCTGTCATCCCAATAGACAACCAGGTATTCTTACATTCACAAATTTGAGTTTGGAATAATCCAAACTTCAACTCAAATTCGAGATCTATCATACTTGGATAGATCATACCCTGGGAGAAACTCAAATTTGACTATTTGGAACCAAAAACCAGCCGAGTTCAAGTCAATGGCAGAGGTCCAATGACCCATTTGAAGTTAATAGCCTTCCTGCCATTCAGGTTTTTATTGGAGAAAAGACTTGATTAAAGTTTATTCAATTTGAATTTGAGTTTTCGGGTCGGTAACATACCTTTGAGTTTGAGACTTTCAAGTTTTTTCTCAAATAACCTTTCAGGTTGTGAGTATATCCAAGACAAGTACAAGAATTCACATAAACTCAAAATTCGACCTTTCATAACTCTGCCCCTTATAGAAAATGTTTCACCCCTCATATGAGTGGCTTCTTCAGTTCAACTTGAATCGGATGAGTAGTGAAACATTTTCAAGAAAACTCTAAATAGCCAGTAGCCTTTAACTTAATTATACTAGTTACTGTAAGAGGAGAGAACAGATTCTGACAATTATTGTATGGGCTTCGATTTGGTAAAGGATGGAAAATATATTATATTTTTGAAATTCCCAATAAAGTTTTAAAAAGTAGTAATTCTCTGTAACATTTACTAATGATTGACAGATCAGCCAAATAGTATAAGCTAAACAAAAACCACTTTCAGCCGAGATGGAATTGTTTTATGGAGGAAGCAAGAATTACTTTATACTATATAACAGATAGTTGAGTGTCTGAATGTATGTGCTTTGAATTAAAAGCCATGATAATCTACTGTACTTTACTAATTCATTTGTACTGCAGGTTGAATTCATTAAATTATGCCTTATACCGACTGGATTGTTTCCTACAAGCAGGTGTTACGTTGGGACATAATACTAAATCACCTTGTAAATTTAAACAAATGTTCAATAAATAAGCTTTGTAAATATGACTACTTCACTACTTCACTACAGTAGTTATTGTCCAACATGTTCTGTTTCTTTTTTAGATTGAATTTGATTTATTCACCTCCCTATTTCTTTCTCTCCAGTGTAAGTCCTGATAATGGAACACAACAATAAGTCCATGAAACAGGTCATGTTGGCCAGCCAATTTCCTAGAATTACATCTGTCTGTTCCGTCTGTGCTTTGGAACAATACTTTTTTTTCTTTTCGAAATTTTATAAGGACTGAAATAATTGTTGCTGTTGTATGTTACACAGCTGTATAGTTTCAAGCCTGAGGACATTGGATACCAGAGATATTGTACAGCAGAAGAAAGTCAGTATGGCTTTTATTAAAATGTTAAGTGGATCACCATCATTGTGATGTTTATATGGGCCAAGATGAACTTCTGGAACTGTTTAAAACTGACCTTAAATCTCTGTTTTAATAATAAAAACAATGTGGAATTTTATCTGTAATGGGTGTTTGAGTCACTGGTGTTGTTTCATCCAGTTTAATATATTAAGTGACAGTAATTTATTATATTTGGACAGCTCTGTTTGAAGCTCCCAGAAGCACTCTCTATGTGAGCAGTAGGCTGATGCCTGCATAAAAACAAGGTAATTGCGTGCAGCTCTCACACCGACACGAAAAACAAAATTTATCACTAAACTCAATAGGTTCCCAAGAATAATGAGATTGTTTTGTTCTGCTTGTAAGTTTATTTCTGGGCTGTAAACAACAATCTTTAGACAAGGCAGTACAGAATAATGACTTACTTTTAAAATAGAAAACATTTATTATTGTATTTCTATCGTGATATAGAATTATTTTACATAAACAGGTATGGGACCAGTTATCCAGAATGCTCAGGGTCTGGGGTTTTCTGCATAAGCGATCTTTTAGAGATCCTCAGAGTTCCATAACCTGTATAGAACCTCGGCCTTTGGCCTCGTGCTTTTATATTGTCAAGGAACTCTTTGATAACTTATAATATCCTTATATTTTACAAGCGAGGTCACTTTATTCACTATATAATGGAATCTATGGGAGACAGGCAGAATTAGGAGTTTCCTGGATGACAGGTTTCTGAATAACACATCCTATATACTTGGGATTTGTTGACATATATATAGTAAAGAAAGTACCCCGTCTTGTAAATTATAAGAATATTATAAGTTATAGAGGAGTTTCACGACCATATAAAAACACGAGGCCGATGTAACTTCTAATATCCTCATATTTTGCAACTGGGGGTACTTTATTTATTATAATA
>CM044443.1:126569492-126584744 GCA_024363595.1 Xenopus borealis | reverse complement strand
CTCTGCCAATGAGGCGAGTTGAGGCAGTCTCCTCAGGCAGCAACACCCCACTGGTTACCAGGGGCGGCACTGAAAAAGTGAGTGCTGTGGGGAAAGGGGGGCGGCAAATTGAAGGCTGCCTCAGGTGAGCAATATGGGCTGGATCACCCCTGCTTCTGGATTTGCAGCAAAGGCAGTTTATAAATGAGCCATCAAGCCTTAAATTACAGGAGTGATGGGTAGTGATGGGCGAATCTCCCGCGATTCACTTCGCCGAAAGATTCGCGAATTTCTAGAGAAATTCGCGAATCGGCTAAAAATTCGCGAAACGAGTCGCGGGACGCTTTTGACGCGTGTCGCGTCGTTTCCGTCATCACAAAAATGCATTGAAGTTAACAGGAAAAAAATTTTTTTTTGACGCCCACCAATTTTTTTTTTGATGTGTGTCAGTTTTTTCCACCCATTGGAGTCTATCGGCATAATTTTCAAGGCGATACTTGTTTAAAAACTTAGCTAATCGCTAAATAGGCAGTAATACAGTGCGTTTTGCATGTTTGCGTCTGAATGCAGCATTTATAGAGGCCTACAGTACAAACCACAGGCTTATTAAAACACATGGAAACACTTTAATAATTCATTGCAATTTCATTTCTTCACATGTTGATTAATTGCACTCTGGTATATGGCTTAGCTACTGACTCCATTATTTACCAGCTGTTATTCTGCATTGATTGGGACAATGCCTTGTAGGTAAAGTTGCTAATGCTCCTCAATAATCTCCTGATGAAGGCATTCGTGCCGTGCATGTTTTTTACTTGCAAATAAAATAAATTACTCTCCGGGTGAATTGGATTTGCGACTCCTCAATTTAGGGCCGTATTTAACAAAATCCAAATTTTTGTTATTTAAAGGATCGAAAATGTTTTTTTTTTTTAATTTGTTAGTATACTTAGAAAAAATAAACACCAAGACAAATTAAACTTTTAAATCACAAAGCCTTTATTAAGAAATAACTTACCGAAACTCCGCTTGCTGGATCTGGTGATCCATCGTGCAGCGCTTGATTTCTCCTCCCTGCCTTCCTAATAGGAGATAGCCAGGGAGGAGAAATCGAAGGACGCATGATGGATCGTCTGCCCATCGCCTTTTCTGAAGAGGAGCACAAGTGAAATTTCGGTAAGTTATTTCTTAACAAAGGCTTTGCTATTTTAAAGTTTAATTTGTCTTGGTGTTTTTTTTTTCTAAGTGTATTAATACATTTTTTTTTAAAAATGTTTAATGTTACTGGTCCTTTAAATGAAAAGTGTGACCAAACTAGAATCCATGATGTGATTATTTAATTATTATTAAAAAAAGCACAATTTAATCAGATCAGGGACAAACTCTATAAAATCGAGTGAAATCCCAAATCATATGTTTTTTTCAGAGATTTTTTCCCAAAAGCTCTAGATTTTTTCATGCCCCCCCCACCCGAAAAGCCAAAATGTTTCTTATTTTTGCCCGAAAAAATCCAAAATGATTGGATTTTTGGGCTAATTCCAGTGCTGACAGGTCTGAGATGCCAGGTTTTCAGATTCTGACCGTTTCCAATTCCAAAAAATTCAAGTATTTTTTTTCCACTAAAAATTTTGATTTCATAGTTTAAAAACTTAAATTTTTCAAGTTTTTTGGCATTCAGACTTTAATAAATAACCCTCTTGGTGTTATCCTGAGGATCTAGTCCCATTACAGCATAGGGAAAGGCTTTAATAGCGCCGACTCGGTGACACATCACAGATCTCACTCTTCCCGTACTTAATGTGATGCCCCCTGTGCTTCTACTTATTCCTGTACTATTTCTGTTCTGCAGTCACACACATGCCTCCGTCTCCTTCTGCATTTTTTTCCTAACAAGCCTTAAATACATTCAGTCCATTCTAAAACACTTTAATTCCTTTCTAAAACACTTTAATTCCTTTCTAAAACACTTTAATTCCTTTCTAAAACACTTTAATTCCATTCTAAAATGCTTTAATTCCAAGGGTGGTGGTTTATAGTAATAGAGAGCTGAAAAATGTTATTTTCCATTCCACAAGTGACACGGTACAGGTATGGGATCCGTTATCTGGAAACCCAATAAACAGAACACTCTGAATTACTAAAAAGCCATCTACAAAAGACTCCATTATAATCAAATGATCCACATGTTTAAACCTTTATCTGTGTAATAATAAAACAGTAGCTTGTACTTGATCCCAACTAAGATATAATTATACTTTATTAGAGGCAAAACCAGCCTATTGGGTTTATTTAATGTTTACATGATTTTCTAGTAGACTTAAGGTATGAAGATCCAAATTATGGAAAGATCCGTTATCCAAAAAAAAAAAACATTCTGGATAACAGGTCCCATACCTGTAACTGCACTAACCAGCAGTAACTAGCACTGGCAGTCACAACAGCAATAAAGAGAGGGCTTTGTAAAGAGGTTCTTACCTTGAATGTGTTCCCCGTGCAGCCAGGCAGGTGTTGGAGATAAAGAGAGAGGATTGTTGTGGGGTCGGATCAGGCAGAGAGAGAGCTGAGTGAGAGCAGAGGGATAGTTCTGCACAGCTGCCAATGCTACAGGAAAGAAAAAAAACTCTCAGCTCGTCGCCAATGTGTATATAAAAATCCACATTCACCATGCCCATCCCCTGTAACCCTTTCCTGCCTGGAGAAGTGACTGCTAAGGGAATGTGCTCTTGGCTGTCCCCAGTAGTTGCCAATAAGAAGGCATTTCCCTGGGTTATTATTAACCTTTGTTCTTGGAGGACAAACATATCACACTGCTCTTTACAGGCAATTTAATCATTTCCATCAGCCGCAATCCCCCAGTGGGGGTTTTAGACTCTTATTAGGAGCCAATTAACTTCCCAGTATGTTTTTGGACAGTTAGAAAAATTAACAGAATCACAATGAGCATATTTGGAGGCAAATACCTTTAATAGGAGGGCTTCAACTTTCAGTTCACTTTTAGTATGTCATATAATGGCTAATTCTAAGCAACTTTTCAATTGGTCTTAATTTTTTTTTCTTAGTTTGTGTATTATTTGCCGCCTTTTTCTGACTCTTTCCACCTTTCAAATGGGGGTCGCTGACCCCATCGAAAAAACCAAATGTTCTGTAAGGCTACAAATGTATTGTTATTAGTACTTTTTATTACTCATCTTTCTATTCAGGCCTCTCCTGTTCATATTCCTAAGTCTCTAATTCAAATGAATGCACGGTTGCTAGGGTCATTCAAAATAAAAACAATTGGAAATTATCTTAGAATATCACTTTCTACATCATACTAACTTTCATTTTATTTTTCATTATGGATGGGTGAATTTGACCTGTTTCACTTCACCAAGAATTAGCTGCCAGCGAAAATTCGCCAAAATGCGTTAGTCTATGGGTGTCAAATTTCTTTTTTCACAACGTCATTCAAGTCCATGGGGTATATTTATCAAAGAGTGAAAAAAGTCAGGATCCAAAATCCAGCATCACGGACCTGCTGAGTTTGTATATAAAGTAAGTCAATAGGAGATGTCCCGAAGATATCCTGATCTGCCTTCTTTTCCAGTAGTGATGGGCGAATCTGGGGCATTTCCCAAATGTATTCGCTGGTGGCAAATTTCGGGAATTTGCAGCAAATTCACCCAAGGCAAATAAATTCGCCCATCATTAAAAACAGATTTTAATTTTCTTACAATTTTTTCAATTTTTTTTTCCCGGAATTGATTTTTTTGCGGGAAAATGGTTTAATAAATAAGGGGATTTATTTTATTTAAGGGTATTTATTTATTTTTTAAACAGTGTGGATTTGGACTGAATATGCTTTAGAAAACAATGAGGTAAATTCAGCTTTGATAAATAACCCCTAAAGTGCATTATCTGCCTGTATTTGTGGTAAAAAACAACCAACGCAGCCCAGCTCTCTCTCCAGGTAGTTCTCTAGATTGGTAGCTCATAAGAACATCACTCTTCTATGTCTTTGTTTTTTCTATGAATGATTGATTACTCCTAACAATGCTGCACTAATCATAGCTACAAAAATATCCCTGATTTGCTAGAATTGAAATTCCTCAAGCTTTCCATCTCTAATAACATAGATAATCTGATTAAATAATGGTTACAAATCTGTTGGAAAGAATTAGCCCACATATACTGTATGGCAACCCACCATATTATATTATGGTGTTGTTTTTACTTGTATGAACCAGGTATTAGTATGAATACAAACACAGAAAACATTACAGCCCACCCAACGGTGCACCTTTGTTTGCGGGTCATATGGTTTAGGACTGCTTACAGCACTGACCCCCTTTCTTTAGAAATGTTGTACATTTATTTTGGGGTACCAGATGAAGCCTCTTTAGCAGGGAAAATGTGTGTCTCCAAAGATGCCCCAGTAGCTTCCCGTTTTCTTTTCTGCTGATTCACTGCACATGCTCTGTGCTGATGTTGGTTACTGAGTTTAGGGACCGACTCAAAATATACTGAATATATATAATATACATTTCACACTATAAGGCTGATTGGTAATTAGTTATTGGTACATGGCATCTCAGAAACCAGCATAATTAGCATCAGAATTTAAAAATCAGTCTTGTAGCATCAGCTTATATTACAGGGGAACCTCATTTTCTGCTGGATAATTAGTGACGCCCCCTAAGCTTAGCTTCTCAACAGCTGCTCAGAGCCCACTGAGCATGTGAGTGTTGATGACACTCCTAACAATATGCAAGATGGGAAACTCCTGTGGCAACGTTGAAGGCCTGAATCAGTGGTACAGGCTGATACATTAGATAGCTTTATGAAGGCGTTGGATGATTTTTTAGCAAGTGAGGGAATACAGGGTTATGGAAGATAGCTCATAGTACAAAATGATCCAGGGACTAGTCTGATTGCCATCTTGGAGTCAGGAAGGTTTTTTTTTTTACATATCTACTGTGAAGGATGGGCATGATCTCTAAAGAGTCTAACATTCAACAAGGCACTGCTAATGAATGTAGTCAAATAGCCTTTATTTCAAAACACCTGGCTTTTGATCTGCGAAAAAGTGTAATGTTTCGTGCCTGTTCCAGGCTCTTTATCAAGCTCAAAAGTCTAACCCCATAGGTGTGCAATGCACTACTAATTATAATACAACATTGTGTAAGATTTTCATTCATCCAGGTCATCGTATATCTGATATACTGTAAGTAATACTATAAAAAAAAAATAACTGGACTTGCTGAGTAATGATTGAAGACATTTCACTACTCATCCGAGCAGCTTCTTCAGTTCAGCTGACTGGCATGGGACATAAGGCATTGCAAAATTCTTGGCTAACATCTTAGCCCCATTGGATGGCAATACAGTGTATCATATCCAGAATGCCAAAGAGTTTGTAACCAAGATTAATGGCTTTACACTAGAGCAGTGATCCCCAACCAGTAGCTCGCGAACAACATGTTGCTCTCCAACCCCTTGGATGTTGCTCCCAGTGGCCCCAAAGCAGGTGCTTATTTTTGAATTACTGGCTTAGAGGCAAGTTTTGGTTGCATAAAAAACAGATGTCCTGCCAAACATTCTCTCCTGTAGGCTGCCAGTCCATATAGGGGTTACCAAAAAGCCAATCAGAGCTCTTATTTGACATCCACGTGGACTTTTTCATGCTTGTGTTGCTCTCCAACTCTTTTCTAAATTTAAATGTGGCTCACGAGCAAAAAAGGTTGGGGACCCCGCCCTAGAGGCAGAATAAACCATGGTATCATATGATGTCACATCTTTGTTTACATGTATACCTACGAAGGAGGCAATTGAGACTGTAAGAAATCGGCTGCAGCAAGATAGCACCCTTAGCAGAAGAACAAAGGTCAGTCCTTACCAAGTAAGTTTGTTGCTAGATTTGTGGCTTAACACCACATACTTCAAATACAAGGACCTTTTTTAGAGACAGAAACATGGCTGTGCAATGGGTTCTCCAGTCTCTCCCATTGTAGCTAACTTGTACATGGAGGAAGTGGAAAGGAGGGCTTTACTTACTTTCCTGGGAACAACACAGAGTCACTGGTTCAGGTATGTGGATGACACTTGGGTTAAAATCAGATCCAATAAAGTGTCAGCCTTTACAGAACATATGTACATTGGGATGACCAAACAACTTCTCACAAAGAGAATGGCTCAACATAGGAGAGAGAACTCTACAGGGCAAGACTCAGCTGTCTTTCTACACCTAAAAGACAAGGGACACTCCTTTGAAGATAGCAAGGTACATATCTTGGATAAAGAAGGTCGATGGTTTGAACGAGGCGTGAAAGAGACTATTCATGTCAAGGTGGAGAAACCATCCCTGAATACAGGCAGGGGCCTTCAACACCACCTGTCTGCTACATACAATGCTGTTTTCACATCTGTACCCCAGCGGTTTCTGAAGACTTCACATTCCCATTCATGCAACTCTCACAAGTAACACCTGTGTCTAGGAGTTGCATGACACATTGGTAATCCTATCACAGTAACTACACAGAATCAACACCTCTGTAAACTTCAGATGTCACCTCTTGGAAGGGTTACAATGTTCCATTGTGACTGGATTAGTGGAAGAGTTTATATGCTAAAAACTTCCCATGCCAGTCAGTTGAACTTAAGAAGCTGCTCAGATGAGTAGTGAAGGGTCTTCAATGATTACTCCAGTTGTCTTTTTTTTTAGAATTACTTATATTACATATTGTGTAACAGTGTGAGTAAATAAAGGAAAATGAACAAACCAACGTCCTAAAGCGTGATCCAAGTTGTGTTTTACATGAAAAAAATGTCACCAAAGTGGATAATTAAGGGGCCTGGGGTTGTGGTGATGTGTGGGGAACACAGGGAACTCTGGGAAAATATGTAGGGGTGCAGGTTAGACTGTGTGTATGGTTGGAGCACGTACCCACCTCCTCTTTCTCCATCAGGGCACATGGAGAGCTGCTCAAGTCCCTGGCAGTGTGTTTGGCCTCCAACAGAAAATGGCTATGGATCCCCCAATGTATTTCATCTTGGTGGGGTTACCTGTATACTGTTAAAAGAAATCTGTTACTTTGGTATTTTTCTTGTAACACAAGTGCTCATGGAGCTCATCTGCTAACAGGTAAAGAATCCTTTATCCATAAAGTTTCAAATTATAAGAAGGCCATCTCCCATAGACTCCATTTTACCCAAATAATCCAATTCGTTAAAACACTATTTCCTTTTTCTCTGTAAAAATAGAACAGTACCTTGTACTTTATCCCAAATAAGATAAAATGGATCTGAAATAACCCAGTTCCTGTGCATTCTGCGTAACAGGTCCTCCTAGTTGGCTGCTGATGGCTCTGTCTCTGATGAGGTAGAGTTTTTTTATTACTAAAAATTTGCATTCTATAGTAAAAAAAAACTAAACTTTTTTGAGTTTTTGGTATTCAGACTTAATAAATAACCCCCTCTGTTTCTAAAAGCAAAGAAAACTAAAAGAAGCTGAAGTGATTTGATTGCTTATTTATTAAACTGACAAATACATTGGTCTTTTTTCTTTAAATAAATGAGGTTTGAGAGATTGCACAGTCCATCATTATCTTATTTGTTCCCACCCCAAGTATCATTGCTTGTTAATGGACATTTCATTGCCCATTAATAGGTCCCTGGATATGCAGAGTGTTTATTAATGGAGCCAGAACATTGGACACATCTGTTCTTTCCCAGAAACTGATTTCCATATGTTGCTGTGACTTCCCACTAGATTCCATTATTGATTCATTTCCTTGGCTTTAACATAACAAACAACCAAACAAGATGAATTGCAGCCAAGACTTTGCTTACGCTCATGCCTTTTATATCCATTGAGCTTAGAGGAAACCTTGGAAATGGAACGCTGGATGTGGAATTGCTCTTTCACATTATAGGGCAGATACTTCACAACAGGAAACCTTCTAGTTTATATTTTAGTATAATGGAATCTTGGCAGTTGTGGATTTGTTTTGGATGACTTGGGTTCTAGGGTTAGGTCTGAAAGCTTTTATACATTTCATCAGGGATTTTTTTGAAAAAAAAACAAATGATTAGATAAGCTGTCATCAAGAACACTTTTTGACCCCTCTCAAACTATCTTTAGCCTTTCTTGTTTTTTTATACCCTTTGGTCATAAATTCATTACACATTGTGGGTGCTGTATATGGCACTGTGTTGGTTGCCAGTTAGTTGTATCCCTGGTATTTGTTGGTGGTACTTCTCTGAGTCATTTCTCTGTGTCTGGTGGGGGCAGCTTACGACATCATATTCTGGGATGTAACATTAGTGCAGTAGATTCATCAGTTGATGTGAGGCCCTGGACAACAACTGAGACACTGGTGATGTGTATCTATCTGGAATTTGGAAAACTAAATGTAGAAAGGTACAATTTTGTAAACCTTTGGGTCTATTAGTTTTCCCCATGAGGGTTATTATCCAGCTAGGTTGGGTCCTATTAACAGCTTGGTTGGGGAGTAGGTCCCTTATAGTGTAAGGTGTTGGGTTTCTCCCAGGGTGATAAAAAGGGAAGCACTCATGAACTCTTCCTCTTTGGTTCCATGACTTGCTGGAGGAGGTGTGATGATCCATAGGTCCTGGAACAGAGAAAGGTTCTGGTATGGGTATACGTGAATGCAAGGGCAGTTTTGTTAAAGTTACTCTAGAAGTGAAAGATAGGATGAGGGGTTAGTTAGTAGAGAAACCAGAGGCTCCAACAAGGAGATGAGGAGGGTTAGTACCCTGCTGTGAGGTTTCCAGTAAAGGGACTCAAGTTAGGCTCAGAGATAGAGAGAGATCCTTGAAGTTTGAGAACACTGTGAGATGCACCTTGTCTGCACCAAAGCAGACAATGCTAACTCTGGAGTGTTATGAGCACTAAACCTGTAAGTATGTGAGTATTTACTGGATGACCACTGTAAGAAGCATTTATACCTAAACAACTCAATACAATTGTTTTGTCACCAAAATTGTTTATTTAAGCAGTTTAGTTACCATCAGGTGCATGATACTACGGGTCATTGACTACATTCAGCGCAGAGTATAAAGTGCAAAATTGGTGCAATCCACCATATTCTGCACATATGTGAATTTCCACAGGTTTCTTTACTCCAAAACCACGTACAAAGAACTATGTTTGCTCTCTGAATACAGAGTTGCATAGGTTTGGCAGTGCTTTATTCATGAGGGGATGGTGAGGGAGGAAAGAAGTGTTGAGTGGTTGTAGCTCATTGAAAACCTTGGTGTCTAGGTCATCTAAATAAAATAATGATATTGCTATACAATATGCTCATCAATATTTATTGCCTTTTCTGTATATGACAGCAGAACATATTCCAGTGCTTTCAAAATAGGAAGTTGTAACTTTCCTTATATGTAATGCTTATATAAAGTATGCGCATTATACAGAAACATGTAGGGAGAGTTGAAATATTTGTCATTTTGATCCCAATGTCTAGAATGAGAGTGTACCTAGAACACACACTTGCTCTCAAATCAGCTTTGATTCAGTTCAGTTGAATTCAGTTTGTAATTGGCAACTATAAGACACTGGGTCTCTTTTTCAAAGGGTTACGTACAACTGCAGAAGCTCAAAGGGGTGCAAAATTCCTTAAAACCCTTTAGAGAGCCCCAAGCACAAGGGCAGTGCTGTCAAGCACATTGGACAATGGTTGGACTGGGACAGCGGGACACCGGAAAAACCTGGTGGGCCTGGTCCTCATGGGACCCCGCTTACTCACACCTCCTCCCCTGATCTGCTGCCCTCCCCCCCAAAAAATAAACTGAGACAGAGTACTTTGAATTTTGCTCATACAGCATTCTGCCTGTGCGCCACTTAGGGTTGCCACCTGGCCGGTATTTTCACCGGCCTGCCTGGTATTTTTGATGGTTGATCCCAATGTTATTAATAGGGAAAAAAGAAAAGAAACAAACCCTAGCGCCACTGTTTGTGCATGCATGCAGGGAGAATGGAGTTCGCTCATACAAGCAGGGCCCAGAGTTTGCGCATGTGTGCCGGGTGCCCCGGAGGATTGAAACCTGGTGGGCCCCCCAAAGTCCAGTCCCACCCTGCACTGGGCCCCCATGTTTAAATCCTAGTAATATGTACAGGGCTCCCTAGTGTCTTGTGTTCAGTGGTCCCACAATATTCAGAAAAGGGTATGAGCTAGGGATGTTATTGGAGCTCCCATTATCCCCAACCTCCCTGTGGGGTCCAATGAAAAGGTAATCCATTAACTAAGCAAGTAGCAGTCCCACGCTTAATGTCTAGAGATTACAGTAGTCTTGAAGGGGTTGTTATATTCTGAGACAATTTGCAGTTGGTTTTCATTTTTTATTATTTGTGGGTTTTGTTATTTTTCTTTTTATTGAACAGCTCTCCAGTTTTCAATTTCAGCAATCTGGTTGCTAGAGTCCAAATCCCCCTAGCAACCATGCACCAATTTGAATAAGAGACTGTAATATGAACAGGAGAGGCCTGAATAGAAAGAGGAGTAATAAAAAGTAGTAATAACAATAAATGTGTAGCCTTACAGAGCACATGTTTTAAGATGACGCCAGTGACCCCCATTTGAAAGCTGGAAAGTCAGAAGAAGAAGGCAACAAAATCAACAACTATAATACAGAAAAAAAGAAGACCAATGGCACATTCATTTAGAATTAATCATTCTATAACATACTAAAAGTTAATGCAAAGGTGAACAACCTTTAACAAATCAGATGGAAGTGAGTGTAGGATTGGCCAGACCAGCAGTTGGGCAGCTTGAATATATTCAGTTCAGCTAAAATTGAAACTGAACCATTTCTTTTTTTAAACATGTACATCTGTTTATAGATATGGACAGGTCTGGGACCTATTATTAAGGGACCTTTATTAGAAAGCTTTCGCAAATCTTTCCTAAGCAGAAGAACATCAGAGCAGCCTCTTTCTTTCTCCTGACAACTTCCTTGACTACTTGGTGGTCAAAATGATCAGAAAATGACCAGCAGGTGGCGCTGCACTAACAAAATGCATTCATATTTACAGTACATGTATCCCTTAATAACTTGGAATCAAAATAAATAAATAAAAAATATACATACAAGCAAAAGCGATTAGAAAAACACCCTCATCAATTTTACATTCACTTATTTTTAAGTTTTTAGGTGAGCAATCCCTTTGAAGGATGTGTAAAGTTTCACAGTGGAGGTGGGAGAGGAATTACATTCAGAAAAATATAAAATGTATTTACACTCTCTCACCACTGAATAAGAACTGTGTGTCCTTTTATGTAGTGGGTTTTTTTTTTGTTTGCCCCTCTGTTATTTTGGTTGGTTTAATTATAGCAAAATAAAAGTTATGTTTCAATTATAAATGCAGTAATTGGGCTGGATAGAAGACATACTTGCTCTATTTGCCTCACGGGCAGGTTATTTATCTGCCTCTAGAAACAAAGAGAAAAAAAAACACTTTTGTTTAAACCGCCGCCTCTAAAAGGTTCTGGGGCCCAATACAACATTGTAAAAACTGTTAAAAATTCAGCCAGGACGTATTATACCTGCACTCACTAAATGGTGTCTGGTCACAGGCCCAGATCCTGCTAATGCGTTAACTGAATGTATTCATTCTGCCTACAGCCTTTTATCCTATCATTTCTTAAGGGAGTTGTTCACATTTAAATTAACTTTTAGTATGATGTAGAGAGTGATATTCAGCGACCCCCATTTGAAAGCTGGAATGATTTGAAAGAAGAAGGAAAACCATTAAAAAAAAATATAAAAAATAAAGAGAAGCTGAAAAGTTGCTTAGAATTAGCTGTTCTATAACATACTAAAAGCTGACTTAAAGATGAACCACCCCCTTCAATTAGATGTTGCCGGACTACAACTCCCATCATGCTCTTAGTTTGACGCTAAGACTAGTATGATTACGCATAGTACGCTTCAATGATCTATTTGACTGCTTGGGACCTAAAAATGATATATTTAATGGTTGAAACCAGTAGACCAGGTGTCCCCAACCGCCAGGCCACGGGCAAGAACCTGGCCAGTCCTGAACTGGGCCACCGAGCATAGCCCACAAATAACGAGGTGCGCCAAATTGGACGCCAGTGCATTGGATCGCACGCCCAAAATGGACGCGGATTCCCTTCCGACCCCTGCCGACCCCCTCGACCCTAAGCAATTTTTTAATTAGTCTAGATTATTTATTTTTTATAGTTTTATTATTATTTGCCTTTTTCTTTGCAGCTTTCAAATTGACATCGCTGACCCCATCTAAAAAATAAATGCTCTGTAAGGCTACAAATATACTGTTAGTGCTACTTTTTATTGCTCATCTTTCTGTTCAGGCCTCTTTTATTCATATTCCAGTTGAATCAATGCATGGTTGTTGTTGGATTTTGGACCCTAGCAAACAGATTGCTTAAAATGCCAATTGAAGAGCTGCTGAATAAAAAGCTAAATAACTCAAAAATCACAAATAATACAAAATGAAAACCAATTCCAAATTGTCTCAGAATATTATTTCCTACACTCAATTTTTCTGATCAAAATTTTTTGGGCAGAAATTCAACATTTTTAGAGGAAAAAAAACCAACAAAATTTTTTTGATATTTATTGTAGCCTGAAACTGCAAAAAGTCAGAATCTGAAAATCCCCCATAAGTAAATAGGAGGTGTCCCTTTAACAATTTGAAGCTATCGTGATCTGTGCTGGGTTTACCACTAGTGATGTCTCAATCGTTATGGCGACGCACTCAGAGGCCCTTTTTGGAAGAATTGCTCATTCTCAATTCATGAGTAAAAACATTTCCTTTTCTTCAAACTTCTTGATACACTGAAAAAACAGCGCCATGAGGTCTGACGCGTTTCGCGTTACTGCACTTCCTCAGAGACCTTACCACTAGTGATGGGAGGATTTATTCGCCAGGGACGAAGTGAATTTTTTCAGAGACTGCAGCGAAAATTCACTGAAAAACGCCCATGTTGATGCTCGCAAATTGACGCTGGTGTCAAAATCCGTGTTTCGTGAATTTTTCGCCATTTCTCAGGGAAATTCATGGCCAAGCTAAACAGGTGAAATTTGCCCATCACTATTTACCACGATAATGCAGGGTTTTCAATCACTAACCCAAATTTTTATATATATATAGCTGATCAGTAGTGATGGGCGAATATGGAGCATTTCACTTCGGCAAATTCTTTCCACATTTTGGACGCAGGCTTTTGTTTTTGGACGCGTCCAGAAAACGAACACCAGCGTCCAAAAAACGGATGGCAGCATCCTCATTTTGAAGACGACGAATTTTCACGACAGTTTCCCAAATTTATTAGCCAGCGGCGAATTGCTGTAATTCGCTGCAAATTCAACTCTGGCGAATAAATTCGCCCATCACTACTGATCAGGCCACAAAGTCCCGTGCCAAGGTAGGGCGGCACGATTTTAGCAGCAACATGCCACCCAGCCGCAATCCAAAGAGCACTGGGATGGGGGTGGGGGTGTGAGCGCAGGCACTGGGACCCAGTAGCTGGTCCTGGTGTATATTAATATCGAGCTGCTTGTCATTTGGAGAATTAGACCCCTGGGACCCTCTGTTATTCTTTTCTGCTTCTGATCATTTTCTCCAGTTTTTATTTTTGAACGTTCAGACGTTTGTTCCCATTTGATGGGATGTTTATACCAATTACCGTCTCAGAAGTGCACTGATTATTTTCCGCCAGGCGATTATTTGCATAAACTGCTTTAATATCTATTTGATGCCACTAAAGCTGCAGATAATTTTCGGCCCATTGGGGTGTCTGTCTCCCGTCTTCACTTAGTATCTGATTACTTGGCTGTGAATATCTTGTATTTGTAATGTCTGTTTTGCATTTATTCATTATCTTCTCATTAGCAATAATTCCTTCAGCTCCGGTGACAAGTACATTTCCTTTTTTTTTTCTTTGTTTTACATATTTACGTGGCTTTTACATAATTTCCCTTAATGTTTCTTTGTGACGGCTGAGATTCAGTGCAACACAATGGCATTACTGAATTTATTAAACAGATACTGTCATGGGAAAACATGTTTATGATCCAACATAATTCTGCACTGAAATCCATTTTTCAAAAGTGCAAACAGATTTTTTTTATATTCGATTTTGAAATCTGACATGAGGCTAGACATATAGTTAGTTTCACAGTTGCCCACAGTCATGTGATTTGTGCTCTAATAAACTTCAGTAACTCTTTACATCTGTACTGCAAGTTGGAGCGATATAACCATCCCCCCAGCAGCCTAACAAAAGAAGAATGAGAAGGTAACCAGATAACAGCACCCTAACACAAGATAATGGCTCCCAGGTAGATCTAAGAACACTCAATAGTTCAGAGGTCCTCAAACTTGGCCCTCCAGCTGTTAAGGAACTACAAGTCCCACAATGCATTTGCCTGACTGTGGCTGTCAGACTCCATCATTGCATTGTGGGACTTGTAGTTCCTTAACAGCTGAGGGCCAAGTTTGAGGACCACTGCAATAGTTAAAGCCAAGTCCCACTGAGACTGATTCAGTTACATTGAGTAGGAGAAATAACAGCCTGCTAGAAAGTAGTTACATCTTAAAGTGCAAATCAGATGACTGGGGGCAGATGGGAAACTGACAATATATCTAGCCCAATGTCAGATTTCAAAACTGAATATAGAAAAAAAAAATCTGCTTTCTCTTTTGAAAAATGGATTTCAGTTCAGAATTCTGCTGGAGCAGCACTATTAACTGATGTGTTTTCTCTATAGAAATTAAGAAAAATATAATTACACATGGAAACAAATTCACCAATGAGAATTCAACTAACCAAAAACTTATTTACAGATGCAAGAGAATCGACCAGTGAGAATTCTGATTCCCAGCAATATGTCAATCATCTTGCTGTTATCTTACATATAGATAATTATATCATATTTTTCTTGATGATATTACTCTGGAATCAGACATGGGGATAAAGGACAGACTTGTTCAGTGCTGGGAAACTGGGCTTTATGTTTCCAACTCCAATTACAGGAACAAAGAATAGGGAGTCAGATTTATACAGATCAGCTGGGATTCTCATTAGAGAATTATTTAGCATTTTAATGCTGCAATAAGCCCTGAAGAGCTGGGGAAAAGTTTTTTTGTGCTTTAAGAATACAACCCTGATGTTGCTGAACTACAGATTTCAGCATGCCTTAACCGTCATTATATGTTAAAGGGAAACTGTCATGGGAAAACATGTTTTTTTTAAATAGTTAATAGTGCTGCTCCAGTAG
>CM044443.1:126503165-126513244 GCA_024363595.1 Xenopus borealis | reverse complement strand
GCCCAATGGGCCTCAGTGCATGCGGGTTCACAGGCTCCCCTATGGGTCCAGATTGAGAATAACTTGTTACATCCATTTTCAATGCGTCATGTTTTATGGATGTCTAAGATACCCTATCATCACTTTAAAGAATCGTCACATATAACGATTGAAGTGTTTAAGTTATGGCAATTATTAGCGGAAAAATATGGGCTTAAATCTTCTCCTTCACTGTTATGTCCTTTGATTCACAATTACGATTTCACCCCAGGTCTATCGGGGAACACTTTTAAGTGGTGGATAGATAAGGGAGTCATTACTATAATGTCTTTAACACGGCAAAGAAAACCACTTACTCTTTCACAAATTATGGAAATTTATCAACCCCCTTCACGGGAAATCTTTAGAAATGTACAGTTATTACACTTTGTTAATAGGCAAGCATCGCATTGTGAGCACAATATTTTTGTATGTTCGGAGTTTGAGTCAATATGGGTTTTGTGTATAAGATGTTAAATAAACCAGCCTTGGGTAAAGAAAAACAACAATATATGCATAAATGGGACAAGGAACTGAATATTAGGCTCTGTAAAGTCTGTAAAGGCGGTAAAGAAAAAGGGACTATGACCCAGATTTGGTGGGAATGCGTGGGAGTATCCAAATACTGGGATTTGGTGGGCAATTACATCTCTGGAATTTTGGGGGTTAACTTTGTGAAAGATCCTACGGTAATGATGTTGGGAAAGAGCCCAGAAAATCTCAAAAGCAGCACACAAATTGAGCCAACTTATTTTAATGGCAGCAAGGTTAGTAATTGCCAGCAATTGGAAAAGAAAT
Source organism: Xenopus borealis (assembly GCA_024363595.1). NCBI lineage: Eukaryota > Metazoa > Chordata > Amphibia > Anura > Pipidae > Xenopus > Xenopus borealis. The sequence goes on along the minus strand of CM044443.1, from coordinate 126,512,428 downwards.
AGTATACCCTTTGAATTATTGAAAACTAAAATAATATACATTGCAACCAATGAGATGTTAAACTATATACTGCAGAATGATATGGAGGCTTATAGCAAAATATGGAAGCCCTGGTTGATATATGAATGATGTGTAACTATCCTTATCATTGCATGTATAAGCATATGGAAGCCCAGCCGTTAAGGGGGAACTATGTGAGGATGTTCTTTTTCTTTTTTTTTTTGTTTTATTATTATTTGTGTTCTGTTTGTGTAAAACTATTGCTTTGTATTGTTTTTTTTATTATGTAATAAATGACAATAAAACATTTTGGAAAGAAATTGCGGCGCACCATTTTTTTGACGAATTACAGATGCAGTCACTTGGATTTGTAAGTTAAATGCGTCGTGACTCAGGGCTGATTGAAGAAACTGTGTTATCTAAAGTTATCTTAACTCATTTAATGCATTTAACCTTTTCATTAGCATACCAAAGCGCCATTGTTTTCAATGGTGAATTCTTTAATTGGGTGGGATGCTGTGACACAATATTCTGTGCTAAGTGGGATAAATGAGATAGATGAGTTAAGTCACGGCGCATTTAACACACAATCCAAAGTGACTGCATCTGTATTCGGTGAAGTGAAATGCCACAGATTCCCCCATCACCACATACAAATAATAATGTTATACAGAATGTTTTTTTTTTTTGCTTTTTTTATTTATGGGGCAAGTTCATCTTTATATTAGCTTTTTGTATGTCATTGAATGGCCTGTTCTTTGCAACCTTTAATTGATCCTCTTTCCAGCACTTAAATGAGGATCACTGACTCTGGCAGCCAAAAAACTATGACTCTGTGAGTGTTTTGTTATTTTTATATTCCTCATCTTTCCATTCAGTCACCCTACTATCAATATTGCAGTCTTGCATTCAATCCACTGCAAGTTACTGGGTTAAATTGGTTCCTTGCAAACAGTTACTGATATTCCATACTGGAGAGTTACTGAAAAAAGTTCAATAAGACCACACAAAATTGAAATTGAAGAATTGTAAATTGTCACAGAACATCTCCGTCTATCGTATTCTAAAACTTAAGTTAACCATGAACTATCCATTTAACTTTTGCACAAATATTAATGTATCATTGCCAGAGTCACTGGGGGTCATTTATAAAGTTCATGCAGGGCAGATTGGTTCGCAGAGTGAATATATTTGCCCTGCGCCTGGTTATATTTATAAAGCTGAATAAGAATGAGCAAACAGATTTGCGAATTTGTTTTTCGCATTGCGAATGTCTATAGGAGCTTTTTAAATATGGCAAAGATCACAAATTGCGAACACTCTGCACCACAACTTTGGTGGCGGAGAAAATATTCGCAAAACCGTTTCGCAAATTGCGAATTTAAGTTACTGTTAACGCTATTTTCGCGCAAAATAACCTAGCAAAGTGCCTGCACTCACGCAAAGACCCGTCTTGTTTGCGAATTGTTTGCGAAAATTCATTCACAATGCGAATTCGCAAAAACCAGAAAGACGGGCACAGTAGTGCAATATTGTAGCGTTCAGGAAAAGGCATGGGCAAAACTGCCATTTGCAAACAATTATGCGCTGTGCGAACTTTATAAATGACCCCCACTGACTTTGGGAATTAGCCGAATTGATAGAATGATGTATTGAAATAGCCTGAAAAGGAATACATGTAGTGATGGGCGAATCTATCCCATTTCGTTTCCCTGAAAGAATTCGTGAAATTAGCGATTGGCGAAAAATTCGTTTTGCGTCGTTTTTTGATGGATGTGCTGCTCGTTTTTTTTTCTTACGCCAGGGAATTTTCCACAGGCGAATTGTCACTGGCGTTTCATGAATTTATTTACCGGCTGCGAATTTATTTATCGAATAGTAATCGTATGATCGAACGCTTTGAGTGTTCGATTTGTATGATTTTTTCGAGAAATCAAAGGATTTTTACGATTTTTCGTAGAATCCTTTGATTCTTATGATTTTGTCGAAAAATCAAATAGCGGTGAAAAAACATCAAATTTTTCTATGATTTTGTCAGATTTTTTTTCGAACACTATTTGAGCGTCGAATTCGAGGGCTAAAATCCCCTCGACAATTTGACCCTTGATAAATCTGCCCCTAACTGTAGCAGGAAGAAGTGTGGAAGCAAAAGACACAACTCTGTCTGTTAATTGGCTCATTTAACCTAACATGTTTGGTTTGTTTGTGTGCACTGTGAATCCTATGATCCCAGGGGATGGCCCTTATTTTTTAAAATGGCAGTATTCTATTTAGGATTACCCATTGGCACATACTTTACTACTAAAAAATTGTTTATTTACACGAAGCAGGGTTTTAAACAAGAGTTTGATGCAATATCTTTTTATAGAGAGCTACATTGTTTGGTGGGAATAGTTTTCCTTTAATAGTTTTTCTTAACAGCTTGTGTTTAGAGAAGTCCAATTGTGTGTCTAATACATGTTTAGTAAAAGGAAAGCTTGTATTTATCTGGCTAATGGGACAGAAATTCATTCATGATCAACTGAATCAATGAGTTGTATGTACACAATGAAAAAACCCAAAACGAATTTCTAATTATTAAAAAAAAATACAGAGAACACGAATTGGTTTAAGAATATAGTTAATGTTAATTTCAGTAACCTTAAATAAGAACCAGCGTGTTACCTTGATAATGATAATATGCACATTACTGATAGCAAACATAAATACCCATGCTCAGTTTCCTGTAAGTCGGCAGATGTGGTGTCATTGGGGAAATGAAGATAAAACATGTAATTGTCATTTTGCAATAAGATGTGTTTGAGTAGATTATACATTTTCTACGCTACTTAGCATTGGAAACAAAAACAGTTACCCTATAATGGGGGAGGGAGGAAATCAAGACGTACTATCACATTCAGACAAGGTTGTTACTTCATAAAACTACCAAAAATATTACAATCTTACAAAAATAAGCATTTATTAAAACATTTATTAAATGGCTGACCAGCCATATAGTTCATTCGAGTTCACTAAGCAATTCATTAAATTCTTGGCCCTTGTATCAGATCATGGGAAGCCAGCTTATAAAGAATTGGGGGGGGGGGGGGGGGGGGGGGGGGGGGGGGAGAGAAGGAGAGGAAACATTTAGAACAAGGTAGAAGAATTAAAGTCAGTGCAATATTAGTGACAATAAATGTGGCCTCTCTGATTAAAGCAGAAGGAAACCCTAAAAATTAATAGAGCTAAAAATTCCATGTTATATATACTGAACTTATTGCACCAGCCTAAAGTGTCAGCTTGTCAATAGCAGCAATGATCCAGGACTTCAAACTTTTCACAGGGGGTCACCATCTTGGAAAGTGTCTGTGACACTCACATGCTCAGTGGGCTCTGAGCAGCTGTTGAGAAGCTAAGCTTAGGGGTTATCACTAATTATCTATCTTAAAATGAGGTTGGCCATGAGGTTGGCCTGTCATATAAGCTGATGCTACAGGGCTGATTATTCAATGTTGATGCTAATTGCACTGGTTTCTGTGCTGCCATGTAGTAATTATCTGTATTAATGACTAATCAGCCTTATTTTGTGACTATGTTTCTATTACACTATGGGGCACATTTACAAAATTCACGTGAATAATTCGAAGTTCGATCGAATTGATTCTTATATTCAAATTAAATTTTATTTGAATATTCGATGGATATTGATGATGAATTGAATGAATCAAATAGATTGAATAAAAATCTATTAGATCATTCGACCATTCGATGGTCGAATACTTCCCCTTTAAATTTTTATTCGACCACCTACTTCGCCAGGATCAAGCTACCAAATTGGCAATCCTTAGCTGAGATCAAATTAAAAAAATTCAATTGATCGATTAAAATCGTTTTTTTTATATTCGATAGTTCGTTCGATCGATCAAATTGCAGTAAAATCCGAATGTACAACATTTCTACCTACTTCTTTAGTTTAACTTGTACCTTGTCCTTTAATGCTGGATTATTGGAGTTTGTATATTAACAGAAATTCATGTAAGTGGATAACTAATGTGTCATATTCTCTTTCTGCTAATAATAAGAAATTACTAATGACCCCATGGTCATTTGCCTCATTAGCTCCGAGGGCAAAAAATGGCCCAGCACTCTGCTTAAATTTACACTTTAAAATTATATTATTATTAAATATCATTGAGTCTACAGTATTACTACCACTAGTTTTATTGACATTTAAGATTAATCCAACAGTAAAGACTGATCAATACTTAAAGGGGAACTATGATGAAAATCATTTCTGCTATAATCAAGTTTATTTTCACTATCCATCTCTCAGTATCTATTTCTCTTTATTCTGTCTTCTTGCAGCAGTTGGGTGTCAGATAACAGTCATTGACAGTTAGATCCAATATATCTTATTGGGGTGATTCCATTCCTTGCAGCTGAATTAGTGATCACTCAAATAATTGTTTCCAGTACAAACAAAATCCAACAATATAACTGCCTTTTGCACAAATCCCGCATGTAGAGAGACATGATGTCTGGTGAGGTTAATAGAGTGAGCTCTAATACATCTTCTATTCAAAAGGGGATTGTTGGGGATAGTTGTAGTATTTTAGACTGTACTGTATATAGAATTTTCCACAATAGCTGGTGAGATTCTTTCAAGTAGTTACTCCTACTGTAAAAAACAATTCCCTTAGTTTGATTTGGACTCAATGGGGGGAATCTAATCAAAGTCGCTGAGAGCAAAACTTTGAGCATCAATAAGATTAAAAATCCACATCTCGCAATGTAATATTGTTCCTTAAACGGTTATTGCACTGCAAATTATAATTGTGCATTTCAAATTTTAATTGCACACTCTTAAGAAGTGATTGAATGTGTCGTAATCTTTCGGAGCAATCATAGCGACTCAGTAAGACATTGTCGTTGAACAGTTTCCGGGTTTGCAAAATCTATATTGAATTGGCGCAAAGCAAAATTTGTTGGAGCAAAGGCATAACTTTTCTCTTTGCAAATAGTTTTTCCATTAACGACTTTTATTACATTCCCCTAAATATGTTTTCTGTTTTTAGGTCCACGGCAATCCTCAAATTGATTTCATTTGATTTCATTTGGATTATAGTTTAAAAGACAGTAAGGATATGTTGGATTTTTATTGCAAAGGTACATTTAGGGTACTATTTATTAAACCTCAACATTTTCTGGTCATGTTTTAAAGGGGAAACCAAATCTTTAGAGTTTTATTATACCCCGAATGTGCTAAATATCTGAAAATAATCCAGCTAAAACTTGTTGAGGTCATGTAGTAAATGGCAGATGCCCCTATTACAATTTGAAGATGTTATGATCTGCATTGTGTTTCATACTATAATCCATCAAAAAAAATAAATAGAGCAATTCAGGCATTAAATCTGAAAAAGTCTTACAATTTGAATTTTTGTTCAGTTTTGTCAAGAATTTTCCTGCACTGAATTTTTCTAGCTAATTATTTCACAAATGAGTTAAATTCATAGATGGAAGTTAGGTCAACTTTGTTTTAATGAAAAAATTTGATAAATTTGAGTTTCAATATTTACCCCTGTATTGTTTTACATAATTGTTCAAGGCAGGTCTGTCAACTACACAATGTACTTCACTGTATACAATTTTTTCCATTCTTTTTTTTTTCAATTAAATAACTTTTTAGGAATAAGACTGTAATAATAAAATAGTATCTTGTACCTGATAGTAACTAAGCTGCATGAATCCATATTGGTGCAAAACATTTCTTTAAGGTGTAAATTATTTTTAGTTATGGCTATGCAGTGGAAGGACTCCTTATCCCAAAAAACCCAGGTCCTAATAATTACATATTAGATCCCACAATTTGTTTATTTATTTTTTAAAATTTGTTTCTGGCACAATGATCTCCCATGAAGGATTCACAACCACCCTTGTTTGACATTAATTTGTTTTTTTATTGGAGGACACTCTGACTGTTACAGGTAGGGAATCAATATCTGGAAACCTGTTACCCAGAAAGCTCTGAATTACAAAAAAAGCCTTCTCCAATAGAATCCTTTTTAAAGAAATAACTCTAATTTTTAAAAACGGATTTCTGTTTTGACTGTAATAATAAAAATAATAATAATATAGTAGCTTGTACTTCATGGTAACTAAGCTGCATGAATCCATATTGGTGCAAAAACAATTCTTTAAGGCTTAAATTATTTTTAACAAACTTAAGACCCCTTATCCTGAAAACCGCAGGTCCTAAGAAATAGGTGGCTGACAAGGAGAATCCAATGGGCAGGCTGAGGTCAATACCAGAAGATCCAAATAAACAATAAAAGGAACAGAAGAACACATGCATGGAGCAGGACCAGGGAACTAGTTTGGGAATATAGCAGGAATCAAGAACAAAGGAACAAACTGACTTTAGGGCTTCAATAATCAAGCAACCAGGGGTTGCTTTCAATGAGCATATAAAGCCCCTTCATTGAATAATTAGTATCACATGATGCAAATGAGTTGGGTTTAGGGAGAGACAAGCAGGCAGAGAGCAATCCATGACCATCAAGATAGTTGACCCACCTCCATGATGAAAACCCCAAGTGGCTGAGTAGGTTAATGCAGCTGTAGTTCATCAAGCAGACCAGGGTTTGAGAACAGATAATGCATGGCACGTATATATTTGTACAACACCAAAAAGCCAAAACCAAATTAGGCACACTAAGCCATTTTTTCCATTTCTGAAAGATTGATGTTAAGCATTTCAGGGGGGTCATTGCTCTCTCTGAATGCGGTTTCTAGGAGAAATGGAATGGATTTTTTAAAAATTTTTTGAAAGTCCTGACCAATGAAAACATATATTAGTGGATTGAGACAACTGTTAAGACAAGCTAAACATTCTGCAAGGTTATATAAAATGAATTTAGCGGTACCTCCTATGTAAATATCTGCATATGCAAATATATGGAATAGAAACCAGCAAAAAAAGAAGCAAACAACAATTGTAAATATAATTTTTAAGATTCGACCAGATCCAGGGATTCTTCTGGTTTTCACCTGGAAGGCAATGAGCCCATAGCAAATCAACATGATTGAGAAGGGGATCAAAAACGCTGATACGAATCTGGTCACAGTCATAGCTTTGGCTAGTTTATCCAAAACCTCAAATGCAGGCGAACAGTAAGAAGACCCATTGCTATTGTCTTTATAATGAAAAAAAGCAATGTATGGGGAGTTTAGAGCCACAGATATGATCCAGATAATGACTGAGATGATTGAAGCTAGTCTTGAAGTTCTATGGATTTTAGCCCACACTGGATACACAACACCGATACAACGATCAACACTAATTATCATTAAAAACCATACACTTGCACAAAGGTTTAGATGTATGCTAAAAAACAAAGTCTTGCACATTATCCAACCAAAGGGCCAATTACCTGGATATGCAATTTCTGTAATATGGAAAAGGAGAAAGAGGCAAAAGAAAAAATCTGCAATGCCGAGGTTGAGAAACCAAATAAGAGTAGCTGTCTTTTCCATTTTAAATCCGATAATCCAGATGACCAGCCCATTGCCCACAATTCCTAGAATGGAGATTATGCTGTAAATCGTTATGTTAATTATTTGTAAAATTACAATCCTGTCATCAAATTCCTCTTCAGTCCAATTGGCAGTGGTGGAAAAGTTTGGGAAATAAAGAGGAATGTAATTCTCCATCTCCATTACCTGAGCTGCTGTATAAAACAAATGTGGGAGAGAAATAAAAGACAATTTATTGCATTATGCTGAAAAGCTAAAGATCATAAACACAAAGGAGAGAAATGGCAGCACACAACTCTGTCTGTACTCTGGGCAAATACAGTATTATATACACTGTGACCTGGGGCAAACTATAAAATATCTGTAATCAACTGACAGTTGGGTTGCTAAATACATTTGAGAAAAATATAAAATAGGTGAAAAAGATCTTCACACAAAGAAATAACTTCATGCATTGCCAATATTTTTTTTGTTAGCAACTTGTATTACATCAGTTGGCTCTATGGTTGCTATATTGCTGATATTACCTTAATTTCTAAACAATTGCCCAAACTCCACTAATTTACCGCTCACTGATCTAATAATCTGGGCATTACCCTGTGAAGGTGAATCATCCCCAAATTATATTGATACATAAGATGCTTTTCACAAAAATTGTCCTGATATTGTTTTGTGATTTTTTTTTTTAATTAAAGGGAGGAGTTCAGCTTTAAATGAGCTTTTAGTATACTACAGCATGGCCCATTCTTTGCAACCTTTTCATTGGTCTTCATTGTTTTATTTGTTATAGTTATTCTGAATTTACCTTCAGATTCTGCCTCTTTCCAGAACTCCAATATGGGCACTCACCACATTGCTCCATGAAGTTACAATGTTATTGTTTTTGCTACTTTTAATGAATCTCTCCATTTAGCTCACCTACTATTACTACTTTTGCTATTAGTCTTACATTCAAGCCATCTTCTGGTTGCAAACAGAAAGTTACTGAAATTCCATACTGGAGAGCTGCTGAACAAAAAGCTAAAAACATTAAAAAAAAAAAACATCAATTGAATATGTTTCTATAGTAAAGATCCAAATTATAGAAAGATCCATTATCAGGAAAGCCCCAGGTCTTGAGCATTCTGGATAACAGGTCTCATACCTAAAGTATGAATTTTAACACATGGTAGACATTTAATACAATATTGGAACCATGCCATTCTATTAAATGCTTTCTTTGATCAATTACCTAAATTGCTTTTAGCACAACCCAAGCTCTTACCTTATGAATCGTCTGTGTGCATGTAGGTCTCTGGATCTCAGTGAGTTCTGATTCTTGAAGATCTCTCACTCAGGAAAAAAAAAGGTTCTTTTCATCTTTTTATCATCTCTTGGTCCTTTGTGATTTCCTGTTGTGATAACACAAGAACTTAAGCTAAACATGAATATGACAATCACTTTGCTGTGTATGACCTAAGTGCAGATTAGTATCTAATAACAGTCTTTAAAGGACAAGGAAAGTGTAAAATAGAATAAGGGTAGAAATGCTGTATTTTGTATACTAAACATAAACATGAACTTACTGCACCACAAGCCTAATCAAACTAATGATTTATGCTTTCAAAGTTGGCCACAGGGGGCTGTCATCTTGTAACTTTGTTATACATCTTTGCAAGACTAGACTACATACACATGTTCAGTCGTGATCTGGGTTTCTTAGGGATCGTCATAAATGATAAAAAAACAAAGCTGCTTGAGTTCTGCAT
>CM044443.1:126452116-126501277 GCA_024363595.1 Xenopus borealis | reverse complement strand
TCTTTTATTTACTGTATGTCACTGCCTAGGTGCACAGTGTACACGACAAAAAACAATATATGAATATTGAGAAAAAGTTTGGTTAAAGAATATTTTTCATGTTGATGCTATCAAACTGCAGTAGATGGCCAGTGTGTTGCCCTCGGTTCCTTAAACAATTTTAAGTAGAGTGATTCTATTTGTCTTACCATATACTGTAGTAAAGAAGGATGCCAGGGCCTCCAAATTACCATGAACTTATAAATAATTATCCCAGTGAGCCAGGCAGATATTTGCTAACTTATAGGCGGCTGTTTAAATCTAATTGCTGATTGGTCTCCAGAAATCTCTCCAGATATTTATCTCCAATCTTAGTAAACATGCCCCCGACGAGTACTGTTATTCCCACTCTTCTAGTATTTTCACAGAAATGGGCTCCAGAATCCAGAAAGGAGGCCAGAAATAACACAAACTGCAAGTATTATAAGTCATTATATACTCATGTTACACAACTGTGAGGATAACATTCACATGTATAGAACATTTATAGAGGAACAAATCAACGCACCTTAAAGTTCTCTTCCCTTCTGTAACGACTAGTTAACAGGAACTTCAAAGGAGAGAGCTGGTATAGCCTACTCTTCTGTGAACCAGGTTATCCCTGACAACCCATGTATTCACTGGTGCTATTTTGGGCCCACTGAACTTTCTGTGGCAAGGAACCTGAAAACTTCAGAGATAAATGCAGTACAGGCAAGGTGGAGGCAAATCCGTGTCAGAGCCAGGCAAAGGTCGGGACAGGTGGCTAGTATCAAGGTCAGGAAACAGTCAGAAGTCAAAAACCAGAATATCAAACAGATCACGGGCTTAAGCAGGAACTAATAATTTAGAAGCCAGCTTGGGGAAGGAGAAATGGTAGAGAGAGATATATATATAAAGGACAAAAAACCAATTGGGAAAGGGGAGAAACCAATTAAAGGAGAAGTCTAACCATAATGTGCTAAACCCCTGCCACTTACCCAGTAGGCTCCCCCTCCCCCTGGCCTACCCCCCATGGGAAAATGCCCCTAAGTTTCAGGCCCTGACCATGGAGTTTGCAGGCATCATCTTTTCTCGTCCAGTTTTCTTCCAGGATCCATCAGTGTTTGGCGGTGCATGCACAGTAGGAACATTTGCTGGTTCAGCTCTACTGCAAATGCGACGAAAGTTTCAATCAGAAAACTTCCTGACTTTCGGCGCATGTGCAATAGAGCTGCACCGGTAAATGCTTCTACTGCACATGCTCCACCAAGCGACGAAGAATCCAGGAAGAAGATGGCTAGGGAGAAGATGGCGCCTGAAAACCCCATGGTCAATACCTGCGCTGACTTCTCCTTTAAATACAAAGTACAATTGTTTATAAACAAAATACGCTTGCATAGGTCTGATGTCATCATCATCAAATTTGGCACGATGTTGCATCGCATGATGAAATAGCCATGAACTTCACTGTGTCTCCTGGAGGAACGTATAACAGGAGATAACTCACACTTCCTAGATGAACTGAACTGAATGGTGTTCAAATCTTAAATCCAATCCACTTTTCAGTGAGTCCCAGGGCCGCTCCTTGCCTCTTGGTGGCACGGAGCGGCCAGTTAAAAGGGACAGCAAAAAGCCACCTCTTGTAACATTAAGAGCCGAATTTCCGGGTTTTAACCCAGAAATTTAGCTCTGCTAGCACAGAGAGTGCAATTGCGCTCAATGCACTAGGGATGCCACCACCTTTTGACCTGCTCCAACACTAATTTTTAAGCGTGGAGCGGGAGGTGGCGACATCGGGGCTGCTGCCTCAGGTGGCGGCAGCCCCAGAAACGGCCCTGCCCAGGCTCAAAAGTCCCTTGAACCACATGACTTCCAAATATATACACTGCCACCTTATGGCTAAACCAAGGAAATTTAAATGTCATGAGTTGACCCAGGAAGAAGGGCCTTTCTACTTCATAAACTAAGGAACCCCTTAGCGGACAAACTTTAAGGCACTAAGGCTAAGTACCAGCCCCTTGTAATAGTCAATATTAATGTCTGTATATCAGATAGAGACACTCACTGATAATCTTCATGCAGGGCAGAATGGTTTGCACAGTGAATATATTTGCCCTGCACAGGGTTATATTTATAAAGCTGGATAAGAGTGGTGTATTTAATAAGCAAAGTAACAGGCCTGCAAATATCCATAAGAGCTTTATAGATATGGAAATAAAAAACTTGAATTTTTCGAGATTAAATATACCCTGATGCTGCAAAAAGCCTGAATCCAATTTGAAGATATTATGGTCTGTGCTGGGTTTAGCCCAATAATCCAAAAAAATATGAGTTTTGGGGCAATAACCCCAAAAAATCAAGCAATTCCAGGCCCAAGTCCAAAAAATTAGCATGGTTCAGTTTTCACTGGAGTGTTTCCTCCGACATGACTTTTTAATATGTTTTATTGATAAAAAAGGAAAATCATGGTTGGGACCTTGGTCAAACTTCTTTAAAAAAAAATTAGATACATTTGGATTTTTTTGAATAACCCCCTATTGTACTGTGTGGCATCTCATCTCCCCCCCCCCCCCCCCCCCCCCCCCCACCACCAGATACCTAGAAACTAAACAGGTCATAATTCATCCAATATGCCATTGTCCATAAAATATAACAACACAAAAACACAATTAAATTACAAAATTTCTTCTAAAAAACAAGAAACACACACTGGGGCAGATTTATAAACATTATCCCTTTTATTATGTAAATCCATGAAATTTTTAGAACAAACTTTAATACTAGATTATAATAGCTTATTACTGTCACTTTACAGGTTCAGATCATATGTATGTATAATGTTTTGGAGCACATTTACTAAAAGTCTAAGTAAATTTTTGAATAAAATTAAAATTTGTATTTCTCAGTAATTTTGGGCTACTTCGACTATCAAATAGCCCAAAATCTGATTTGAATTGAAACAATTTGAAAATTTGAATTTCAAAGTACTGCCTCTTTAAAATCCTTCGAACTTCGCCACTTTGCCACCTTAAAGTTGCAGAATTGCCATTTTAGCCCATGGAGGACCTCCTAGAGCTTGTTCCAAGAATTGGAAGGATTTTAGTTGAAATCTTTCCAATTGTTTTAATCGTATGGTGCATTCGAACAATTTCAATTCGATTGAAAACTGACCAGTTTGGTCCATTTTTGATCGAAAATGCCCCCCCCCCAAAATTAGATGGTCAAATTTCAAAGTTTTTTCACTTCAAAATTAGACCTTAGTAAATCTGCCCCTTAGTGTAGTCAAGAACACTGTTCCATTCAAGGGTGTAGACATCTAATATATATATATTACATTGAAAAATATCCTTGATAAAGGTTCCAAGAGGGACCGAAACGTTGGAGCACTGTATAGCACACTGATGTGTGTATAAACAATAAAAAATAATTTATTAAAGGGAAGTGCTGACCCAGGAAAGAATTATTTCCACATTATTGATATATATATATATATATATATACACATGTTGCATAAATGTAAATATACAAGGGTAACTGCTCTAGTCCTGTATATCAGCTATAAAGCAAGACAGGACATCTGCTGTTTACAAAAAAAGAAGGAACACATCTCCTTACCAGAAAAAAGAGCCCTCCCTGTAAGCATAAAAATATTTTTTTAATAAATCTGCATTAGATTTTTTTCAGTGCACCTTTAAGACACAGAAAATATATTTTTTTGATAACTTTTAGGTATAGGTAACAGATGGTGATGTGATCAGACAAATGAATTGTTCTCCAGGCAATGTTGATGGTTATGTTCTAAAATATTTGATACATTAAGGGGCAGATTTACAAAATTCAAGTGAATAATTCGAAGTTCGATTGAATTCGATCGAATTCCAATCTTACGATTTTTTCAGATATATAGCAAATTTGGCCACTTCGATCATCGAATATGCAAAATTTGAGCGTATCAAATAGATCGAATAATCGAATATTCGATCATTCGACCAATTGATGATCGAAGTACTTTAACTTTAAAATTTTATTCGACTTCCTACTTCGTGAGATTGAACCTACCAAATTGCAATAGAAGCCTATGGGAATCCCCCCATAGGCTTCTAATCCAATCCATCCCCCAAAAAAAACTTTTTCTATAACCTGCTTGAATACCATTCGTATGATCGAGTGCCTCAATCGTTTGAATTGTACAAATTTTTTCAAACGATCAGAGGAAATTTTACAATTTTTTTGTGAAATTGAATGATCGATATTCAATCGTACAATTTTTTTTTTGAGAAATCGAATAGCGAAGAAAAAATAGCCTAAAACTATTCAATAACCATAAATTTTGGCCTAATTCGAGTGTTTTTAGCCCTCGAATTAGTGAATAATGATAAATTTGCCCCTAAATTCACATTGATTGTTGTAGTACAGTTACCTCTCTCTTGTTAAAAACAACCCCCTCGCTATGAGCTGGTCTTCAAGAAGAATTATAGTGAAAATTAACATTTAATATAAGCTTCAGCATACTGAAATAAGAAACTTTCTATATATAATTAAATAAAAATTCTGTACTGTTTCTAAAATAATCAAGTTTGTCTTCACACCTTCTCAATATCTGTTTCTCTTTACGCAACAATTAGGTGTCAGATTTTATTAACGGTTAGATTCAGTATATTTGTTAGAGGGTAATCCCTTTTCTAGAAGATGTGTTAGTACTTGCTTAATTCAAACTGACTCCAGCACAAAACCCGCATGTAGAAAAGGAGTATTTCTGGTCTAAATTTTTTGAACTAAGCTACACAAATCCATATTGGAGGCAAACAATTAGTTTGAGTTTATTTATTTTTTAAATTTTTGTCAGATCAAGTACAAGGAACTGTTTTATTATTACAGAAAAAAGGACATCCATTTTAAAATTTTGGATTCATTTATTTAAATGGAGTCTATAGGAAATGTGTTTCAGGAGGTATATCCTTTTTTTGCATAATAATAAAACCCTAATTTGTATCTAATTTCAACTAAGACATAAATCATCCTTAAATTTTGGAAGCAAAACAATCCTATTGAGTTTAATTAATGTTTGCAATCCTTATCCAGAAAACCGCATGTCCCAAGCATTCTGCATAATAGGTCCCATCATTGTATATACTGCATCTGTCATGTTAAGCAATAAAACAACACAGGCCAGTAAATTCTACTGGTTTTCCAGATACGGGGTATGTTGGATTTCCATACCTTAAATCTGCTAAAGCAGCATTTAAACATTAAAAACATTTTGTCAGCAATATGCATTCATGCAGCTTAATTACCATCAAGTACAAGTTACTGCTTTATTATTACGGAGATTCACTCTATGGGAGATGGCCTTCCACATAATAAAGAACCAAAAAAAAAAAAAAGAAAAGTGGTTGGAATGATAGACAGGAAGATGAACAAAAATACTATACACGTAATAATAAATGTTATCATGGACTTACCTAATCAAATCCTGGCAACAAGAGAGAAGTTTCTAATCCTGGATGGAGAGATACAGAATAGAAAAGCACCAGTAAAGAAAATGACTAATAAATTCTTTGTACACAAGGTCCTAAAGCTCATGTTTTTATGAAATATAACGTTTCTAGAACAAGTCCAGTTTAAGAGAAAAAAGACTCACTGCCACTGAACCCATTAAATACAAGTGATACCATGAAATTCAGCACATGATAGACATTAATTACAGTGTAGAAACCAGGCTATATGTTCAACTGCTTTCTTAATTCTAATATCCAGATCCCCTATTAACTAAAGCCAAGCTTTTACCTAATGGATCTGCCATGGACTGTATATTTGCAGAATTTGTCTCTGCTCTAGATCTCAGTGATGTCTGATTCTTGAAGATCCCTCACCCTTGTTTATGTTTTATCATCTCTGGGTTCTTTGTACCAGATTTCCTTTTGTGATATACAAGATCTTACTGTAAGTCAAACATGGAGATGATCACTTTACTGTGCATGAACTAAGCGCAAATCACTATCTAATAATAATTATTTTTGAGATTCTCACTAATTAAAATGTTTGTCCTTAAGTGTCCCTTTTTACTCTCTTATTAATAATTATCTCTTATTATCCAAGTGATATGTTATGCATGAGCTATGCACAGATCAATATCTCAGAGGGTTCTGTAACCAAAAAAAAACCTTCTTTTAACAAATATAGCAAACTATATGCATCATAGCTAACGTTTCACAGTAAGGCACTGGTTTGTTTCCAAAGTGCAACCTTTCAATGTCCTTGAATATTGCATGACTGAGAGGCTAAATTTGTATTGTTAATATTTATATTCTCCATTCAGATATTCACAAGTTTGCTTTTGAATAAAATGGGGTGGAGTTTTGAACTGGAGGAAGAGGAGAACAACTTTAAAGAATGTTATGTAGACTTCACAGATGAAAGACAGCTGCATTAGTTAGATTACCCTTAATAACAATTATAGGTAAAGTCAATAATTTTTCTTATCAGGATAGATCTGCTGAAATCCAGCCAATAATGAATTAATTTGGTACAGCAGTAGAAATAAATATATTTTTATATTTTAGTTTTTTACAAAACAAAAGACAGTTGAAACAAATAACAGTTAAAATGTTCATAAAACAGTTGAGAACATGCAAGGATGTTCCCAGTACTAAATTCAAAAGGGTAAAATCGGAACAATGGTACATTAGAAGGGTGTATACATCAGGCAAACACACTTCATAAATGTGAATGAGCCTTTCAGCTGGAATGCTGGGTACTGTGTAAAGCATGATAGAGCTTCTGCTGTTTGTCAGAAAGGTTCTAGGAGGTCCCCCATAGGCTAAAATGCAAATTAGACAGCTTTAAAGGGATCCTGTCATGGGAAAAAAAAAATTTCAAAATGTATCAGTTAATAGTGCTGTTCCAGAAGAATTCTGCATTGAAATCCATTTCTCAAAAGAGCAAACAGATTTTTATATATTTCATTTTGAAATCTGACATGGAGCTAGACATCTTGTCAATTTCCCAGCTGCCCCAAGTCATGAGACTTGTGCTCTGACAAAATTCAATCACTCTTTACTGCTGTACTGCAAGTTGGAGTGATATCACTCCCTCCATTTCCCCCACCCAGCAGCCTAACAACAGAACAATGGCACGGTAACCAGATAACAGCTCCCTAACACAAGATAACAGCTGCCTGGTTGATCTAAGAACAGCACTCTATGGTAAAACCCATGTCCCACTGCATACTATTCAGTTACATTGAGAAGGAAAAACAACAGCCTGCCAGAAAGCAGTTCCCTCCTAAAGTGCTGGCACAAGTCACATGACCAGGTTCAGCTGGGAAATTGACAAAATGGCCAGCCCCATGTCAGATTTCAAAACTGAATATAAAAAAATCTGTTTGCTCTTTTGAGAAATGGATTTCAGTGCAGAAGTCTACCGGAGCAGCACTATTAACTGATGTGTTTAAAAAAACACCTAAGCCGAAGTAGCCAAAAATTACTTAGAAATATGAATTTTTAAATTCGATTTTTAAATGTGCCCCTTATTGTTACGCAGTAATAATAATTATTATGGATTCACTTTTAACCTTACCAAATAAATTTGTTGGAGGCTGTATTTTCTCCAATGCAGATAGCTGGGTCTCAGAAAGGTCTAATTCTTGATGATCCCTTAAAGACAAAATTAAGTTTTTTATTTATTTCTTTACAATTGTTTTTGCACACGATTTCCTTGTGATAGCACAAGAATTTAACTGAGATGGCAATCACTTTTCTGTACATGACAAGTGCAGATCAGTATCTAATAACAGTCTTTTAGAGGGTTCTGTAACAAAACTTATTTTAACAAATGAAGCATATTATCTGATTGACATAGTTGGAGGACAATTTACCAATGTTTGACTTCAGAAAGAAAAATCATGATCTGGGAGTGTCTTTTGCTCTGTAAATGTTGTTTTGGTCACAATCACTTTCAAGAAAAACTGTTTAAAGTAACTGCATTCATGTTTAGTCATGGAAATAAATATCAAATAAAATCACTTTGTATTTTTCCTTATTTTTTTCATTTTTTCAATAAGGCTGTACAACTTAACAGTTGCTTGAAATCTTCCCCTTCACTTCTAAAAAACGTAGCAGCTTCTAGTTATTGAGTTCTACAATAAATTTTGAGTATGGAGTTCTAAAAGTCAAGCATATGTGTTTTTAGCCACATTTTTATCAAATCAAAAAAGGAATTTGCAAACAGGGATAATCATGAACTGAAATTTCCCTCTTAAGAGCGATTTATAAAACATTTAAGGGCAGATTCACTAAAGCGCGAAGCGGCTAACGCTAGCGCAAATTCGCCAGCATCACGTCAAATCGTAACTTCGCAAATTCACTAACACCGTCTCTGGCGAGTTTACGCTAGCGAAGTGGATAGACTTGCAAAGGATCGTAATTACGCAAATTTACTAAGATCAACTTTTTGCTGTTGGTTAGCACTTACCCTAGACGTAATTTCGCCAGCTCAGACCAGGCGAAGTGCAATACAATAGATAGGAGGTTGAAAAAAAAATGTCACATTTTTTCTAAGTCCCAAAAAACGCTGTCGCATGTTTTATGTGGGTGATAGTCTGAAAAAGATCGATTTTTTGGGGGGGTTTCCCTCCTTCCCCCCTACATTTGGCAACACTACTATACAGGGGGCACATGTAGGGCAATAGGACAACTTTATTTTTGAGATTAAAGGTTTCCTGGGCTTGTGTAGTGACTTTAATATATGCTTCTATTATATTTTGTAATTCGCGCCGTATGCAAATTAGGCTTCGCTAGCGTTACTGCGCTTTGCCTAGCGAAGTAACACTAGTGCAAATACGCTACCGTTTGCTGACCTGAGCGTAACTTCACCCTTTAGTGAATTTGCATAGTGCTGGTGAAAATTCGTCTGGCGAAGTGCGACGAACGCTCGCGAAGCTTGCGCTGGTGTTACTTCGGATCTTAGTGAATGTCCCACTTAAAGTTTGAACTTTTTTCACAATTCGAGAAAAAACACAATGAAAAAGCACAAATTAAAATTTACTCAATAATATTGTTTGGAACTGAATAGTTGGTATTTATTAAAGAAACAAACAAGCAAAGGAGACCGCTCAGAGCTCACTCCTCCAATCTACCAGATCAGGTGCTCAGTCAGCAGCGTCCCCCTGCTACAACACATTTCAAGCTCCAAGGAAGGACGGCACTCCGATCGGGACAACAGGTTTATTTAGAATAGGGAAGCTATGCCCTATGCGTTTCGGGAATCAATCCCTTAATCATAGGCATCCATTACAAACCAAACAGTCAGTTTAAATACACAAAGTGAATAGTGACCCCTATGGGTTCATTGTTAAAATACATTGTTTATAATTCGTTACAATCTTTAATGTTACTTTTAAAACAACAAAGTCAAGGTGAAAAACTCCTATGGTAGGTTAAAAAACAAACTGACCAAAAAAAGTATGTTAAAAACAATTCCCATTCTCATTGCATAAAATTATGAAAGACTCCCTGGTTCCAATCCTGAACTATAACTCACTACACCCTTATCATTTACTGCAATTGACAAAGTGTCTAAAATGTATCTACCCAGTGTACAATTGACTTATAATATCAGTAAGATAATTTGTGAGTAGGAACCGATGCTAAAATGGAACTGGGGGGCTTTTTTGTGTGCATATCAGGTGTAAAATCCGAAAGGCTCCCTAGCCCTCCCTCTTGCATGGGGGTTAATATAAATATGTTAGGTCATGTCTAGTATTTAGACCATTGGGTTTTCTGGTCTCTAATATGAGGATCCAGAACGCCTCTCTCAAATTTAGGGTACGTACCAAATCTCCCCCCCTAGAGGATGGTTTGACCTGTTCAATCACCTTAACTGACAGGTTCTCAATGCCCCTCACAGAACATAATGTAAAGTGTTTACCGACTGGTGTGCCCTCATCTTTATTCTCAATTGCTCTTATTTGTTCACGTATCCGTTCTTTTAAACAACGAGTTGTTTGTCCCACATATTGTTTTTCGCATTTTGTACATTCAAGTAAATATACCACATTTCTGGTATTGCAGTTATAGAAGGCACTGCTTTGAAACACCCTGCCAGTGATGTTAGATTTAAAACTGGGCCCCATAGAAATAACCTTGCAAGTTTTACATATAGTCGCGCCACATCTGTAACTGCCCTTAGTGGAAAGCCAGTTATCTTTCTTTTTCACCTTTTCCGCGGTGACCAAACTGGGTGCCAGCATATTTCCAAGTGTCGGTGCCCTTCTAGAAACATATTTTACTTCTGTTGTAGACAAAATGTCAGACATCCTGGCATCATTATGCAATATGGGCAGATGTTTTCTGATGATGTTACAGATGTTACAGATGTTATTACATATTCCTCACTGAACTCCGTAATAAAAAAGATTTTTTCTTTCTTGTTATTAACCAGACATTTGTCGTGACACATGGGCCTATCAATCATCTTTTCCGTGTTATATCTGCTGGCTTTCTCACAAGATGCACTAATCATGTTCTTAGTATAGCCCCGTTTCAGCAGTCTATCACCCAAGAGTTTGGTTTGTTCTTTAAAGGTACTATCCTTACTGCAATTCCTCCTATACCTGACAAACTGACTAAATGGGATCCCCCTTATGGTGTGTCTTGGGTGACAGCTATTTGCCCTTAGTATTGTGTTCCCAGCTGTGGGTTTTATTCACTTTGTGTATTTAAACTGACTGTTTGGTTTGTAATGGATGCCTATGATTAAGGGATTGATTCCCGAAACGCGTAGGGCATAGCTTCCCTATTCTAAATAAACCCGATCCCGATCGGAGTGCCGTCCTTCCTTGGAGCTTGAAATGTATTAAAGAAACAACCCACAAAAAGTCGCTAGGAAAAAAAAAGCTAAACGTAGAGTTTTTATCCACAGTCTCTTTTTAGTGGTTTTAGAGGTTTTTGACACCTCATCTAAACTTGCTTTCTCTAAAACCACGAATATCATGAAATGTATTAAAGATCTGAATATAATAAGTACAAAAGGAAACAATATGAAAAAATATGAATACCTCTATAATTATTTTCAGACAAATCCTAGCAAAAAGGATATATCCTTTATTGGCAAAGAATAATATCACATGATATAGCTTAAAGGGCAAGGAAAGGCAAAGAAATAAAATCCCATTTTTACTTTCTTTAATGAAAAAGAAATCTATCTCCAATATAATTTAATTTTAAAATGTGTACCGTTTTTATAAGAAACCTGACTGTATGCAGTAAAATTCTCCCTTCATTTAGTGCTTCTGGCAGGGAAACAATCACTTATGAACAGCAGGGGGAGCCCCAGCCTTACTTACCAGCCATGCAGAACTCAAGCAGACCACACTGAGCATGTGCAGTGCCAGTGTCAGACAAAGATGTATAACAAAGTTACAAGATGACAGCCCCCTGTGGCCAACTTTGAAAGCATAAATCATTTGTTTGATTAGGCTTGTGGTGCAGTAAGTTCATGTTTATGTTTAGTATACAAAATACAGCAATTCTAGCCTTATTCTATTTTACACTTTCCATGTCCTTTAAGGGTTTATTTCCATTTATCCCTGGCAATAAAGATATATCTGATATACAGTACTGCTTAGGCAGAAATTAGGGAACAAGAAAAGCTGTTTTCTATTTGGATATTCCATGGTTTAATAGGATATCTAAGATTTATCTGAGCAATGATAATTCTCAGTAAAACTTTCCCAAAAGCAGTTAATGGTTAATTCAATTTTGTGGCAGAATTCCCTCTTTTCTTATATCACAAACCTGCTGCCTAAATATTTTCTTTACACAGACAGAGAAGTGATGATAAAAACTCCCTAAATAGTCTCAAACCCTCTGTTACACATACAAATTCTCTCACTCAGACACAAAAATATTTATTTCACACACTCACTGAGACTCATATCTAGGAGATACACACCCAAAACTATAGATAGATCTCATCTCATTCTTTGATGTTCTCTCCTCTTGGGTTTCTCAGGCAAATTGTAACATCTAAGACCATACATTATGTTTTTTGTCTCCCAGGAATTATATCTCTTTTTTTCTTGCAATGGCCATGTGACTCTACATTTCCCATCTGTTTTTCCCATCGGTTCCCATGGAAAAGGTGCCAGCATCTTTAAACATTGTAATAGCCCTATTTGGTTGTGTTCATGTGGTCATTTCTCTCTTCAACTGATATACAGTTTCATCTGAGCAGCCTTTAGGATACTACACATTAGATTCAAAAGATTTGGAGCTAAGCAAGTGTTTTGGCTCAGTTTTATCATATTTGGCTCCCATCTCAAGCATGGTCCATGTAGATAATCGCCTCTTGGAATAAACAGAATGGGTGCAGTATGAAGGAGACAAAAATTAAGTTGAACTGATGTTGAGGCACAAATGCTGTAAAATATATTTCCAAAAAGTGATTCTTTGTCAATAGCTTGCAGGCAGTAAGGGCCCATTCCATATTTGATCAGCCAGAAATGAGAACATTTAATATTTTATTATGCAATTAGGGTTTAATTAGTTTAAATTCCTCGTGTGAGGTCAGGTTATTATTGTAAGTCTGACACAAAAAGAAAAAGATAAATAACAACCCCCACTCGGATCTTTAAATTAAAAAACAAGTATCATTTGGTATTTATAAATTACAACTTTATGGATAAAAGGACTAACTATCCTTATAAAAAAGGTAACTGTGATGTGAATTAAATTATTCTAAAGTGCTAGTGCTTTTAAGGTGAATCAAAAAAAGTTTTTTTATGCTGTGCTTAAATAATCAAAGTCTTATCTTGTAATTAATCTAGAAAAATGTAATTCATTGATCCATCAATTCATGATTATAGAGTCGACTCCTCAATCAATTAAAATTCATTAAAAATAATTCATTGAATAAATATAGATATAAATAGAATTAATTTTTCTTGATAAATAGAGTAATAAATCAGTTGAAAAGGTTTAAATATTTAGTGCACAATTCATGAAATAAATAGATTGGAATTATGAAAAATAGAAGAGAAGAGGTGGAGAAGTCCCAGTTGGGACCCCACACGGGGAGAAAGGCAGAACACCGGGGACTGCGGTCTCGGTAATTTAACTGCACTTTTCGTTTAAGAGCAATCTAAAGAACCGCAAATCCCCGGTATCTTGGAGTGAAAGAGGTGGAAGAATGATTTGTAACCGCTGGCTCCACAAGATTGATCACAGTCGCTAGATTTCTATTTCAGAGTAGTTATTGGTTAAAATAAAGAAACGAATCTTAAGCCTGCCGACGCGCGTTTCGCATATGCTTTTTCAAGGCATTTAATATTTTGTCTTTCAACCTCCCAACCCTCAGATTTCCAGAGCAAAATAATGTTTGCCTACAAATTCCATCAAATGTCATCAGTAGTGATGGGCGAATCTCCCGCGTTTCCAGAGAAATTCGCGAATTGGCGAAAAAATTCGTCAAACGCGGCGCGGCGCGTTGTTTCCGACGCGCGTCGCATGAATCGCCCGATCGCATGACTCGCATCAATCCGACGCGTCTCGTTGTTTTCGGCGCACGTCGCCTCATTTTCGGCGCGTCGCGTCAAAAACGACGTGCGACTCGTTTTTTGGGCGAATTTTTCTGCAGCAAATTTTTGCTGCCGTTTCGCGAATTTATTCGCCAGCAGCGAATCGCGGGAATTCGCCGCGAATTCGCCCCTGGCGAATAAATTCACCCAACCCAACGGGCGCGTTTCGCTTAGCCGAAAAATTCGCGAATCTCCAGAGAAATTCGCGAATTTTTCGCCGATTCGCGAAACGAGTTGCGCGTCTTTTTTGACGCACGTCGCGTCGTTTTTGACGCGCGGCGTGACGTTTTTGACGCGTCGCGTCGTTTCCGACGCATTGCGTCATTTTCGGCGCGCGTTGTGTCGTTTTCGGCGCGTCGCGTCAAAACCGACGCGCGACTCGTTTTTGCGCAGCAAATTTTTTTGCGCGAATTTTTTTGGCATTTTCGCGAATTTATTCGCCAGCGGGAATTCACCGCGAATTCGCCCCTGGCGAATAAATTCGCCCATCACTAGTTACAGCCGTTACATTGACTGGTTGGTTATATTGTTCTTGACTTGTTATTGTGCTGTGACCCATCTGAACCTGATCTGAGGGTTTTGTATACCTTCAACTGTCCTCCCTTTATATATCTTGTAGTTGTTCTGTTCTCTGCCCATCTCTTTGCAGGGTTTGTTGCATTAATCAAAATAGTTCATTATTTACAGTATGAAAACATACTCAGCAGAAGTACTGGAGTACAAAAAAATATATAAACCAAAAAAAAAATAAGCAAGACAATTGCAGGGTGAATCAGTTGGAAAGCAGCCAGAGCGCAGAGGAGAATCTTTGCAAGTTTTCATGATATGGATTATTATTATTACAAGAGTTAAAACATATTTGTTCCTTTTGGACATACTAAACGAGCGTACTTAAGATTTCTAAAGGGCCCCTCCAGCTCTCTATTGACTTGTATAGAATGTGTTAGGCCATATTTGCTAAAGGTGAAAATAAAGTTTGCTCTGGTTTCAACTAAATAAAGAACTCTGACATTATGCAATCTTCACTTTGAAAAACATTTGATGCAATGGATTCCAATTTAGCACTCAGAATTGCATTCATTTTGAAAAATCAGACACAATGCTTGACCAAATCATGCTGGAATTGAGGGAAAATGCTGCATTGTGGGTAAAACACAAGGCTAATTGCATCTGAAATTGCACACTGCACTTGTCATTAATGACCCAATTGTCCCTGCTGGCAATGTAAATTATGATAAAGAATTTAAAGTAGAATGAAACTCTTTTGGAGCAAACCCCTCACCCCTGTAGGCCCCCCTCCCTCCTCCCCAGCCTACCCCTCTGGGCAAATGCCCCGGCGTTTGGCGCATGATCCATTTGTGACTTTTGGCACATGCTCAGTAGAGCTGTACAGGCGAATTGTCCTACTGCGTACGCGCTGCCAAACGCCGATGGATCCAGGAAGAAGAACACACAGGATATTAGCCTAGGGGGGGTCAGTTGGAGCGGCCTCTTATTTGTGACTGGTTGTATACAGTATTTTGTGGGAGGAAACCAGAGTACCCGAAGGAAACCCACACAGACACATGGAGAGCATACAAACTCCTTTATTATATTTAAACGTAAAAAAATTAAAAGTCTATGTGGTTAAATGGAATTAGATTGAATCTGGTCCCACGTGCTGTAAATAGGAAATATTATTTACTTATTGTGGTTAGTTGTTTATTTGGGCTATTAACTTAAAGTCACACTAAACCGTGCACTGCTCAAGTACACTTTACGCTACACTGGAATTACAACAAATTATGAAACAGAATTATGTAACATGTTATCAAGGTAAATGCATGCTGGGAGCTGTAGTCCAGGAACATCAGGGTTGTATTCTTAAAGGGATACTGTCATGGGAAAAAATGTTTTTTTCAAAATGCATCAGTTAATAGTGCTGCTCCAACAGAATTCTGCTTTGAAATCCATGTCTCAAAAGAGCAAACAGATTTTTATATATTTCATTTAGAAATCTGACACAGGGCTAGACATTTTGTCAATTTCCCAGCTGCCCCAAGTCATGTGACTTGTGCTCTGATAAACTTCAATCACTTTTTACTGCAGTACTGCAAGTTGGAGTGATATCACCCCCTCCCTTTTCCCCCCAGCAGCCTAACAACAGAACAATGGGAAGCTCCCTAACACAAGATAACAGTCAGTGGCGTAACAACTCGCTGGTGGGCCCTGGTGCAGGATTGACATCCAGGCCCCCCCTATTGGGCTCTCCCCCCTATGAATTGTCCTCCTAGGCTCTACAATGGGCCCCTAGAGGGAGCAGGCCCTGGTGCAATTGCACCCCCTGCTCCCCTGGTAGTTACGCCACTGATAACAGTTGCCTGGTAGATCTAAGAACAGCACTCAACAATAAAACCCATGTCCCACTGTGTACTATTCAGTTACATTTAGAAGGAAAAACAACAGCCTGCCAGAAAGCAGTTCCCTCCTAAAGTGCTGGCACAAGTCACATGACCGGAGCAGCTGGGAAATTGACAATATGTCTAGCCCCATGTCAGATTTCAAAACTGAATATAAAAAAATCTGTTTGCTCTTTTGAGAAATTGAATTCAGTGGCGAAGTCTGCTGGAGCAGCACTATTAACTGGTGCATTAAAAAAAAAAAAAAAAAACTGTTTTCCCATGACTGTATCCCTTTAAAGAAAAATAGTAGACCGTTCCCTTGGTCTCCAGGGTTAGTGGCTGCAAATACCTAAAGTTTCACACACACACACACACAAACATGCTTACTCAAACTTGCAGTTCCATGCACAGTCTTTAACACTTTCACACCTAGATTCTTTATTTTCACTTTTGCTCACCGACAGACATAAGTGCCCCTCCCCCTCTCATTCTCTCTCTCTCTCTCTCTCTCTCTCTCTCTCTCTCTCTGCTTAACACTGAAACAGAATATATTTCCCTCTCTCTCTCACACACACACACACAGACTGAGATTTAGATCTAGCAGTCACTCACACAGATGAATAAGATTGTGGGTCTCACCAGGCTGCAGCAATGACTCCTCGGGAGTTTCTCAGGGAAATAGTAAAATGAGAAATAGTAAAATGTTTTTGTATCTGGAATTCTGTCTTTTTTTACTCTGGAATGGTCATCTTCTTTTTCCATTGCTGCCAAAAGCAAACCTGACAATGTCATAAAATAACAGTAACAGTAACAGCCCTATATGGCCATGTTCACATGGGTTTCCCTTTTGAGCATTTGGGATATTGCACAATTCTTTCTAAGCAGTTTCAGCTTCTTTACATATATTTGTATGTTGTGGGGGTTAAGCAAATGTCACACAAAATCACTACACATAATTACCATTATTAACGGGACCAAATATCCTCCAAACTCAGTTTTTTACTTTCAACTTATGAAAGGAAGGTTAGAACCTAACAACATGACATCAAAGGGCAAAAAATTCAAAGGGAAAATAAGGAGGTCATTTTTTTACAGATAGGGGAATACATGGAATAAGTTTCATTCTTTTTTTTTTTAAGATGTGTTTCAACAAGCCTGACCAGTTTTTGAGAAATATGTTCTCTGCATGGTATATATAATTAATGATGTTATGTAACACTATTTAGACCAAATGGGGTTAGTGTTCAACTAGTGATTATAGTTTGGGTTACATTGGACTGTAACACTTAAGGCAGCACCTTCACTAAGTGGAAGAAATGAAGGTGTGGTGTAGTGTGACTACAACTCCCACAGGCTACTGTGCATAAAAAGAATAAAAGAATGGACACCAGGAGTTTTTGCGGTAAAACAACTGATAATGTATTTTTTTTAGAGACAAGTGACCAACAGGATTACTCACACAATGAAACAATGGACAGATGGTGATACTGGAAAATGAGACTCCCATGCGGATGTAGGTAGTATGGCAAATCTCCAGGCAGATATACCTCAAAACTGGTGTGGATCCCACACAGTGGAGTGGTCAGGGAGAAGAACCTAAAACCTGCCACCCTATCCACTATGGTCCCTTCACTGTAGACAAATCTTACAGTCTGGGAAGCTACTCACAGCCTGGGTTCATGGAGCACACAGCTGCTTTTTCTATCTTCCCTCACTGTCTTACTCTCCTAAAGCGTACTATTACAGATCAAATCCTCTAGCTGGCCTCGTTCACAAGGTCCCTGCTTCATAACTTAAACAATACAGGTTCAGGTCCCTCTAGGGCAAATGGCTTTACAGGGCCTTGGTGTACCCAGCCTCAGTGGGAACATCCAAATGGTTAGGACAAGCAATATAGTAAATTGTGGTAGGAAGTGGTCATAATGGGATATGTAAATGATAAACACAAGCATTTGCCCAGCAACTAGGGTAGTGAGGAAGGGTGGGGATTTAAAACCACAAGGATATATTAAACTATGGGTATCTACAGTTATAACATATAACAAGTGTTCTGAAAATGTGGAGCCAGCCTCCCTATGGGGTCCTAAGCTGTGGGTGGGGTGACCAACCCATATGGCTAAAGAGAAAGTTCACCTTTAAAAGTCACCCTTTGAAATAATTCTAAATGTTATTTTATGATGTTAGTCAAGCAAATAAACTTAATTTATTTAACTAAATTAATTATTATTATAAAATATTTATTTATTAATTATTTAAATCTTGTTTAATTTAATTCAGTGAAAATTCGCCTGCCAAATATTTGCTGGCGTAAAAAAAAAAGAGACGAGCAACAAAAAAAATGCGACGTGCATCAAAAACGTGGCGCAACCCATTTCGCAAATCTTTTGCCAATTCGTGAATTCCGCTGGAAATTCGCAAATTTTTCAGCAAAAATTAAGCGACATATCCGCCCATCACTACTTTTAAAATGTTATACTGAAATTCTTACTGGAAATGGTTGCAGTGTACATAAAGCAGCCTATTTATCATGCTGTATAAACAAAATTTATGATAGATACAGTGCACGTCTGAGGCCTATTTCAATGTTGCCTCTAATTCTTTGTGAGCAATGTGTGCAAAAAATATTTTGTGCTCCCATGTTAAGCTTTTGTGTGCAGTTTTAAAAACTGTGGGCTCAAGTTAGAATTTATACAAAATGCTGTATTTTCCTCAAAAAGTCTTTGTACACACCACAATTTGTTGTGTGCCCTGACCTCAAAACTCATTATCCAGAGAGCTCCAAATTACAGGATGACCATCTCCCATAGACTCCATTTTAATCAGTCAAAGAGTTGAGGTATGGAGATTCAAATTTTGAAAAAAAAAAAACTTATCCAGAAAACCTCAGGTTCCAAGAATCTGAATAATAGGTCATATAACTGTATATAGCTTACAAGTTTAGTAACCCATAGCAATAAAAAAAAACACACCAGTAAATGCTACTGTTTTTACAGATAAGGGGTAAATTAGATCTCCATACCTTAAATCTGCTAAAGAAGCATTTAAACATTAAATAAACCCAACAGGAACATGTTGTCAGCAATATGAATTCATGCAGCTTAGTTACCATGAAGTAC
Source organism: Xenopus borealis (assembly GCA_024363595.1). Classification (NCBI taxonomy): domain Eukaryota; kingdom Metazoa; phylum Chordata; class Amphibia; order Anura; family Pipidae; genus Xenopus; species Xenopus borealis. Next base: position 126,482,204 of record CM044443.1, on the reverse strand, counting down.
GCATAACTGCTTTATTATTTCAGGTATTGCCCCAACAAGGGTAATCATCGACCACCCAATTATCTTTATACAGAAAGTCTTTTCAAGAAAAATATTTTAATAAAAAGCTTTAGCAGAAAATCTACTCTCTGGTTCTACAATTATTTACCTTGAAAAGTGGTTGGAATGATAGTCTGGAAGATGACAAGAATCTGAACAGAAATACTGTATATGTAATAATAACTGTAACCATGAAGTTGCCTAATCAAATCATGGAAACAAGAGAGAAGTTTCTAATCTTGGATGAAGAGACAGAGAATAAAAAAAGCACCAGTAAAGAAAAAGACCAATTTAGTCTTCATATACAAGGCCATAAAGCTCATGTTTTTATGTAATATAATATGTTTCTAGAACAAGTCCACTTTAAAGGAAAACTTTACCCTCAAAATGAATACTTCGGCAACAGATAAATTAAGCAGCATATTAAAAAAATCTTATCAAACTGGAATATATATTTAAGTAAAATTTTCTCTTTTACATCACTTGCCTTGAACCCCCATTTCATGATGGTCTGTGTGCTGCCTCAGAGATCACCTGACCAGAAATACTGAAGCTCTAACAGGAAGAAGTGTGGAAGCAAAAGACACAACTCTGTGGCATCTGATTAAATAATTAAATGATTTAATGATTAAATAAACAAAATAGCGCTTCTGATGCCAGAAAGAAAATTGATAGTACAGGTACTGTATTTGACCTGTTATCCAGAAAGCTAGAGAAATTGTGTTTCTTGATAACAGATCTTTTGATAATGTGGGTCTTCATATCTTAAGTCTACTAGGAAATCATGTAAACATTAAATAAGCCCAATATGCCAATTCTGCTTCCAATAAGAATTATCTATATATTAGTTTGGATCATGTACATGTTTCTGCTTGGATTTGGCGTATTTGGATAAAATGCAGTTTATGCAAGATAGTCTTTTAGTAACTTCTGTAAATAATGTAACAGTTTTCTGGATAATGCATGTCTGTACCCTGACCGGAAGCAGAAAAAGTGCCTACAACATTTCAAGAAGTAAATATTACTTTTTAAACGACATTACTTTTTGCTGACAGAAGAATACTCCTTTAATTTACAACAGTATCCCATTTAAGAGAAATATTATTTTTTAAATTTAAGGTGAAATATACCCTGTAGGTTTACATTATTTAACTTATAAATGTCCATCAACTGGCTTTGCTTTTCTACAGACAAAAATCTCAAGGATCTCAAGGAAATATACTATTTTTCTAATTCTACAGTTTAGGGTACTGTAGCTACTCTAAGCGTTGAATTTTGACTGCAAATGTAAATGTATTATGTGTGTGCTACAGATTAATTCTTGTGACCCTGAAATAGATTTTAACGGTGCCCAACACGGGCAAAAACTAATTTACACTCAACTCAAACAATACAATTTCATTTAAATCAAAAAAATTGGAATGTTTTTTCTAAGTTCTCTGTCTGCCTTCTCACTGGGCCATAAGGTACATTGTGAGTCTTTACATTGGAATGGGGATATATAATGATAATGCACTGGTTTCACTCTTTCCCTGTTTTGCAAGTTCACTTACTCGTGAGCTATGTCTTGTTACATGAATGGAGGAACAGTGTTGGCAATCTTTGTATAAATTCATATCCACATTGGAACAAGTGACCATCCATCTATCTGAGTTATTGTTGGCATTGGCTGTACATCACAGTTTCATAGACTAAGATGAGTGTCCCTTAAAGAAAACACACTTCAACTTAAATTTTTGTCTTCTATTTTTTTATTATTATGTTACATTATTGACTTTTCAAAACATTTGTCATGTTTTCTCATTTTATGGCACTTATTCACAATAATCCTGTGAAATGTGTTCAAAGATTAGCCGTCACTCATTGATGGATAAACTTCTAAAAATCCCAGAGGAATATAAAGTGTGTTTGTAATTATGTGATGTGGTTTCTTTCTAATAGAAAGAAACCTTTCTATCTAAAAGCTGTTGAGGCTGTTGTAGAAGTCAATGGGATTGTCCAATTGTCCTGTTTTCAATTTGTAAAAGCTTTATTTAATTCATTAAATCTTTTTTTTTTTTCATTTCTATTTGCATGAAAATTTTAAGGTTTTCACATTAATATTAAGATTAGTTCTGCATTTTTCCCACAGTATTTTACTAGGCTGTTTTAAGAAATTACTATGCATTCTTGTTTTTTAAACCACTACAATCACAATGTTGATAACTGGACCTTAAGATCGTAGTTTATAGATGATTTGTGTTGTTTCCCTTTGTGAGCAAGCTGTCCAGAAGAAAATTAATTTACTTTCTTAAACTGTTTTTAAAGTTTTGACCAATGAAGACACAAATTATTATATTGAGACAACTATTAAAGAAAATCAAACATTGCCCAAGGTGATCTAAAAGCATAAAATAACATGGCTCTATGTACTGTAAATATCTACAACTACAATCAGAAGTAGAGTATTGAACAGAAACCAGCAAGAAAAAAAACAAGTGACATTTGTAAATATAATTTTCAAAGTTCAACCAGACCCATGGATTATGCTACTTTTTTAACCTGAAATGCAATGAGTCCATTGCAAACCAAGCTGATGGAAAAGGGGATCAAGAACGATACAAATCTGGCTACAGTCATATCTTTGAACCTCTCCTCCCAAGTCTCCATATCTTCTGAAGTTGCGTTTGCCAAAACTGCAGACGTGGAGACACAAAAATTTACTTCAGAATGATATATTTGATCATGAAAAGCAACATAGGGGGACTGAGAGCCACAGAAAAGACCAATATAATTGCAGAGATGATTGAGGTTAATCTTGAAGTTCTATGGATTTTAGCCAACATTAGGTACAGAACACATAGACACCGATCAACATTTATTATCATTAAAAATATTACACTCGCAGAGAGGGTTAAATAAAGGTTAAAACCCAAATCTTGGACATTATCCAACCAAAGGGCCAATAATTGTGTTATACTGAGAGGAAGAAAAACGCAGAAAATCTGCAATGCTGAGGTTGAGAAACCAAAGAAGAGTAGCCGTCTTTTCCATATTGAACCTGATAATCCAGGTGACCAGCCCATTGCCCACAGTTCCTAGTATGAATATTATGCTGTAAAATGTTACGTTAATTACTCTGCACAAGTCGTAAGTGCTGTCCTGGTGATGTGGAAAAGTTATTGAGATACAGAGAATAGTAATCATCAATTTCTATTTCAGAGCTGCTGTGTAAAACAATTTTTGGAGAAAAATTTATATAGAATTTTGCAATATTTTGTAACTTTAAAACTAATGCATAACAGTGAAGATTTTTTAAAAAAATTGTAGGAAAGGAACCATTTTTCTTATTTCTTATTTCTTATTATATTCCCCATTAATATGCCTTCGGGTTGTTAGGGCATTTTATTGCAGATGCCAGACAATTCCTTTTTTAATTTAACTGTGTGTTATAGCAGAGGCAACTTTTACAAATAAATTTGAAAAAATGACAACCAGGTGAAAATTTGCTGAAGCTGGATGCACATGGGCAAATAATGAGCCAAATTCAATTTAGTGAGAAAGTCTCATGCTTTATCATGGGAAAACTCACTGATGAGGTTCAATTCGAAGAGAAAAAACTTTTCTCCTAAATCAGTTTTACCCCCAAAGATTTCAATAGTTTTAACATGATAAACTATGAGATATTTTTTCTCAAATTAAATCTAGTCCATGAGTTTTCACATGATAATCCCTTTTCTCACTGAATTTAATCTGGCACAATGTTTGATGATCTGGAATGTTTTTGAGCAACCTGGAATTGTGGGAAAATGCTGCATTGTGGGTAAAACACAAGGTAAATAGCATCTGAATTCACCCGATTTGTTCCTGTTAGCAATGTAAATTATGATCAAGAATTTAGGAGACCAACAAACCTAAACAGAAAAATGGGAATTGATCATTGCAGGCTGTTTGATACCAAGTTGTACCAGTAATTAATTTATTGCATGTAATTAAATTTTTCAAAAACCAGGATACAATGCCATGGTAACCCACTAATTGTGGTCCTATCTAAGCACCTCTGGTCATATATTTGGTACCTCCCTCTTTAGTTGATTAGGGAGGAAGTGCTGGCTTCTTACACTGTTCCCTCCTCCTGCAGGGGCCTCACTTAATGGATTCGTCATCTGTCTAACTATAGGCATTTTCATTTGTTGTTTGTTTTTAAACAACCAGCTGAGCACTGCTCATAGGTCTACAGAAACGAGTAAGCATAAACAACCAACTGCAGGAGGATTCCCAGTGAAGATTAGATTTGGAGTTCTGTGGAGTAGGTATTAATCATTAAAGTGTTTATTAACGAATATTTAAAGAGGAGCCTCTTTTTTAGATTACCATGCAATGTCGTTTGCCTTGTGTCAACAGGTAAATGCCAGAGAGGGTATCAAAAGGGTTACATTTGACTCTTATCTACAGCTTGAAGGTTGATCCTCCCCAACTGTAGCTTTTATAAAGGGCAACACACTGCTCATTACCAGGCTGACTTTTATTGTTAAGGGCCAGCTTAATATTTTTTTGCCAAAAATACTGCACTTTTTGGCAGCGTGGAATCACACTCACTCAGGGCCGGATTTACATAGTGGGCGACCCTAGGCCCACTGCCGTTAATTACACCCCCCATACTCTGTCCTTTATTCGCAAATTTTCATCATCAGGACCTGAGCAATAGGGATTAGCACATGGGAAATTTAAAAAACTATCGTATCTCATGCATATGCCCAGTGTTTCCTAACCAATGTGGGTGTGGCAGGGGAGCATGCCGCCCCCTAAAATCCTGGCACCCTAGGCCCCGGCCTAGGTGGCCTTTAAACAAATCTGGGCCTGCACTCACTGCACTATTACTGTGAATTCCTAAAGTTATATAATTACCAAAAAATTATTGCAAATTAATGTTTTTGAATTTTACATTCTACACCCATAATTACAGTAAGTATATACTAACATACACTGTACCTCCTAATGTCCACATTTTGTGCCCTTCTTGATAACTGTAATAATGCTCTAACAGGCAAATGTAATAATCCTCTAACAGGCAAATGTTGAACCGAAAAGAGGGCTTGGGTCAAGTTCTGATCTACTATAATTCAAAGGGATATATCATGGAGAAATGATAATAATGTTATATTTTCAGCAGCAGTATTACCTAGCAATTGTAAATGAAGTACATTAATAGAAAAACATTATAGTAGAAATATACATGTTAAGCTACCATATCACTTTATAAAATGTTGTTGCCTTCCAGAATATCTAGGGGGTCATTTTTTTCTCTGAATGTACTTTCCAAGATGAATGGAATTGACTTCTTTAAACTTTCTTTAAAGTCACGTCCAACAAAAACATAGATTATTGGGTTGAGACAACTGTTAGAGAAGGCCAAGCAGTCTGCAAATACATAAAGGAGAAATTTATGAGGCCACTTTATATAAAGGCCTGCTATGTCAATAATAGGCAATAAATGATATAGAACCCAGCAGAAGAAAAAACAAAGGACTGTTATTAGTATAATTTTCAAGGTTCGAGATGACTCAGGGATTCTTTTGTTTTTTATCACCCTGAATGCAATGAGCCCATAGCAGATGAGTATGATTGGAAAGGGAATTAGGAAGGTAAACACAAAATCAGAAATGACCATGGCCGGGAAATTTAGAGTAAATATCTCCTCATGAATTGTGGTAATATTGTCCCAACTTCCATTTCTGAAAAAACATAGAGAAACATTTTTATAATTTATGATATCAGTAAAAAAAACATTTGGAAAGCTGAGAGCCACGGATAGGAGCCAAATGATTACTGAGATGATTGTTGCTAACTTGGAGGTTCTGTTGCTCCTTGACCTTATTGGGTACAGAACACAGATACAACGATCAATACTGATTGTTGTCAAAAACAATAAACTTGCACACTGATTTAGGCCTGTGGTAAAATATCTGCCCATGCACATTATCTGACCAAAGGGCCAGTTACCCCAGAGTGCTGCTTCAGTAATATGGAGAGGAAGAAAAAGGCAGAAGGAGAAATCTGCAATCCCGAGGTTGAGAAACCAAATTGTAGTCATTGTCTTTTTCATTTTAAATCCAGTAATCCAGATGACCAGCCCATTGCCAAGAATTCCTAAAATGAATGTTAGGCTGAGACATGTTATGCTCATTGCTCGTGCCAAGTTGAAAATGTTTTCCTCAAGTAATTCGGCATCAGTGGAAAAGTTGGTCATGTTTGGAGAAGATGAGGAATGTTCCATTTGCATTGCAGACCTGATTGGAGAGAAATGTTATAAATATTTTGTAAACCTAGCATTTTCAGTATTTCGCTGAGCTCTAACATTCCAAAAAACAGATTTTCTATTATAGCAGCTGACCATTTTTGGATAACTTTTTGCTGGAAAACCCTCAGGGTTCCCAATTTTAGTGGGATATTCACTAAGATCCGAAGTAATGCCAGCACAAGCTTCGCAATCGTTCGCCACACTTCGCCAGGCGAATTTTACGCAAATTCACTAAAGGGTGAAGTTACGCTCAGGTCAGCGAATGGTAGCGTATTTGCTCTAGTGTTACTTCGCTAGGCAAAGCGCAGTTACGCTAGCGAAGCCTAATTTGCATACGGCACGAATTACAAAATATAATAGAAGCGTATATTAAAGCCACTACACAAGCCCAGGAAACCTTTAATCTCAAAAATAAAGTTGTCCTATTGCCCTACATGTGCCCCCTGTATAGTAGTGTTGCCAAATGTAGGGGGGGAATGAGGGAAACCCCCCCCCCAAAAAAATCGATCTTTTTCAGAAAGCGTTTTTTGGGACTTAGAAAAGATTTGACATTTTTTTTACAACCTCCTATCTATTGTATTGCACTTCGCCTGGTCTGACCTGGTGAAGTTACGTCTAGCGTAAGTGCTAATGAACAGCATAAAGTTGATCTTAGTGAATTTGCGTAATTACGATCCTTCGCCAGTGCACAACTACGCCTGGCGAAAGGGTGCAAAGTTACGCAAGTCTATCCAGTGTTGGACTGGCCCACCAGAACACCAGGAAAACTCCCGGTGGGCCAAGGTGTCAGTGGACCCTCATGCTGCTAAACTTTTGGCCTATTTCATGGCCATTTCCTATTTCTATTAGAACAAAGAGGCTAAATAGATGTAATATTTGATTATAGTATGTAAAGAAAACAAACTAGGAGAATAGAGTTTGATTGAGGAGATGAAGAATATTAGTACTGAGTGGCCCCCTTGTATAAGGTTTTATGGTGGGCCCCTGGTCTAAGGTTTTTGGGTGGGCCCCTGGTCTAAGGTTTTTGGGTGGGCCCCTGGTGTCCCAGTCCGACACTAAGTCTATCCACTTCGCTAGCGTAAATTTGCCAGAGACGGTGTTAGTGAATTTACGAAGTTACGATTTGACGTCACGCTGGCAAATTTGCGCTAGCGTTAGCCGCTTCGCGCTTTAGATAATCTGCCCCTATGGCCCAGGCCTAGGGCACCAGGATTCCAGGGGCAGCATGACACCCAGCCACATCATTTTCCTAATGCACTGAGGACAGTGTGCAATACAAATTTCACATTTGCTTGCCTGCATGCACAATTCCCTGAAAAGTGATAGGAAAGTGTGCACAAAAAGTGTGTGTGCCTGCACCCACAAAATGTTTGTGCGCTTTAGTGCGTACACACCTGGGGCGGGCATAGGGGCGAGGGCAGCAGATGGCCCGTTGGTAAAAGAAATCTCTCCCTGGTCACAGGACAGAAGCAGGCTAACTGTGGGTAAGAAGCAGTTTCCTACCGGTAAAAAGACTGGGTATAGGTTACTGGGTTGCTTACAGGAAGAAGGTACTTAGAGGGATAGTTAATTGGTGTAGCATGTGGCAATGGTCCTGGGAAATTAGAGAGAAAAAAGGTGGAACTATGAAGAGATATACTTTATAACAGGCCAACTCAGGCATGGGGTCCCCTGGTGGCAAAAAGGGAAATATCATTCAGCTGGTGTATTGTGGTTGATGAGTAAATAAACACATGGGCCCAAATTCACTAAAGCGCGAAGCATCTAACGCTTGCGCTAATTTGCCAGCGTGACGTCATTTCGCAACTTCGGAAATTCACTAACACCGGCTCTGGCGAATTTTCACTAGCGAATTAGATAGACTTCTGACCAGGCGAAGTAAAGTCTAACTTAAGTAGTAACGTTCAGGAAAATGTTGATCTTAGTGAATTTGCGTAATTATGATCCTCTGTCAGTGTGCAACTTCGCCTGACGTAAGGGCGCGAAGTTGCGCACTTTGAAAAAAAAAATGTAAAAATTTTCTAAGTCCCAAAAAAAACGCTGGCATGTTTTACCATTAGAGGGTGATAGTCTGAAAAAGATTGATTTATTTTTGGGGGGGTTACCCTTCTTCCCTCCTACATTTCCTTACATATGGCAACACAACTATACAGGGGGCACATGTAGGGCAATAGGACAGCTTTATTTTATTTATTAAAGGTTTTCTGGGCTTGGGTAGTGGAATGTAGTGGCTGTAACATATACTTCTATTATACGTTAAAGTTCCCGCTGTATGCAAATTAGGCTTTGCTAGCGTAAATGTGCTCTGCCTAGCATAGTAACACTAGCACAACTACACTACTGTTCGCCGACCTGAGCGTAACTTCCCACATTAGTGAATTTGTGTAGCGCTGGCGAAAATTCGCCTGGCGAAGTGCAGTGAACGCTAGCGAAGCCAACGCTGGCGAATTTTTGGACCTTAGTGAATTTGCCCCATGATGTGTGCAGCGTTACAGTAGTACAATGCACAGCATTGTAATCCCAGAAAAATCTGCCCAAGGGAATCAGGACAGGTTAATAAATAATTGATATGGAATGTTATGGATGTTAAAATGTTTTTGAAAAACTGTTAATTACTATAGATTATTGCTGCTTGAATGTTTTGATATGAAAAATTAATAAAATAATCTGCAGTCATCATAATGTGCATCAAAGCCAAAAATATGCTTGCCAGACCCAGAAACAGAACGCACAACTGAAGAAGACTGCGGGCATCCCGCATGGAGTTTGTTAAAGGAGAAGGAAAGTCAAAATTTGATTCCTACCTCATTGTGTTCCCCACCAGCCCCCCTCCTGAAACGCTGTATTACAAACTGTCATATGACTACTGCAGCTGTGCAGTTACAGTCCGAAGTTACGGTGATTGTAATGGTTTGGCGCCGCCATTTTTAAATAGGCACACATCCACTCAGAGCTCAGCCGCAGTGCACGTGACTCCTTGGTGACCCCATGACGTAGTCACACACACATTCTGCATCTGAATGCGAGTAAGGAGGCATAACTGTGCTTACCACAGTAAGAAAAGATTGTTACTGATAGATTTATTAGTTTAAAATGATTTACAAAAAAAAAAAAAGTTTAAAGATTTATTTACAGACCTCAGACAGGCAATCCCCTTATCAGCTCCTGCGCTCGCTGACAAACTGTGAATCAAATCCAGCGCAGGAGCTTCAAAGCTTCCCTCCGTTGCTTTGCAACTAGAAGCACACTCGTGATTAGTAGCAGAATTAATGGGGCAGGAGCACAGAGGTCAACAATGACGAGATCATAAGTCACGTGACCGCAACATCAGAAGTCAGCACGGCACTCAGAGGATTCTACAGCTCATGCGCAGGGCACTGCTGTAACCTACTGCGCATGCGTATGCCCTATTGAAAGCATTTTCTTGACAGGAGACAAGGTAGGAGTTTCTATACATGTTCATAATAATTTTAAAATTGATTGGACCAAAAACACAACTGAAAAAAGTACTGAATGAATGATTAATGTCACAGATAACAACATTTCCTTGGCAATAGTTATAGCTTAATTTAATTTTTGACTTTACTTCTCCTTTAAGGGACCACATTCAAGTATCTCATACTTGTATTATTAATATCATCATTATTATCTGCTATTTATATTATGCCGACATATTCTACAATGCTTTACAATGATTTATCATCATTCACATACATTGTTGACAATTTCATCAGGAGCCAATTGACCTGCCTATATGTTTTGGAGTGTGGGAGGAAACCAGAATACCAAAAGGAAACCCACACAGGGCACAGGGAGAACATACAAACTCTTTTATTTCATTTAAATTGAATTAAATTGGAATTGTTTTTTTCTTTTTAAAGTGAATCTGGTCCCATGTGCTTTAAATAGGAGATATTATTTATTTACTATATTGTCGTTTGGTTGAGCTGTTATCTTTAAGTGAAACTAAACCGTGTTGCACTGCACAAGTGCACTTTACTCTACACTTGACTACAAGAAATATTTAATGGTAAAACTTTCCCCTGGTCTCCAGGGTTTATTGGCTGCATTTCTACAAATACAGAAACTTTCACACACACAAACGCATGCATTCAAATAAAGTTGCAGTTCACACCTGGATTCTTTCTTTCACTCTCACACACTGGCACATGCAGACATATATATATATATATATATATATATATATATATATATATATATATATATATATATATATAATATATTTCTTTCATACGCATACACACACATTGATTTTCAGATCTAGGAGTCACTCAGAGAGAACAATAAGATAGAGGTTCTCACCAGGCTGCAGCAACAACTCGTTGTCTCTCCTCAGGGGTTTCTCAGGCAAATAGTAAAATCTAAGACCAAACATAATGTTTTTGTATCCCAGGAATTCTGTCTCGTTTTTACTCTGGAATAGTCACATGACTATACATTTCTCATCTTTTTCCTTTGGTGCCAAGGGAAAATCTGCCAGTGTCATTAAATACTGTAACGGCCCTACATGGTCATGTTCACATGAATTTCTCTTTTCAGCAGACAAATAATTTTATCTGAACTGTGGTCGGGATATTACATATTTCTTTCCAAGCTGTTTCAGCTTCTATGCGTATGTAGTGGGGGTTAAGCAAATTTTATGGGCTCTAGTTTCTTTATGTCTCCCGGGCAAACACAGTCAGTGCAGAGGATCACCTATAGGTGTAGTTCCCCTCTATAAAGATTTCGTTTGTAAATATCTTTGCTAGCACATGTTTTAATCTGCAGCTGGATCCTGTTACTCTGCACAGACAATTGGGATTTTGAGGTTTTGAGTAATAAAAGTATGTAAATTGTGAATACGAAAAAGATCGGGGCATGTTTCCCTTTGAATAATGGGCGGTACTAACCGAATCAGAATAAATAAATGTATTCTGACGTTCCGGAGTACACGCGGTATAACCCCCACAGAATTTTTCTGAATCGATCGGCTGTAGGAACGGGTAACATATTGCGGCATGACTTTGATATTTTTAACAAGAAATTTCTTTAGCCCAGATCGGCGGGACTATCAACTTACAACCTCAATATTCTAGTGCGGGTGGCCTGTTGGCTTTCCCTCTCCCCTTGCGGAACCTTCGAGCTTATGTAGAATTGTTGGCTTCCCCTCCTCACTTGCGCAACTCTGGATTTAGTAAGGCACGTAATTAGTTACATTTTGGATAGTTTCACTTAAACCGGCACCTTGGTGTTAACTATGGATACATTGTATGGAGGACACGCATGGGGTTTTAAATGAGTATTCTTTGAAACTGGGGTCACCAGTAATCTCACACATTTTTCTTATGTTGCAACATTGTTTTTAATTATTACACATGCCTGTTTGGAATAGGAGTGGTGATGGCTGCTTGAACAGAATGCTTACGGCGATACACGATACACACTATTTATGATGTCACGGTTTAGGTCATTTCCTCTGTGTCACGGCCGCTTTTCGCGCCATTTTAAGTATTTATTCGTTTGTTTTCAGTGTATTTTTTAACTTGAGAAAGGCTGTTGTGTCAGCCGAAACGTCGGTCTACAAATAAAGTTTGGTGAAATCTTTTAAGACCTGTGAGTGTGGGCTTTCTTCACATATATATATATATATATATATATATATATATATATATGCATTGTTGTCCACCTTAGCTCTTCACTGAATGAATTAGCCAAATATCCTGAATAACAAATGGGAACTAATCATTGCACATTCCTTGGTACTGAACTTTACTAATAATTACATTTTTGTGAATACATTTTTCAGAATTAAGAATTGCCAGCATACAACATAATGGTAACTCACATATTGTGCCTCTGGGCATGTATGAATGAAGTACTAGCTTTTCAGGGCTAGTTTTTCATTAAGGGTGAGGAGGACTGGTAAATTAGTTCCTCAGTGTTATTTAGCATTCAGTCCCTATTATAGATGTCTAACTGGTCCCTAAAATACAGTTAGGAGGAGACCTGTTTGCTATTCCTGCTTTAAGCTATGCCCCTTGGTGTTCTCACAGTGACCAGGAGATGGCACTGTGCTAAATTATAAAACCCTTGTGAGCCATGTGCTCAGGGTCCATCTTGTGTTGTCTCTAGCCTGAGTAGGCAGGCAGAGCTCAAGTGGAACCTAGACAGCTCAGGTCTAGTAAGGATAGGCTACTCACCTTAATATGTCACTCTAGGCAGTGGCAGATAGTTAGGCTATTTAGCTGAGCAGTTTGAGGCTCCTTGAGTATGAGTGATATTATGATCCCAGGTACTACTTGGTCAGATGTAGGGACTAAGTGTACAGACCTAGGGATGGGAATTGCCCCTCAGGTTCCACTTAGGGAAAAGGCTGAAAGCTGGGTGTAACCTGAGCGACTGCTGTGTACTTTGTCTCCCGTCTCTGAAGGGACAGCTCATGACCAAAGGTCCTGTGAGTACTTGCCTATCCACTGTTTATGTATGATCCTGCTTGTTCTGAATGTAAACTCCTTTGTGGTTGTTCTTGCTCAATAAATATGTTCATTGGTTAAGTTATAAGAACCACTGGTGCCCGATTATTGCATCCTGGACAGTTACAATACATCCTGCCTCCACACCGTTTGTGAGGACTTATTCCCTAAGATTTAAGGTCTCATCCGGAGTACAATATTGGGAGTGGAGCTTATAGTAAGAGAACAGTGCACTCATTTAACTATAGTGCCACAAGTGCATTGTATACCATAATTGCAATAATTCAGTATTATATGTTGCGTTTACATTGTAAAATATCAACAGACCAGGATTCAGATTCCATTGAATATACTCTAGATGCTGTGATAAGAGAAATCCTCTTTATTAAGGTAGAGCAGGTTCAAAATCTCGAAGGGAACTCTTAGGTTACAGGAAAATGTTAATATTTCTTTGTATTTCATTCTAGTGATTTAATGGTTTTGACTGTTTGTTTTATTTATTTATTTATTTTTTTAAACACATTGGGGCTCATTTATCAACACTGGGCAAATTTGCCCATGGGCAGTTACCTATAGCAACCAATCAGTGGTTAGCTTTTTAAAGCCAGCTGCAAGTAGAACAATGAATGCAGCCTTTTGATTGGTTGCCATGGGTAACTGCCCATGGGCAAATTTGCTCAGTGTTAATAAATGACCCCCACTGAATGTTATAATCTATATCACAATCTATAATCCCCAGCAATATCTGTGCAACCCACTTACTGTCTCAGTGGTAGTACATAATACACAGAGGTCTTTAGTAGCTTTAAAAATGGTGCTCCAAATTACTGAATGACCCCCTTATCTAAAAAGTCCCAGGTCCTTAACATTCCAGACGATAGATCTCATATCTGTTCAAGCAGTTCCATATGCAATCATTAGCACTTAGTTTATATCCAGTGATATATATATTTGTTTCTCACATACAGATGCAGTCACTTGGATTTGTAAGTTAAATGCGTCGTGACTTAACTCATCTATCCCATTTATCCCACTTAGCACAGAATATTGTGTCACAGCATCCCATCCAATTAAAGAGTTCACCATTGAAAACAATGGAGCTTTGGTATGCTAATGAAAAGGTTAAATGCATTAAATTAGTTAAGATGACTTTAGATAACACAGTTTCTTCAATTAGCCCTGAGTCACGACGCATTTAACTTACAAATCCAAGTGACTGCATCTGTACATACACATATCCTTTCACAAGAATTGAGAGTCAGATTTATGTTTCACTTACCCAAGACCAGTAAGATGTAGTGTCTCTCCTGGCTGTAACATCTCCTACTTGAAATTTTTCACACTCTCTCTGGCATTTCTTAAAATAATACATTTTGAGGCTAAACATGGATTTATTCTCTCTGGAATTCTGCCCTGTCTCTTCTTGGCTGGGAATTCTCATGTAACTGAATATTTCCCATCTTCATTTAGCAAGTGACTCCAAAAGAAAAGCTGTGACTCTCATGTAATGCTGTGGTAATTGTATTTTATAGCAATTTTTAAAAATTGGATTATTTGGATAGTATTGAGACTATGGGAGATGGCCTTACCGTAATTAGGAGCTTTCTGGACAACATGTTTCCGGATAACTGATCCCAAACCTGTATATAATACAGTGGGCATATCTGGACAAGCAAACAAAAATTTGCATTCTTCAACAAATTGTCAACCATATATGCAAAATTTGTGTCACTCTCAAAACCACTTCTCCCCATCAGGAAAATGCAGTTTTGTTGACTTTATGGGATCTAATTCTTTGGTTTTAGCACTAACAGGAGAATGTTTCTTCACTTTGCCCAAAAACAGTACTAGAAAATTCAGAAACAATACCAATACTTGTTATAACATACTTTATTATTGTAATTGAATTTATAAATCCTTTTTTAGGTACGTCACATGTTTTTCACAATTGTCTTTGGTAGGTTCAGTAACCTTACCAGCACCACACACAGATCCCAAGTGCTTAGGAAAATTATAGGCCTGTTAGGCAGCCTTCAGTAGTAGGAAAGCATTTGGAAGTTGTGATAAGGGATAAAATACATGGCTACATTGAAAATCACAATACTATATTGCAGATTTATCAAATTTGTGGGAAGAATTTGAAATTTGATCGAATTTACAAAATTTGATTGGGCGAATTTTAGAAAATACAAATTAGGTAAATTCGTCCATCGAATTTGCAAATTCTATTAGATCGAATAAAAATCTATTCGACTAGTCAAATTTCGAATAACTTCCCCTTTAAATTTTTATTTGATTGGCTACTTCACCAGGTTTAACCTGGCGAAGTGGTTTTGGTGAATTTAGATCTAAATTCGACCAATGATAAATCTGCCCCCATGAGTTTGTGGCAGCATGTTTTATTCATAACAGCCTTGTAATTGGGGGTGAGCAGGAACCTTGAGTCTGGGATGACAGTGGGTGTGATCTACTTTGATTTTGCCAAAGCATTTGATACAGAACCACACAGAAGATTAATGGTTAAATTAAAGAATATTGACCTGGGACATGTTTGCACTGGCTGATAGATTACAAATAGTGGTGGTAAATGGTATAGACTAGGTTTGTTAAAGTTTTTCAATGTTTCTTATTTGGCTTCCTGAGATTTTCACAAACATCTATTATACAACTTCAGTGTTTCAAAAGATGCAGATAGAGTTGGGAAAAGTGAGACAACACATGTAGTCAATTTCATTCTAAATTGATGTGTGTGAGTGTGCATGTTTGTTACTTTGCTGATTTTTATAAATTCTATTTTGAATTTGAAATTCAAAGATGGAGATCCAAATTACAGAAAACCGCCCATATCAAGAAAGTCCCAAGTTTCAAATTTTATGGATAATAGATTTCATTCCTGTATAAGTAAAGCCATTGTGGCACAACATTTCATATTGTGAATTGGAATGTACACCAACAAATTCTTTCAACATCTCTCTAAAAGCTTTCTTCTTACAGACTACACATTTACCTGTCATGCAGAATGCTTTTCAGATAATAGATCTTTCTGCAATTTGGATCTTCATTCCAAATTGCAAAATCATGAAAAATCAATTGGAAACAAATAAGGATTAATTATATTTTGGTTTGGTCAACTACACGCAACTGTTTTATTATTATTATTATTATTATTATTATAGAGAAAAAAGGAAATACTTTTTTTTTTTAATTTGGAATATTTGATTATAATGGAATCTATAGCAGACAACATTTCTGTAATTCAAATCTTTCTGGATAATAGGGTTTCAGGATAATGGATCCCATACCTGTACATAGCTTCCTGGCTGAGAACAAGTGACCACCAGATAAATACTTACAAATCAGCTGTTTTTAATCCATTTTGACATATACAGTGATGGGGTATTTAACTTCAGCAGAAATCTTTAAAGGGCAAGGAAAGGCAAAGAAATAAAATCCCTTTTTTACTTTCTTTCATGAAAAATAAATCTATCTCCAATATACTTTAATTAAAAAATGTGTACCATTTTTATAAGAAGCCTGACTGTATGCAGTGACATTCTCCCTTCATTTAGTGCTGTGGATAGGAATTGCAGATGGTTCCTCACTTCTGGCAGTGAAACAATCATAATTATGAACAGCAGGGGGAGCTTCTGCCTTACTTACCAGCCATGCAGAACTCAAGCAGCTTTGTTTTTTGATCATTTCTGACGATCCCTAAGAAGCCCAGACCACACTGAGCATGTGTATGTAGTCTAGTCTTGCAAAGATGTATAACAAAGTTACAAGATGACAGCCCCCTGTGGCCAACTTTGAAAGCATAAATCATTTGTTTGATTAGGCTTGTTGTGCAGTAAGTTCATGTTTATGTTTAGTATACAAAATACCAAATTTCTAGCCTCATTCTATTTTACACTTTCCTTGGCCTTTAATTTGATAATCCCTCTTTATTCCTTTTGTAATATGAGTTTATCATAGTTTATATAGTGCATAACATACCCCCTATTGTAAAATAAATGGATATTATAAGTTACAGAGTAGTTCCATGACTATTCAAAAGCCCGAAGGCTGAGTGTTTTTATACAGGTCATGGAATTCTGATGTTACTTCTAATATCCTCATATTTTCCAACAACGGGTGCTTTATGTATTATAATACACAAGTTTAGTCATGTGACAAAAATTATATCATTTACAGGATATTTGCGGCTTTTGTGTACTATAATTATATGTCATTACCAGGCAGTCTTCAGAAATCTCTCCTCTTCAGGCAGTCTCCTTTCTCTCTTAGTTCTGTGTTCCTGTAAGAACCCTGTTTTAGAGTAAAAACAAAAGCTTTTTTTAATTTTTGTTGCTTCTGAGATTGGACTGTGATCCATTTCGAAGATTATTTTCTTTTATAAAAGCTCAAATGGCAGCTGCTAAGTTCTAAGTAATGATTAATTTCTACAGACAAATCAGTTTTAACAGCTGATTAAAATGGAGCGTAAATTGAATTACATAAGGAGAACTGGTAATTCTCAATCCAGTTCCAACTCACTCCAACATAAAATGACAGTCTACTTGTAGGAGCTGTGGAGAGTTCAGTACGATGGTTTTTAAAACTGGCCAGATCTGAAGTTTTGCTAGTTTTTTCCCCACTTTTAGTGCATTATGGTCACCTAAACCTGGTGCAAAATGGAATGAGAAATGAAGTCAAATGGCACAATAACCCCTGCATGTAAGATACAGATGAAGCCACTTTGGATTGTATGTTTGACACAGAATAATTTAACTGAGATATCCCATTTATCCCACTTAGCACAGAATATTGTGTCACAGCATCCCATCCAATTAAAGAGTTCGCCATTGAAAACAATGGGGCTTTGGTATGCTAATGAAAAGGTTAAATGCATTAAATTAGTTAAGATAACGTTAGATAACACAGTTTCTTCAATTAATTCACGAGACATGGCGCATTTTAACCCACAAATCCAAGTGGCTGCATCTGTATACGTGGATGACTTGTTTGGAATCAGCATTGGTCAATTCTCTTTTATCTGTAAGTTTTTAGTCGGGTGAATTCTGATTTGGTGACGTGTTTTCCAAGTGTAATGATTACCTAGAGGGCACAATTGGACAACTGTATGGTTGGGTTTCTTGTTTATTTTAAAGAAAGCCAAACATGCTCTTTTGACATGGTCAAATTCTGACAAAACCAACAATCCCAGCAATTGTAATTCTCATGCAGGTTTGTTTCAAACAACGGTTAGCAGTCTCAGTTCCCCCTAATGTGTATTGCAAACCTGCAGCTTAAATATTTCTTTACATGGGTATGGGATAAAAACTTCCCAACACACTGAATAGCTTGTGCAGTGTCCCAGTACATAGTACTCAGCATTATCCATCCAAAATACTGAATATTTTCTCCAGTTCACCATATTTACCACCCCACAGTTGTTAAACTCCCTGAATAACTTTCCTAGTGCCCTAGAACATAGTTCCCCACATTGAAGTCCAGCACACACACACTTACCTACCTGATTGTTTCACTGTCTCCTATGGGGTTTCACAGAAATATTAAAATTTAAGGCCAAACATAATTTTATCCAAAGAATTCTTCTCTGTCTCTTTTGTGTTAGGAATGGTCATGGGACTATATATTTCCCATCGTGGCTTTGTATTTTTTCCTCTGTTCTTATCACTGTGCAAAAACATAAATAAAAGGAGCTTGTAGCTGCAGTGAGTGCCTGAAGGTTCCAGACTCCCCCAACAATCAATTTTCAAAGCAATTAAATCCATGTATTACACATTTTCAGAGGTTTTAAGTGTGTGTAAATTTAATTGCTGTTGAAAGCAGCATTTGGTTCTTCCTTTCTGTCGTTTGGGACTGAATCTCAAAACGATGTCACAGAAGTCAGATCTCACCTAGGTGTTTTAATTTAGCTTTAATCAGCTGGCTTACTGCATTGTTTCATGAGTCAGAGGCAGGCGTGCAGAGAATGTAATTAGCCAGACAGTTTATCGGGTACATAACCCTTCAATGAGGCCCAGGTGCAATTTCAAGTTTTCCCATCATCATCATCGGAAAGGTGAGCTCACTTTGTGGTGCTTGTGCATTTTCAGCACAGCAACAGTTACTATTTACTTTAACTGTGCCATATGTCAAAGTTGTCCAGTGCAGTGTAATGCTTTTCTTTACTCACAATTACCCTAGGGACAGAGATTGTTTAGTGATTTTCTTTCTTTGGAAAACTCTAGGTTACATGTGTTCAATATTGAGCAATCCTGGATATTGTTAGGAAATGAAGTATCCAGTAGCCATTGTTTCAGTTCAAGTGACAATTCAAGATTTTCTGGTGGGGTTATTTCTCTCTCTGAATGTGCTTTCCAGAAGGAATGGAATAGACTTCTTCATAATCTGTTTAAAATCCCAGCCAATGAAGACATAGATTATTGGGTTGAGACAGCTGTTGAAGAAAGCCAAGCAGTTTGCAAGTCTATAAAGGAAGTCTGCAATAGGTTCCTGTATGTGACCTGCAATTTCAATTATAGGCAGCAAGAAGAAAAGAGCCCAGCAGCAGAAGAAGCAAAGGACAGTTGTAATAATAATGTTTAATGTTCGAGCCGACCCAGGGATTCTTCTGCCTTTTCTCACCCTGAATACAATGAGCCCATAGCAAACAAGGATGATGGAAAAGGGGATCAGGAAGGTGAACACAAATTCAGTAATGGTCATTGCTTTGTATCTTAGAATATAAGTCTCGTGATCATATGTGGTTGTGTTTTTCCAAGCTCCATATGTGGCAAAACATAAAGAAACATGATTGTGATTTATGTTATCTGTAAAATAAATGTAAGGAGAACTGAGAGCTAAGGAGAAGAACCAGACGATTACTGAGATGATTGTTGCTTTCCTGGAAGTTCTCTTTTTTCTTGACCATATTGGGTACAGAACACAGATACAGCGATCAATACTGATTATCATTAAAAATATTACATTTGCAAACTCATTTAGGAATGCTGTGAAATATCTGACCTTGCACATTATCTGTCCAAAGGGCCAGTAATACCACAGTGCCAATTCAGTAATAGAGAAAGGAAGATTCATACAGAAAGCGAAATCTGCAATTCCAAGGTTGAGAAACCAAATGGAAGTCATTGTCTTTTTCATTTTGAACCCAGCAATCCAGATGACCAGTCCGTTGCCCACAATTCCTACAATGAAGGTTATGCTGTAACATGTTATGCACATTGCTCGTGTCAAGTAGCCAATCACTTCCCCTTGGGTCCAGTTTTCTAAAATGGCATCAGTGGAAAGGTTGGTGACATTAAGAGAAGGAGTGGAATTCTCCATTTCCATTGCAGACCTGATAAAAGCAAATTATGAATGAGTTTAAAATATATAGGGGCAAATTTGTTAAAGTGCAAAGTGGCTTACGCTAGTGCTAATTCGTCAGTGTGACGTCATTTCACGACTTTTTCACTAGCGAAGTAGATAGACTAACGCAACTTTGCACCCTTACTCCAGACAAAGTTGCGCACTGATGAAGGGTCATAACTACGCTGATTCACTAAGATGTCCATTTTACTAAACATTACCTCTTGCGCTAGACTTTACTTCGCCAGGGTCAGACCTGGCGAGGTTCAATACAATAGGAGATTGAAAAAAAAAAAACTTGATATTTTTTCTGTCCCTATAAAACACTGGCGTTTTACTTTTTTAAGGGTGATAGGCTGAAAAAGATTGTAAATGTTTTATAGGGTACCCTCCTTCCCACCTACATTTCCTAACATATGGCAAACAGGGGGAACATGTGTAGGGCAACATAACAATTTTATTTGATTTTTTAAAGGTTTCCTGGGCTTGGATAGTGTAATGAAGTGGCTGCAGCACATACGTCTATTATACTTTAACTTCGCGCCATATGCAAATTAGGCATTGCTAGCGTAACTTCGCTTTGCCTGATAAAGTAACGGTAGCGCAACTTCGCTAACATTCGCCTCCCTGAGCGCAACTTTGCATTATAGTGAATTTGCATAGCTTTGGCAAAGCTACGGCTGGTGAAGTGCAGCGAATGCTAGCGAAGCCCTCGCTAGTGCAACTTCACAGGTTAGTGAATTTGCCCCATATTCTTACGTTTGCCCTCATCTACAGTAGTAACTAATAGAAACCACTTAGATGTTTGATTTCATACAGCTGACCAGTAAATGCTGCCTGCTGTTTGCTTCTATGGGTTACTGGACATGTAGTAACCCATAAACAAAAAACTAGGGAGCACAGTTGTACAGCTTTATGGTTTAGTTTTAGCAATGATGCTTTTGAGTTATAGTCCGTGGTCTTTAGGGTTTAATATATTCAAATAGATGTTTAAAGAGATTGACAAAATTAAAATTTAGTATGATGTAGTTCAGGATTGCCCAACCTGAGATCTTCAGACTGCAAGCTTCCTTATACAGGTTTATTATTTATTCATTAGATTTCCCTCTCATCTGAGATTTCCATGGCTGTTAGTAACAGGATTTTATTGTGTTCTATCTTACCCCAAAAAAGGGGCAACTATACTGCAAATCTACAGACCTCACTCCTTCCTTGCACAATCGTCTATATTAGGCTAGATTATAATACATGGATATGGGTCAACTCAGGAGGTCAGTCTTGATAGAAATTGTAATCTGCTTATATTACACCGGCAGATGAGAAGTACAGACAGAGAAGCACAGATAGCAAGTTATATATATTTTATCTCTAATGAGGGTCACTGATTCAATATAAATTTACTATCCAATGTACTGTAAAACTACTGAATATTGCTTTTGCTCAAATGTCTAACCTTGCATTTGCCAATATGGATCATTTCCCATTTAGCTCAATCCCCAAGATGATTCAGTCATGCAGCAAAGTGGAAACATCCCCATGGAACCTATTATTTTTCCAGTTTAGTATTATAAGTGTCACCCAAAAATTTACAATACCTCAAGTTATTTTCTTTGTGGTACTGTATCAAATACATTAGTGAAAACTATGTGATTCACATCCACTGCCACCCCAAAGCCTAAGTTTCTGCTTAACTCCTGATTCTGTCAATAAATATCATAGACATGCAGTTTTAGTGAGATCATTTGATTTTGCAAAAATTGCAGTCAAATACTTTACATAAAACTCATTATAATAATAATGCCTCTGTAAGTTTTATTGTTTTTTTATATTCATCTACAATATTTTAAAACCCTATATTCTTACCAGGACAGGCTTCAAAACTGGTTGCTTGCTCTCTCTGTTCTCTATTTCTCTAACTTTCAGAGAGGATAACAAATAGTTTAAAAATCCCAGTGTAATCATGTTAAATGTTATCTGTCATCATAAGTGGTCTGTGGTGCTTTTGATAACTATTAATGGTATGAGAATAGCTTACATGCAAAGTACTGATCCATATCAAGTGACAAGTGCATGTCAGCAGCCTACTGATGAAATGATGGTAAATTATGATTTATGGTTCCCCTGCATGAATTGATAAACTTGAGTATTGCAGCTCTACACAAATACCTTTGTAATCTAATGAGTTATAACATTTATTATTTATGATTGCCAGCATAAAGGTTGGTGGTTCTCAAGATGCTGGGGTTCAGCTTCCCTATGGGTTTCCAAAGTGACCAGCCAACTGGCAGTTAGGGTTAAAGGGCAAGTTCAGTGACTCAATTTTGGTGCATCACGTGTCACTCGGCCCGAGTCATCATCTGGACTCCTGTTTCCTGAAGAAACATAGCACTGGTCTCAAAAGGCTGATATCTCTTCATGTGGCACTGGTAAAAGAAACAGATATTTATGGAAAGGGTAAATGGAGTGTGCTACATTTGAAGGAATCGTGAGAATTTAGGACTTTATGGCAAGAAAAGGGGTGTGCATGATTGGACCTTATGTATTATTAAAAAAGCAAGATTTAATCAGATTGGGGGAAAACTCGATCAAAATTGATTGAAAGTCCACATCGTACAAATTGTTTTACAAAATTTTTCCTGAATTGCGCGATTTTTTTGAAAAGATTTTTGCCAGAAAAATCCAAAATAGTCGGATTTTCAGGCTAATTCCAGAGCAGACTACAGAAACTTTCAAATAGGATAGGGACATTTCCCATTCACTAATGTGCACTTATGTACAACCTCGACAGGTCTGAGATGCCAGATTTTCTGATTCAGACTTTTTCCATCCATTCCACAAAAAAATGGATTTGTGTGTTAAATGCATAGCGACTCAGAGTTAATTGAAGAAACTGTGTTATCTAAAGTTATCTTAACTCATTTAATGCATTTAACCTTTAACCTTTTCATTAGCATACCAAAGCACCATTGTTTTCAATGGTGAACTCTTTAATTGGATGGGATGCTGTGACACAATATTCTGTGCTAAGTGGGATAAATGGGATAGATGAGTTAAGTTTTTCTGTGTCAAATGCACAATCCAAAGTGGCTTCATCTGTATAGTAAAAACATTTTTTTTTTTTAGTTTTTGGCATTCAGACTTAAATAACCCCCTACATGTAGAAAATTGTAATTTGTTTTATCAGAAAAATAAATGTACAGGGAACTGAAAGCTACAGACAAGAGCCAAACTATTACGCTTTAATTATTACGATTTTTTGGCTCTTGACCATATTGGCTACAGAACACAAATACAGTAATCAATACTGATTGTCATTAAAAATATTACACTGGCAGGTAGATTTAGGAACGAAGTGCCTCACAGTCCCTCTTCAGTAATATAAGAAGGATCATGCAGAAGGAGAAATCTGCAAAACCAAAGTTGAGAAACCCAATTGTAGTCATTGTCTTTTTCATGATGACAAGTCCATTGCCAACAGTTCCTAAAATAAGGCTGAAACACATGATGCTCATTGCTTGTGCTGAGAAGAGAACTTAATTCACAAAGCTGTCAACAGATCTACAGGCTGCAAGCTGCCCTTCAGGGTTTATAATTTGATCCCCAACTTGCCTGAGATTTCCCTAGATGTCTGTATTAGGATTTTACTTATTGAAGATGCAAACAATGAACAATAAGCAGAATCATTTTAATATATGGGCAAAAGGTAATTTTTATATGGTCCACCAGGACAGGGGGGCCACCAACAGACCTTTCATCTGCTAAAACTTTCCTTTGCATCCTCCTTAAATGGCAGATACCTCATTCTACCTCATTCTAATCCACTGAGAGAACTCAAGTCCTGTAGTGGCAAAAAATTTAATCAATGCAGGATTTCCTACAGAACCAGATCTGTGAGCAAGAGATTCAGATCAGTTCCCAGATGTGAAGTTGGCTGGTGATATACTTAACAAGTTATCAGTCATATATTGCTCTATTATCCTTCTTTCAGTGTATAATAGGCACCCATAGAAATAAGCTTATTTAAAAGATACATTAACCACATGTGATTATGGATAATTGAGGTAGGTTGGTGCTGCTCCCCATTCCATTGTTTTCCATACAAAAAGTTTGATCCAAAAGAAATATATCACAAGCAAATGTTTTAAAACATGTTTCTTACCAGCACGTGTATCTTTTCATGCCCCAGCAGCCCTCCGTTGAAGCACATTCTTTAGGAACTGCTTTTAAGCTTCTTGCAAACTTACCTTATAGCTTTTGGCATCAAACATGTGACCCCACCATAATCAGCAAACACACATTTAAGCTGGTGGGTACAGCTACTGTTGAACTGTCTGTTAATAGGTGTGAGAAAGTCTAACCCTCCAAGAGATTTGACAAATGTCAGTTCTTGACAATAAAGGGCAACACAGAGGGCAATTTGTACTCCATAGGGGTCATTTGTGGAGGGCATTGTGCAAACTGCAACAAAACTGGTGCAGTCCTCTATGCTTCCACCCTAGATGAAAAGGTCTCGGAGGCCTCCCCATGAACACAGTAATGCTGCAAGAGGTTGGTGTTGTCATGTACATTGCCCTTTTCACACCCAATTGATTCCCTAATTTGAAACCTGCTCAGAAGCACATGTTAAGATGCAATGGTAGTCATCTATGCAGGAGCACTAAGGGGCATGCACTGATTTAAATTTATAAAATGTTCTCTACCTGCATTTCTGGGGGGTCATTACACTCTCTGAATATGCTTTACAAAAGGAATGGAATTGACTTTAAAGGGATTCTGTCATGGGAAAACATGTTTTTTTCAAAACGCATCAGTTAATATTGCTACTCCAGTAGACTTCTGCACTGAAATCCGTTTCTCAAATGAGCAAACAGATTTTTTAATATTCAGTTTTGAATTCTGACATGGGGCTAGCCATTTAGTCTATTTCCCAGATGCCCCGGTCATGTGACTTGTGCGAGCACTTTAGGAGGGAACTGCTTTCTGGCAGGCTGTTGTTTTTCCTTCTCAATGTAACTGAATAGTACACAGTGGGGCAGTTTTTACTATTGAGTGCTGTTCTTATAGCTACCAGGCATCTGTTATCTAGTGTTAGGGATCTGGTATCTAGTTACCTTCCCATTGTTCTGTTGTTAGGCTGCTGGGTGGGGGAAAGGGAGGGGTTGATATCACTCCAACTTGCAGTACAACAGTAAAGAGTGATTGAAGTTTATCAGAGCACAAATCACATGACTTGGGGCAGCTGGGAAATTGACAATATGTTTAGCCCCATATCAGATTTCAAAATGAAATATAAAAAAAATGTGTTTGCTCTTTTGAGAAATGGATTTCAATGCAGAATTCTTCTGGAACAGCATTATTAACTGATGCATTTTGAAAAAAAAAATTCCCATGACAGTATCCCTTCAAAATTTGTTTAAATTCCCAGCTCATGAAGACATATTATTGGATTGAGACAGCTGTTAAAGTAAGCCAAGCATTTTGCAATTGTATAAAGGAAGAATCTATGACGGACCTGTATATAGTGACCTACAACATCAATTACAGACAACAAATTATAAAGAACCCAGCAGAAGAAGGAGCCATGGACAGTTTTTATTATGACTTTTAAGGTTTGAGCTGACCCAGGGATTCTTCTGCTTTTTCTCAGTCTCAATATAATGAGCCCATAGCAAAATAGCATGATAGAAAAGGGGATTAGGAAAGTGAACACAAAATCAAAAATGACTATTGCTTGGAAATGTAGATTATACATCTCATCAGTTGTGGTATGTTGGAACTTCACTCTTAACTTCACTCTTTGATAAATATACCCCATTGTCTTTTTCATTTTGAATCCAGTAGTCCAGATGACCAATCCATTGCCCACAGATGCTAAAATGAATGATAGACTGTAACCCATTATGTACATTGCCCGTGCCACATAGCCAATCACTTCTTCTTGTGTGCAGTTTTCTAAAATGGCAGCAGTAGAAAAGTCAGTGATGGTAGGACTTGAAGAAGGAGTGTGACTCTCCATTTCAATTGCAGAGCTGATTAAAGAAAATTGGAGACACAAGTTTGACATTTTCTGTAAATCTGGCAAACTTACAGTACAAACAAAACTGCTGAACTGGCAGAAAAATGTAACTGATCCATATGACGGTGCCATTCTTGTCCGTCTTCACAATTTACCTTGTATGAAACAGGTTCAGTAAGTTCAGTTATTACTGCAAGAACCCACTTTGGACCAGCCCCATGATTACTGGCATGCACAGGATCATCAGGAGAAAATGTACGTAAAGCCTTAGAAGACAGGGCTGAATCCAGGCTCTGCTGCTGTTTTCTCTCTGTATCCTCAGTTAAGTCTGGATTAAGATGATCAAGACAAGTTTTTAGGCTCCATCCCATAAGAAGCTCAGCAGGACTGACACCTGTGGTTGGACATGGGATGACATGCTGAGATAAAAGAAATCCTTTGTGCATCGTTTGTGGTTTGCACCATTCTTTCAGCTTGTCCATTTCCTTGAGGTTGAGGTGGTGCAATAGCTACTTCCCTAATTAAGTTGTTTTTTTTGTAAAGGTCTTAAATTCTTCAGAAGTAAAAGCAATTCCTTTGTCCAATACAATAACATCTGGTATTCCGTGCGTTGCAAACAACTGATGAAGGGTTGAAATTGTTACTGCTGATGTCTGGGATGACACTGGGATGACCTCTAACCATTTTGAGAAAGAGTCTACCACTACAAGAAAGTTCTCCCTCTGGAATGGTCCAGCAAAATCAATATGAAGTCTAGACCAAGGCTTTTCTGTAATTTCCCAAGGAAAAACTGGTGCTGTGGGGAGGCTGTGATGAGAGTTCTGGCAAGTGTCACACATATCTACAGCCTCTTCTATGTCTGTGTCAATACTGGGCCACCAGACATAATTCCTTGCAAGAGCTTTCATGCGCACAATTTCTGGATGGACTGCATGGAGCATGTCAAGAACAATTTTGTGTCCTCTTTGAGGGATGACTACTCTGCTTCCCCATGATAAACACCCTTTATGTGCAGACAGTTCATGCTGACAGCTTGAATATGGTCTGAACTCTTCAGAAAACTTTTCATTTGGCCATCCCCTCCACACCCAGTTGAGAACACGAGAAAGGATTGGATCCTTTTCAGTCATATGAGCAATCTCAGTAGCTTCCAGTGGAGAATCAGGAAGAGATTTCAGCATTAGTACTTCAAGTAAAGGAGGTAGTGAGCAGTCTGAAATTTATTTAAACAGGCAAGCTACTCAGAGCATCAGCATTTAAGATTGATCTTCCAGGTTTATAAGCAAGGGTATAATCATAAGCACTTAACATGATACTCCATCTGAGCATTCGAAGTGGCATAGCATTTGGAGCAGGAACATCTTTTGAGAGCAAACTCAACAATGGATTGTGATCCGTGAGGATTTCAAATGTATGTCCATAGAGGTAGTTATGAAACTGTTTAACACCTGCAATTACACCTAATGCTTCTTTATCAATTTGGGCATAGTTCCTCTCTGCTGATGTCATGGTCCTAGAGTAGTAAGCAACTGGTGCCTCTTTACCATTTGGAAGAATGCGACTAAAAACAGCACCAATATAAGCAGATGCATCTGTAGTAAGAATTAATGGCCGATCTTCATCATAATGAACAAGTAGTTCCTAATGACTGGTAGCGTTCCTAAAAGGACATGCAAAGCGCCTATGCTGACCACCACTTCCTGTTCAAAGTGAAAATGATGATGCATCTTTTGCAAAATAGTCTTTTGGTTTGCTGTTTAGCAAACAAATATCATCTTCTTGATCGGAGATTATGGTGTTAATGGTGGAATGAGTTTCCTTAGTATGTAAAAGTACTGTTTCTTCTGCCAAGGCCTTTTTCATCTGATCTTTGATTTCGTTTGTGGAAGTGAAATCTCTGTATAATGACAGATGGAGTTAGATAAAAATGTGCCTTTAACATTGCTAACTAGTGATGGGCGAATCTATCCCGCTTCGATTCACTGAAAAAATTTGCGAATTTCCAACGAAATTTGCAAATTGGCGAAAAATTCGGGAAACGAGTCCCAGTTTTCGACGCGTGTCTCATTTTTTTTTACGCAAGCAAATTTTAGGCAGGAGAATTTTCACTCGCGTTTTGCGAATTTATTCGCCGCCGGCGGCGAATCACGGGAATAAATTCGCCCGTCACTATTGCTAACAATTCCTCATATGTCTTTGTTTTAGGCTGGTGCAGTGAGTGAGCGAATGACTGCAAATATTTTATGGCACAGACAGTCAGCAGCACTGCCCTTCTCTGCTCAGGGTTATCTATAGTATTTGCTTCTAGAAAGTAGGAAATCTCTCTGCATATGAATCCCAAGAAACAGGGTCACTTACATCAAATTCCTCCATGTCCCAGGGTTGCCATCTCTGCAGTGGGTTTGTATGTATATTTTTATTTGTATAGCACTCCTTGAGGGCAAAGCACTGTACAGCAACAATAATTTAGTAGAAGGGATCACTGCATTAATAAGTAACAATAAGTGCATTATTATAAATACAGTTTGCATAAATATAAAATATAATTACAGTGTTGAGGAGACAAGATGATGGAGGACCCTACCCTACCCTACCCTACAACCTATACAGTCGTGACGGATTGCACCTCAATGTGCTAGGGGAAAGAATGACCAAGAGGTTAGAGGAGTGTTTAAACTAGGCAAGTGGGGGGTGGGTGAGAGAAAGAATTATGGGGAAGCTAGGGTAGATGGGGTAGTGGGATTAGTAAGGGGTCATGGGGGAGGAGTGAGGGGGGCATACAGTTTACCAGCTAAGGAGGTTCCTCTGTTACAAGGAAAACAGACTAATACTAACTTAACATATAATTCTAGTGATGGGCGAACAAATTTGCGAAATGCCAATGACAATTCGCCTGGCGAAAATTCGCCAAAAACGTTTTGCGTGTCGAAAACGACACAATGTGTCAAAAACGTGCCGTGACTTGTTTCACAAATTTTTTCACCAATTCGCGAATTTCGCTGGAAATTCACTCATTTTTCGGTGAAGCGAAACTGGGTAGATTCGCCCATCACTATATAATTCCCCTCAAAATAATGCACATTATTAGTAAAAGTAATAACCTCCGCTGTATGCTGGCAAATGCACAAAGCTTGTCAGGTAAAATGGGAGATCTAGAATTAATTGCATGCTATAAAAATTATGATATAATTGGTATCACTGAGACCTGGTGGGATGAAACATGTGACTGGACTGTGAATTTAAATGGTTACACCCTTTTTGGGAGGGACAGAGGGATTAAAAAGGGGGGGGAGTGTGTTTGTATGTAAATGCAAAAAGAGAGAGAAAAGGGGGAGCACCCTCCGTTAATGAAAGGTCTAACAGAAATGGTGTGCAAGGTCAGTCTATAAAATCATAGACATTATCAAGTATAAAGAAAATTCAGAAAGAAAAAATGACCTATAAAGCCAAATAGTGATGTGTGTATACAAATTAAAACATAACTTTTAATGATTATCATTAAAATCAGTCCAGTGTTAAAGTATTAGTTAAAATTGTAGGTCCGGCAGGGCACCATACTGTGAAAGAATTGGCCTGGGAAAAACGTTACAGGTCCACAGTTCTGTTATTACAAAAACAATTGGTACAGTGGGGGTATTTCACCACCCCACTTGCTGTGAAAATCATAGGAGTCAAAAGGAGTCCGCTGTAATCTGACTGGTGCCACAGGCACAATAAATCATTAATGCGCTTTTTGTCGCTGGTGCTGTTAACTGAGCAAGAGTTAACAGCACCAGAGACAAGAAGCGCATTACTGATTTATTGTGCCAGTGGCACCAGTCAGATTACAGCGGAGTGGTGAAATACCCCCACTGTACCAATTGTTTTTGTGATTTACTTAGACTTCGCTAAAGCATTTGATACAGTGTCACACAGAAGGTTACTGGT
>CM044443.1:126428980-126450483 GCA_024363595.1 Xenopus borealis | reverse complement strand
CTATGGGCATATATGGTTTGTGTGAAAGAGTGGAGATGTGTGTGTGTGTATGTGTGTATGTATACTGGATTTTTAATTTGGAGGGGTTGAACTTGATGGACTCGGTCTTTTTTCAACCCAATTTAACTATGTAACTATGTAACTATGTACCCCTTGGGGCTTACAGTCTAAATGGGAGGGTAACCTACGGACACAATTTGGAGGGGTAATAAAGTGCTTTTTACAGTGGGTGAAACTGTCGTACAAGTGCCAGTTCAGGTGTTATCCAGGTGCTCCCAGAGGTAGTCTCTGAGTTTTGTTTTAGTTTGTAGTTTTTCCTGTGAGAGGTTCCTTTTCTGTACCTTTCCTATGCTGTTGCTATATCGACACAGCAGAACTGTAATGCTTGTTGCCACAAAAATGTGTTGTGTTCACAGTGGAAGTTGTACAGACTCACTGGTTATGCTTACAACTTGTTTATTACAGCTCCAACATGCATAACTTTGTACATGCATTTCAAGAAGTAAGTATATCAATCATAGAGAGCAAGAGAGGAAAAGAAGCAAATAGCAGAGAGAATACATAGCACTGAAAGAACATTTTGACCAGCAGCTCCCTCTAGTGGTACACAACAATAGCAACCTTTTTAAAAACATCGGCACCTTTTGTCCAGTTCCCATACTTGCACAACGGTCAGACATTTACATTCAGAAAAAAAACAGAGTAGTGTTGCTCTGCTCAGGAAAGAGATGGGAAAGGGAATATGAAGCTTCTTATCCCTTTCCTGAGCAGAGCAACATCAGAACATTGCTCTGTTTTCCTTCTAAAGGTATTTCTTTTTGTACAGTTATAAGAACCAGTGGCTGTTGATAATTTCATTATATTGTTAATAAATAAAAACTTAAATGCCTCTGAAACTGAAATAATAATTATAATTAATATATAAATTGCAAAAGTGCTTAGAAAACCAGTCTGAACTATTTTACATTACAATTGTTTAAAAGTTTACTTTCCCTTCAAGTAAAGTGATCTGGTTGATAAAAGGTTTAATTATTTTAATAACTAGTTATGTAAATCATCAAATATCATACAATGGCACCATATTAATGCTACTTGTAAGGCAGATAATACAGCAGCAAACAGTATATAATAATTTATAAAATACACTGTGTCTTAATATTCCTGCTTCTATCAATTAATTGCAGGGACTTCCTACATCCAGCCATAATGCAATAATTTGATCATGCATACATTTGTAGTCAGGTATATTTTTAGTAAAGCTAATATTTTACTTTCTCAGTAAAGATCTGTTCAGCTTTATTTATATACAAAAATCTTTTTTTTTTTTAATAATAATAATTCCTCATTCCTTTTTCTTGTTGTATTGTTATATGAGTTTATCATATTAAAATCTTATATCCCTTACCAAGGTAGTCTTCAAAACTAACTTTCTTTCTCCGTTCTCTTCTCCTATCAGTTTCAGAGAAGACAACAAACATCGTATTAATCATAGTGAACACTATTTAATCGTTGTTTCCTTTATAATTTGTCTCTGAGGCCCTTCTCAGATACTAATGCTATTTTAAAAGCTCACATGCAAATGTGTTTGTTCTGAAAGCTAATCTCTATATCTAGTGACAAATGCATTCCAGCAGTCTACTGATTAAAATGATGCTAAAAGTAATAAAAACATTAATATTGTAAACTAAACATGTGTAAATATATATTTATATATTATATGGTATATATATATATATAGTGAATAAAGTACCCCCTCTTGTAAAATATAAGGATATTATAAGTTACCGAGGAGTTCCATGACCATATTTATACAGGTCATGGAACTCCGAGGTAACTTCTAATATCCTCATATTTTGCAACTGGGGGTACTTTATTTATTATAATACACAAGTTTCAGTGAGTCATGTGACAGAAATGACATCAGAACTCACCGTTTATAACTGATGACATCAGAAATCACCGTTTATAAGGACATAATTTACAAGATATTTACGACTTTTGTGTATTATATATATATATAAATAACAGTCTAATGAGTATCACACAGTAATGCAAAATTTTCTTTTGTGCACAATGGGGGTGCACAGTTATAATCTGTATTTATCTGTGAATTTCAAAAACTCGCACACCCATGTAAAATCTTCACCTCTTTATTTGTAGTACATCATATCAGAGTCAGAATTTTTCTGTGCAAATCAAATTTTGGCCTATTCGATTGTAGCCCAAAATTACTTTGAAATTTGACTTTTTTAAATTCGTATTTTCTCTTTGACCCTTAGTAAATGTGCTCCTTAGTAAATGTGCCCCTAAGGGTGCAAAATTCTGCCCTTGCCAGTTGCCAATACACATTGAGCAGTGCAGGTGCAATGTCATATTGACACCTCCCTTCTGTTCATCCCTACTGGGAGCTGCCATTTTGCAAGTTGCTTCACAGAATTATGATTGTTCAGACAATTTCCATGCTAAATGGTAAATAGATAGCGGGGCTCATTTATAAACTTTGCACATTGCAGAATGATTCTCACCATGAACATATCTGCCCTACACATTTATATTTAAAAAACTGGAAACAAATGGTGTGTTTAATGTGCAAACAGAATTGTGAATGTCCTTACACGCTTTTTAAAGGGGTGGTTCACCTTTAAGGTAACTTTTATTATGTTATACATTCTAAGCAACTTTTCAATTGGTTTTCATTATTTATTATTTATAGCTTTATAGTTATTTGTCTTTTTCTTCTAGTTCTTTGCAGCTTTCAAATGGGCGTCGCCGTCCCCTTCTAAAAAAACAAATGCTCTGTAAGGCTTCAAATTTATTGTTATTGCTACTTTTTATTGCTGATCCTTCTATTTAGACTCTCTCCTATTCATATCCCAGTCTCTTATTCAAATTATTGCATGGTTGCTAGGGTAATTTGGGCCATAGCTACCAGATTGCTTAAAATTCAAATTGAAGAGCTGCTGAATAAAAAGCTAAATAACTCAAAAGCCAAGAATAATAAAAAATGAAAACCAATTGCAAATTGTCTCAGAATATCACTCTCTACATTATACTAAAAGTTAACTCAAAGGTGAACAACCCCTTTAAATATGGTATAACTGCAAAAAAATAGCTGCATACTCTGCAGTGACACTGCACATGCTCAGTGTCTTCTAGACAGTGTTGGAAAATGAAGCTGCTGTGCATGAATTCATAAATAAATGTTCTTGCATCGTTTGCTTTTTCATATTCTTAATCTGGGTGGTTGAATTGCCATATTATTCATTTAAAACAAGAATACCACAAAGGTTCAGATGCTTCAGGGCTGAGCAGTGATCACTTCACTACAATTAAAATAGAATTATTATTGTTTTTATAAAGGGTTAACATGTTCCATAGCGATTCAATATTTGAGAAAAGACATACAATTTGTAGAGCAGAGAACCAAAGTTTCACAGCAGAGTGTTCAGAGTATTCATTTAGCAAATAAAGAGGTTTATTTGTATTATTCTTTACAGACAGTAGTACCATCATCTCCCACAGTGTTTTAATAAGTAAGTGGACACAAATATAAGTCATAGTTTATTGTACAGAACATTTCACTAGAATAGATGCACAGTTACGATTGCAGAGCAGTCAACCCATCCCCCTATTTTTTGGAAGTTACCCAATTTTGTCCCCTGGTCTTCCAAATTTTTGCAGGTTCCCTTTAAATGCACAGTGATGTCACATCCAGGGGTGCAACCACATGTGATGTCACTAGGTTTTACAAAGATTTACAGCAAAA
The DNA here is from genome assembly GCA_024363595.1 of Xenopus borealis. Classification (NCBI taxonomy): domain Eukaryota; kingdom Metazoa; phylum Chordata; class Amphibia; order Anura; family Pipidae; genus Xenopus; species Xenopus borealis. The sequence continues at coordinate 126,446,717 of CM044443.1, read as the reverse complement.
GGCCCAGCATGGGGTCTTGCGATTCCAGGTTGACTTCTCTGCTTTTGCATATTGTCAGCAGACAATAGGTGGGTCCTGCTCACAAGAGGAAGATGAAATGAGGGTCACCAGTGGCCGCACTTATTCCTGTTGGTTAGGATAGTAATAGTAATTTCACAGTGAAAAATTAAAATCCAGTAGTTACTCTGTGTGTGAGCAAAGCGTAAATGGCTTCAGAAGTTTTCGTTTTAAATTTCTAGGGGCTCAGAGAGTGTCTCATGGGATGGGGTAGAGATTTCCACAGAATTGGTGGATGTGGGAGTGAGAAGAAGTAAAGGAGGAGCAGAGCATTGGGCCATATTTAAAGGAGAAGGAAAGCTACCAAGGCAGTTTATTGCCAGTAGAGGTCTGTTTATCAAGACTTCCCTAGGTAAAAGTTGCCGAGTAGGGATGGGCAAATTTTTTCAACTTGTTTTGCTGCAGAAATTATACTTAGACTTTAATGGAATTAGGCATCAAAATGGGCTTTAATGGGCATTAGTGATGGGCGAATTTATTCGCCAGTGGCGAATTCGCGGCGAATTCCCGCTGGCGAATAAATTCGCGAAACAGCAGCAAAAATTCGCCGCCAAAAAATTCGCCAGTAAAAACGAGTCGCACGTCGTTTTTGACGCGACGCGCCAAAAACGACGCGGCGCGCACCGAAAACGGCGCGTCGCGCCAGAAACGACGCGCCGCGATTGACGCGAAACACGCCGGAAACGACGCGCGACTCGTTTCGCGAATTTTTCGCCAATTCGCGAATTTCTCTGGAAATTCGCGAATTTTTCGGCGAAGCGAAACGTGGGAGTTTCGCCCATCACTAATGGGCATCACCGGCGGAGAATTTTTGCTGAAATGAAACTAGTCCCTATTGTCGAGGTCCTATAGAAGTCAGTGGGAGCTGCACTGATCCAGCTGGATTGTTTTGAATCAATTTGGTCTTTTAGAGGTTTTCAGAATTTTTCTTGCTAGGAGTAGTTCGAAAACGAAATGCAGGGCCGCCATCAGTGGGGGACAGGTGGCCTGAGGGGGGCCTGGCAGTGCTGTACTTTTCAAAGAGCTGGCCCCCCTTACAAGCGCCCTGAAGCAGCGGAAAGAACCAAAGTCACAAAGGAGCTGACACTGAAGTCCTGAGGCCACAAGTTCAATTCTACTGACACCAATGTGGTTTTTTTTTATCCCCTAATTTCTAACGGCGGCCCTGACGTATATATGTATGTGTGTGTGTGTGTGTGTGTTTCTACAGACTAACTCCCAAACAAATTTGATTGCCCTTTTATTGGCCTCTAGTGGGATCCCTCCATGTTATAGCCCCCACCCTTTCCAGCTATAGTCAGGTGATCCCACTGGTGTCTAATAAAAGGACAACCAAGTTTGGGAGTTTTACTTTGAAATCAGCAAGTAAATTGCAGGTAAAACTAGTCCCTTAAATATATTGCAATATATGGACAAACAATCCCTGTTGTGTTTAAAGGCTAAGGGATTTTTATTAGCGTAAGGTACCAATAGTGATGGGCGAATCTCCCGAGATTCGCTTCGCCGAAAAATTAGCGAATTTCCAGAGAAATTCGTGAATTGGCGAAAAATTCGCGAAACGAGTCGCGGGACGCTTTTGACGTGCGTCGCGTCAACTTTGACGCGTTGTGTCGTTTTCGGCGCTTCTCGTTGTTTTTGGCGCGCGTCGCGTCGTTTTCGGCGCGTCGCGTCAAAAACAACGCCCGACTAGTTTTTCCAGCGAATTTTCGCTAAGCGAAATTTCGCTGGCGATTCGCAAATTTATTCGCCAGCGGCGAATCGCGGGAATTTGCCGCAAATTCGACCCTGGCGAATAAATTCGCCCATCACTAGGTACCAAATGTTTCAGTGTCCTGAATATATTGATAATGGGTTGAGTACAGAGGACCTCTTGTATTTGTCTATGTGACAGCAGATAACTCAGCAGATTTTGGGATAGTTATTTGAGTCCAATGTCCCTGATTATATTGCTGGGCAAACGTTCTATTGCAAACATAGGCATTGTTCCCCAGCAAACATCTTTAAGAATGAACAGACAGCCAGCAGACAGACAAAACTCAGATTGAGTAATAATTTAAATCATTTAATCGGAAAACTTCATGAACTTCGGGCGCATGCGCAGTAGTACCAATTGGCAAATGTGTCCAGGGCCAGACTGGGAGGAAAAAGCAGCCTTGGCAAAAGTATCAAAGCAGCCCATGTATTCATGCAGATGCAAAGCATGATTTATATTTCCAACCCCAAGGTTAACTAGAACTAGTGTTTATTAATAGATCTTTTAAGAGTTAATTACCATATTATCTCCATCAATATTATACACCCTATGTGCTGGAACTGATCCTTGCAACAGATATCTCACCATAATTTATATCACAACTATTCTATCTGATGGATTAGTGGTCCTATATTTACAGTATCTTTTAAATTTTCCTTTATGTGCCCCCAGCTAGACCATGTGCCCAGAGTCAGACTGGGCTGGCAGGGAAAAAACATGGTGAGCCCCCGACACTTGTGGGCCCCACCAGCCCAGGTCCGCAACCCCATCTGGTTTGTAATGCCTCCGACCCTCTTTGTCATAGTTCACGGCAAAAAAAAATTCCCTGTGCACACTGCGCACATGTCGGAGTGGCAGGGGTGACCGGAGGGGGAGCCCTGGGGCAGTGTCCCCAGTGGGCCCCGGACCCCCCAGTCCGACCCTGCATGCACCCTGGTAGATAAGAGGTCTTTAATTACCATGTGTGGCATACTTGAAGAGAATAGGGGATTTAGTGCCAGAGATCAGGAACATAACTTTGTCCCTAAGATCCCACATCTGGTGATCAAAGTTGTATAATCCAAGGTTGTATATATGGCTGTACAATAAGTGGTAATGACTAGTGATGGGCGAATTTATTCGCCAGGGTCGAATTTGCGGCGAATTCCCGCGATTCGCACTGGCGAATAAATTTGCGAATCACCAGCGAAACATCGCTTGGCGAAAATTCGCCGAAAACGACGCGTCGTGCAAATTTTTCAGCGAAGCAAATCTCGGGAGATTCGCCCATCACTAGTCATGACAACAAATCCAAGTGATTCCAACCAGTTTATATTTTCAATAAATGCATAATTTACACAATGAAACATCAATTTTTACATAAATGCAGCTACTCACTGCCTACATTCAAGCTCGCAGCCATGGCTATAGTAAGCATTCTCCCTATCTCTTTTAGTGGATTTTGGTCCATAAGCCTATATAAAGTTTATCTGCATAAGGATCACCAGTAGTGATGGGTGAATTTATTCGCCTGGTGCGGATTTGCTGCAAATTCCTGCAATTCACCGCCGGTAAGTATATTTGCGAAACACCTGAAAAAATCACATGGCAAAATTTCGTGAATTTCCTGCGAATTTCTCAAAATGGCAAAAAATCTGCAAAACTGTGCCGCCGATTGTGCGCTGGCATCCAAAAATGGACGCCTGCGTCCCAAAACCTGAAATTTGGGGGGAAAAACATTTTCCATCAAAAAGAATCTTTCAAGATTCATTTTACTCTGAGATTGCTAAAATCCCAAATCTGAAAATACTCTATCTCAAACCTGCCAAGGTCATGTAGAAGCCAATGGCAGATGTCCCTTTTATAATTGGAAAATATCATAATCATAATTTTCGTACGATAATTCGAATTAAAGTATTTTTATATTAAAGGGGTTGTTCACCTTCCAAACACTTTTTTCATTTTAGTTGTTTTCCCCAGAAATAAAGACTTTTTTCATTTATTTCCATTATTTATTTTTTCAGCGGTTTTCCTAAAATCTAAGTTTAAAGTTGAATGTTCCTGTCTCTGGGGTTTGGCAGCTCAGTAATTCAGGTGCAGACTCTTAACTGTTACAGTTTTGCAACATTTAGTTGCTACATTTCTCAGCAGCATCTCTGGATTAATAGAAACTATTATATCAACAGCTGCCTGTAATGAAACCCAGAGATTCTGCTCAGCATGGACTGAGATACGTACAGTATATATCAAATATATCAACTAAATGTATCAATTTAAAACAGTTTACAGGGTCACTGACTCCCCCCCCCCAGAGCTGCTTTAGAAAAGCCATTGGAGCCAATTCACTAAGATGCGCAAATTCGCTTGCGTTGGCTTCGCTAGCGTTCACCGCACTTCGCTAACCGAATTTTCGGCAGCGCTATGCAAATTCAGTAAAGTGGGAATTTTATGCTCAGGTTGGCGAATGGTAGCGTAGTTGCACTAGTGTTGCTTCTCTAGGCAGAGCGCTGTTACGCCAGCGAAGCCTAATTTGCATACGGTGGGAACTTTAACGTATAATAGAAGTATATGTTCCAGCCACTACATTCCACTACACAAGCCCAGGAAACCTTTAATAAATAAAATAAAGTTGTCCTATTGCCCTACATGTGCCCCCTGTATAGTTGTGTTGCCATATGTTAGGAAATGTAGGGGGGGAAGAAGGGTAACCCCCCCAAAAAAATTATCGATTTTTTCAGACTATCACCCTCCTATGCTAAAATACGCCAGCGTTTTTTTGGGACTTAGAAAAAATTTTACATTTTTTTTTTAACCTCCTATCTATTGTATTGAACTTCGCCTGGTCTGACCAGGCAAAGTAACGTCTAGCGTAAGTGGTAACGTTGAGGAAAATGTTCACCCTTACGCTAGGCGAAGTTGCACACTGACGAAGGATCTTCACTAAGATGAACATCTATCTACTTCGCTAGTGAAAATTCGCCCTGTTAGTGAATTTGCGAAGTTGCGAAATGACGTCACCTGGCGAATTAGCGCTAGCGTTAGACGCTTCGTGCTTTATAAATCTGCCCCTTTATTTCTGGTGATCTATGTGAAAATAACTATATGTTTGAAGGTGAACAACCCCTTTAAGGTATATTTAAGGGTATTTTTTGTAAATTGTTCAGATTTAACGATTTACCATTTTAATGCAAATCTCAACATTAAATATATTGAGAAGGGTTCGGTAGAGTAATTGAAACTCACCACACCTTAAGATAAAACAGATAAGTGATTTATTGATAATTAGCACACGAGTTGAGGGACTTTCCCAAACAGTGGCTCAGCAGTGGGTCAAACATAACCAGAGACTTTAAAGTCCATGCAGAAGTCAACAATCCAACTCCCAGGAAGAGATTTATATATGATTATCAAACAAGATACATACTACTGCATACTATATATGGTAACATTTCCTGAAACTTGCAAAAGCCTTAGGCACCATGTTTCTCGACTCAATCAGTGAATCACTTATTTTGCCTACATATTGATAAAAAAATTATTATGTTTGTCTGTCTTGTCTTAATGGAAGAAGTAGGGGGTTGGGAAAGGGGGCAGAGCAAAGAAGGGGGGGGAGGGTGGTTGTAATCAAATTAAGAACCATAAGTCCCCTTGGGTTACATGAGTCCAGTGATGTTTTATGTTAAGGTTATGTAAGATAGATGTTGGTGAGGGTTATTTAATAAAATCCAAATTTATTTCGTTCGAGGAAAGGCTCGATAAAATCAAGCAAAAACTCGAATCTCACGTTTTTACTCGAATAACTTGAAATGAAATGTTCGGGCTTGTTATAGTGCAGACCACTGAAACTTCAAAATGGATAGGAAACTCTCCCATTGACTTATACCCAACCTTGACAGGTTTGAGATGCTGTCTGCTGCTTTGGGCTTTAATAAATCTCCAAAAAAATTGAGTTTCGAAACAGAACATGAAACCTGACTGAAGTTTAATAAATAACCCCCCTACGTGTTTGTCATAAATTCTTAAACATTGTAGCTCAGACAAATATTTAACTTGGGCCTTCAATGTTGATATGAAATTTAATTAGAATATTTATAGGGTTTATAGGGTTTCTTGATTTTTTATCTGTTACATCATTTTCATCCAGTAGTCACCATATTAAATTGGTTTGTATTGAGTCTTGGACCTTACTGTATAGTAAGGAACACTTTGAAAACATAAACTTCAGAATAAATACACTTGCTAAATATACTTAATAAATAAAGTCAACTACTGAACTGTTAATCCAGACAGGTTTTTTTAAAGGGAAACTGTCATGGGAAAACATGCTTTTTTTAATGCATCAGTTAATAGTGCTGCTCCAGTAGACTTCTGCACTGAAATCCATTTCTCAAAAGAGCAAACAGATTTGTTTAGATTCAGTTTTGAAATCTGACATGGGGCTAGACATATTGTCAATTTTCCAGCTGTCCCTGGTCATGTGACGTGTGCCAGCACTTTAGGAGGGAACTGCTTTCTGGCAGGCTGTTGTTTTTTCTTCTCAATGTAACTGAATAGTCGCAGTGGGACATGGGTTTTACTATTGAGTGTTGTTCTTAGATCTACCAGGCAGCTGTTATCTTGTGTTAGGGAGCTGTTATCTGGTTACCTTCCCATTGTTCTGTTGTTAGGCTGCTGAGTTGGGTAAAGGGATGGGGTGATATCACTCCAACTTGCAGTACAGCAGTAAAGAGTGACTGAAGTTTATCAGAGCACATGTCACATGACTTGGGGCAGCTGGGAAATTGACAAAATGTCTAGCCCCATGTCAGATTTCAAAATGAAATATAAAAACATCTGTTTGCTCTTTTGGTAAATGGATTTCAGTGCAGAATTCTTCTGGAACAGCACTATTAACTGATGCATCTCATGACAGGATCCCTTTAAGTATAGTGTGAATTGAGGTGCAGATATTGCAAAGCCTAAATTGAGCAGATACAGATGAAGTCACTTTGGATTGTGCATTTGACACAGAATAACTTAACTCATCTATCCCATTTTTCCCACTTAGCACAGAATATTGTGTCACAGCATCCCATCCAATTAAAGAGTTCACCATTGAAAACAATGGTGCTTTGGTATGCTAATGAAAAGGTTAAATGCATTAAATGAGTTAAGATAACTTTAGATAACACAGTTTCTTCAATTAACCCTGAGTCAGGACGCATTTAACACACAAATCCAAGTGGCTGCATCTGTATGACTTAATAATGATCTGGGATATCATAAAACATGATTAGGGATAACATTACCTACATCTGTATGTGTTAGATATCCAATTTAACAGAACCCCTTTGTTTTTATGCATGATATGTCACTAGTTCAGTTCCTACAGTAGTGGCGTCATCTGGTGTTTCAAGAGGGTCAACTCTCTCTCTGAAAGTGTTTTCCAGAAGAAATGGAATTGACTTCCTTAATGATCTTTTAAAGTCTCTGCCAACAAAAACATAAATTATTGGATTGAGACAGCAGTTAAAGTAAGCCAAGGTGTGCCCAATATCATACACTATAAGATAAACGAGCCAGTTCATGTAAACCTCCAAAAAGTCAAAGAGAGGCCACAAATGGTAAAGAAACCAGCAGCAAAAGAAGCAAAGGACAATCGTAACTATAATCTTAAAAGTTCGACTGGACTCAAGGTGTTTGCTTCTTTTTCTAATCCTCAATGCAATGAGCCCATAGCAAATAATGATGACGAAAAGTGGGATCAGGAACATTGATATAAATCTGGTGACAAACATAGCTTTGTGACGCATATCCCATGTCTGGTAATCAAAAAAAGTTGCATTATCAAAGGCTGCATACGTGACTACACAATAAGTAGTATTACTGTCTAGGTCATGCCCAGTATCATAAAAAGCAAGATAAGGAGAGCTGAGAGTCAAGCACAAGAGCCAGATTATCACAGAGATGTTCCTAGCTAACTTTACAGATCTATAGTTTTTTGACCATACAGGACACAGAACAGAGGTGCAACGATCCACACTGATGGCCATTAAGAAAAACATACTGACGTGCATGTTTAGGTAAAGGCTAGTACCAGTGACTTTGCACATTATCTGCCCGAAGGGCCAATGGTAATCCAGTGCCCAAGATAATATTTGGATAGGAAGAAAAAGACAGAAAGAAAAGTCAGCAATGCTGAGGTTAAGAAACCAAATGGTATTAACTGTCTTTTTCATTCGGAATCCAGCGATCCAGATGACCAGTCCATTGCCTACTGTTCCCAAAACGAATATTATGCTTAAAGATGTTACGATCACCAATTGTCTCCAGCGTAAAATTCTAGTATAATATTCCTCTTCAGGGTAACTGGCAGGGGAAGAGTTAGTGAAGTTCAGAGACAGTCTGTCCTCCATTTTCAATGCCAACCTGTGGTGTTTAATAAAATGCAGAGATACGTTAATCAAAAGGAGCCAAAACATGTTTAAGATGGGAATGGTTTGTTGCACAGTTCGAAAAGTAGTTTCTGTTTCAAAAATCTCACATAATATTTTAGGTTAGTAGTAAAACTAGAGAATGGGGTAGAGCAGGGGCAGTTTAACTTATAAATGTAAGCTAAACCTACACATCTTTAAAAAAAAAAAAAAGATGCTATGTCTTGGGTACTCAGCTTGTTTTGCTGTATTTTTTATGCTGCATCAGCCCAACTCTTCATGGAGCGCATGGTGCCATGTAGAATAATGACTTTCAGTGCACAGTGAAATGTGGAGCTGGTTTTCAGGCTGCTCTAGTTCAGAAAATACATACATTTGGGTTGCCAGAAGTACTGTACATTCAAATCTGGCCATAGCACTTCTGAATCTAATATGGGTATAATTATTGGTTTAAAGGGCAAGAAAAGTGTAAAATAGAATGAGGCTAGAAATGCTGTATTTTGTATACTAAACATAAACATGAACTTACTGCACCACAAGCCTAATCAAACAAATGATTTATGCTTTCAAAGTTGGCCACAGGGGGCTGTCATCTTGTAACTTTGTTATACATCTTTGTAAGACTAGACTACATGCACATGCTCAGTGTGATCTGGGCTTCTTAGGGATCAATGATGAAAAAACAAAGCTGTTTGAGTTCTGCACGCCTGGTAAATAAGGCAGGGGCTCCCCCTGCTGTGCATAAGTATGATTGTTTCCCTGCCGGAAGTTAGGGACTGTCTGACAATTCCTATCCACAGTAGTAAATGAAGGGAGAATTTCACTGCATACAGTCAGGTTTCTTATAAAAACGGTACACATTTTTTAATTAAAGTATATTGGAGATAGATTTCTGTTTCATTAAAGAAAGTAAAAATGGGATTTTATTTCTTTGCCTTTCCTTGCCCTTTAATTTCATAACATATTTCTGAAATGGCAATTTGATTAAGAAGTATGCAGAGAATTCCCAGTGAATTTGCAATTTTTTTTTTATTATTTGTGGGTATTTTTGTGTCAGAATATCACTCATTATTTTAATAGTAAACTTGAAACTGGCTGCGAGCCTGCTGTGTCTGTCATCTGCCTCTCACATAAGGCCAAATCTGACCCTCTTGCACAGTAACAGGTGTAACAGTCACACTGGTAAGTGTACATGAATTGGTCACATTAGCAAGCGACAGAATGTTTTCTTGAATGTTTCTTATTTAATACCATGATCAGTAGCCGTTCAGTGGAAAATTACATTGTTTTCCCCTTAGCTTTGCATTTCAGATGATAACTGAGACATCTCATTCTATCTTTTGGCTGAAACTATTTCATCTAGTATGTACTCTGTTGGCCATACATACAAGTATATACATAAGTAGTATGTTGCTTCTTAGAAGAAATGTTTGTGGAGTGTGAAAGGACATGGGCGTCCACAGAAAATTTTCCAGGGGGGGGGGGCAAGAAATAAAATATATTACACAAATTGCTAGTACCCATATTTTAGTTTCCACACAAAACTAACAACAGGTTTTGTATGTATATAAAGTAGTTCCTGTACCACATGTATAGCATTGCCATTCTATAAGTGACACAAACTTCTTGTTTGCCATGACAGTACTTGGTCTTTTCTACTTTCTTAACACAATTACTATTGTATAATGTTCTTCCCTGTAGAGTTATATTTACAGCTGGTTACATCAAGTGAAGCCTCCATTTTGCATTCCCTAATTTTATGTTTGTCCAAATGTTATTCCATTTTTTGTGGTCCCACCAATATATGATGCATAATACATTTGCCTGACTTTACACCATTATTTTCTGGTCCCCTGAAAAATTTAAAATGGGGGTTCTACTGTATATAAAGAAGAGTAACAACAGCAGGAAGAGATTGTGCACAACAAAATGTCACCAGTATAAAATCTATGTTTATTCATTCTATTTCAGTCTAGGGGAAAGCTGCTTTGTTCCCAGAGTGGCAGAAGGGTTAAAAGATACTTTAAAAGAGTCATCCAGAAAGAAACAGTGAGGTGGATAAAGGACAGGAGCAGGAGAGGGGGTTGAGGTTCAACAAAATATAGTATAATAATAGAAATACAGTATTTCTATCTATACAGATATATAGAGGCAACTTCACTAAGGGGCAAATTTACTATTATTCCCGAAAATTTGCTTGACCAAATTTGAAATTCGATAAGCATTCAACCATCATTTTGTTCGCTATTCGATTTTTCGATGAATTGGTACGATTGGATCGTTCGATTTCACGAAAAAATCGTGAAATTTCCTTCAAACATTCCGAAAAATTTGTACGATTCGAACGATCGAACACTCCAATCGTACGAATGGTATTCAGGCAGGACTTAGTCTCTGAAACCTATGGGCCTATTCGGTAGGTTCAATCTGGTGAAGTAGGCAGTCGAATAACTTTAAAATTTTAAATCCTACGATCATTACGATCATTGAATGGTCAAATTATCGAATATCCGATCATTCAATCTATTCGATATTCAATATTTGATGATCAAATAGGCCAAAATTCACTTTACAATTTCACGAAAAATTCGTACGATCGTTATTCGATCGAATTTGATCGAACTTCGATCTATTCACGTGAATTTCGTAAATTGGCCCCTAAGTAGTGATGGGCGAATTTATTCGGCAGGGGCGAATTTGCGGCGAATTCCCGCGATTCGCCGCTGGCGAATAAATTCGCGAAACGCCAGCAAAAATTCGCCAGCAAAAATTCGGCAAAAAAAACGAGTCGTGCGCTTTTGATGCGACGCGCTGAAAATGACGCGACACGCGACGGAAATGACGCGAAGTGCGTCGGAAATGACGCGAAGTGCGTCGCAAATGACACGACGCGCGTCAAAAACGACGCACGACTCGTTTCGCTAATTTTTTCACCAATTTGCAAATTTCGCTGGAAATTCGCGAATTTTTCGGCGAAGCGAAACGGGTGAGATTCGCCCATCACTACCCCTAAGTGTCGATAATGCACTAGCGACGCCTTTGCCACAATTCGCCACACTTTGGCAGGCACATTTTTGCCAGGGAGCCGCTAATTCACTAAAATGAGAATTTGCACTTAGGTAAGCGAAGAGTAGCAAAGTTGCGCTACCATTATTTATTCAGGCAAATCACATTTACGCTAGCGATGCCTAACTTGCATATGGCAAGGGGTTTAAAAGTATAATAGAAGTATATGTTACAATACATTCCACTACACACACCCAGGAAACCTTTAATAAATAAAATAAAGTTGTCCTATTGCCCTAAACATGTGCCCCCTGTATAGTTGAGTTGCCATATGTTAGGAAATGTAGGGGGGAAGGAAGGTAACCCAAAAAAAATTACACTGTTTTTCAGACTATCACCCTAAGTTTTTTTGGGACTTTCAAACTCCTATCTATTGTATTAAACAATACAGGTCAGACCTGGCGAAGTAAAGTCTAGTGCAAGTCTAGTGCAAAAGGTAACTTCAGTAAAATGGGCATCTTAGTGAATTAGCATAGTTACGTCCCTTTGTCAGGTCGCAACTATGTCTCACGCTTTAGGGAATTTGCACAAATAAAGGAGCAACTGTTTCTTGGTCATAATCCCAAGAATCCAAGCCAATGGGTGCTGAAAATAAATTATGATTTAGACAGCAGCTTAGATATAAAAACACACTCATCACTATTTAAATAATGTTACAAAAATTACTGTACCATCAGAGTATTTCTAGTTAATATATTCATCAATTCATCATCATCTACTACACATGCCTCAAAAGTCAAACTTTTCAATTATTGTATGTACTGTAGGATTAGAGATTGGAGATAAGTATGAGATGTAGTGTACTGGAACATTACCAGTACCCTTAGTGTTCTTTTCATTCCAAAGACAAATCAAGATCCTTTGTATTTAACTTTAAAAAACCTTTATGTAACAGCCCTGCTTCTTCATTAGCTTAAGTATCACCAGTCTTTATTGCCCCAGATTGTCCTTACCAGTTCAACCTTTGAGATTGGTGCTTTGTTTCTGGAGCTCCTTCTTTTCATGTCCAGCAGAAAACTCAGTACAATATATAAATGATACGCTTGACACAGAACTTTTGTTTAGCTTTAATTCCTATCTGATTATTTTCTTAGATAATAACAGTTTTAACTGTCCATGGGAAAAAGAGTCATGTGCTCTGCATATCAAAGTACTTACAGTATCTGTATCTACAGAAGCTTACTGAGAGCATTCAAAGTGCATGTCCATTCAGAATTATAAGTATAAACTTCTGTCAAATCTATAGTAGGGCAGGTTTCAGGTGTAGGCAGGGGCACCAATGAGGCGAGTTGAGGCACTCGTCTCAGGCAGCAGTGCCCCCCCCGGGGCAGCTAAAATGCCTCTCCTGGTAACTAAGAGGTGAATTTCTGCTTTTCAATCTGGAAATCAAGCTCTTGAAGTGCAGAGAGCACAACTGAGAGAGCAGAGAGCAAGCCAAATCCCCTCCGGTGCTGAAGAGGTGAATGCTGTGGTTAGGGGGAGTGGCAAAAGGAAGGTCGCCTCAGGTGGTAAAATGACCAAGATCACCCCTGGGTGTGGGACAGAGAACCCCAACATAAAAGGGTTCCAATGGTGGAGAATAAAAGGATGAAAGTACAAAGAACATGCTGCATGTTATTACATACACTAAAAAATATATAATGTAAGAAGAAACAAGACTTACAGGACATGAAAAAAAGTTTAAATGTATTATGAACTCAACATTTTGGTCTAAACCAAGACCTTTATCGAGATAACAAACTCACACGAAGTGCCCAACTAAATGCCCACTGCGTGTATTGTAGTTTGGTGCCACAATTACATCATAGTGACATCATCACCAGTTAGTAGCATGTAATTATGAGTGAGTGAAAAATGCTAATCACAATGCCTCCTTTGTGGTGAAAACATATTATGCAATCAGTTGAAAAGCTGTGCAGTATGTATTAACCATGTTTTTCTGCAGGGTACCAGTTAGGTAGGTACCAAAGCAGGGTCTGTTTCTGATTGGGAGAAGTGTCTGTAGTAGGAGTCAGTCCCAGGAGCCCTTAGTATCAATAAAATGAGTGAGCCCTGTGCGTTTCCATGGTGATGTGTGTCCTAATATATGACTGCATTCTATGATAAAGTGGGGTTGCTATGATAACCCTTGTCCTAATATATGTTTCAATGTTCCAGGCTTAATTGTCTGAACCTCCTCCAACAGAGCAACAGCATTCCAAGGGCAAAATCCCATGTCAGTAAAAGCAAAGAACTGCATCCCCGATCCAGCAAGCAAGCAGCCAGTAGTGAAGGGCGAATTCCCGCGATTCGCAAAACATTCGCTGGAGTGGGAAAAAAACAAGATGCACGCCGAAAACTATGTGACGTGAGCCCAAAACAACGCGACGTGGGGAAAATTGCGCTACACGCGTCAAAAACGAGATGCGTGCCGTTTCGTGAAACGGGATAGATTCGCCCATCACTAGCAGCCAGCAACAATAAGATTAGAGATGGGCAAGAAATATATATATAATACTTGTCCTTGGGTGAATACTAGAAGTGCACATCTCCTAACCTGTAATTACTTGACCTTGGGTGGATAATATAGGTACACTTTCATTTTAACTATTTTAAATTATACCAGATTCAATTCAGTGAGAAAAAGTTATCTCATGCTTTATCATGTGAAAAATCATGAATTAAATTCAGTTGAAGAAGGAAAAAACTTTTCTCCATATTCAGTTCCATTTTTTTCCCAGTTTTTTGTCCCCACAAGCAAAAACACCAATGGCACTTCTGATGCTGTGAGTTGTTTATTAGCTCATAAAGTTTTTTGTCCCCATGCCTCACAAGTTGGGCCCATCTTCCCCACCCAAGCAACATCATGTGAACTGCATATACTGTAACCCTCCATATGCCAGCGCCATCACATTTCCCTAAAACAAATAGCAGCTTTCCCCCAGAGGCCATTTTCACTCAGACACATCATGAATAACATTGTCATCTGCAAACAGGACATGTATGCTGTAGAGTTCATGCAATGCAGAATGCAGGTTTACACAGACTCAAGATACTTTGATAAAGTTCTTCTTAAATTGAGCACTGTAATAGTTAAACTGAGCTCAGGTGAGGTGGTTAGGAGAAAAAAATAGGATCAGACAGCTAGAGTTTCTATGGGAACAACAATGCTATCTCTTCATTGGCTGTTAGACTGGAGGGTGAGTTAAGTAATCTTAGCTGAAATTGAACTGCACATGCTAAAATGAATTCCTGAGGTAAAGGGCAGAGAGGATTAGAGGAGTAGAACGTGTTCTAAGTGATTAAGGGGATGCTGTAGCCTTACTCGTAACCTTTAACAACCAGAGGGGCAGTTATCTAAAAGATTTCAAAGAGGCTGTTCACTGATTTCATTTTTGTGGGGGGTTTACATGTCCTTTAAAAGATTGTTCTACTAGATACACACAGTTCAGTTCAGAACTTTATTGTCATCTCAACCACATAAGAAACTTACACATTGGGACAACATTATTGGGTTTCAGGCCCAAAAGAAAGCAACACAAAAACACATATTGTAACAAAGAGTTGACAGATCAACAATACAGCAAAATGTACAAAAACAGCAATAATGTGCAAAAAACAGCATGCAATGTTAATTTTAATCCACTGTCTAACCAGAATACATAATATTATATACAGTCTACTCTTCCCTGAGCTCTAGTGCCAGGCCCAGAAGAGAGGAAAAACTATACAACACACATTACAATAAAAAAATATTATTCTAATTATATTTCTATTTACCAGCCGTATGTGCTACTACAAAGTATATATATTATTGTGCATGAATATATTCACAGTCAGATAACTTACATAACTTAAATTGTATCACATCATGCATGGCATGGCATCAGTTCATTTCCTACAGCAGCATTGTCATGTGCTTCTAGAGGGTCACCTTTGTCATTGAATTCGCTTTCTAGAAGAAATGGGATTGACTTCCTTAGGGATCTTTTAAAGTCCCAACCAACAAAGACATTGATCATTGGATTGACGCAACTGTGAAAGAAAGCCAAGCGGCGTGCAACATTAGACATTATTGCACCAAAGACCCCATTCATTTTAACTTTTATAACATAAAGGAGAGGTAACAAATGATTAGTGATGGGCGAATCTCCCGCGATTCGCTTCGCCGAAAAATTCGCGAATTTCTTGAGAAATTCGCGAATTGGCGAAAAATTCGCGAAACGAGTCGCGGGACGATTTTGTCGCGCGTTGCGTCAACTTTGACGCGTGTCGCGTCAACTTTGACGCGTCGCGTCGTTTTCGGCGCGCGTCGCGTCGTTTTTGACGCGCGTCGCGTCGTTTTCGTCGCGTCGCGTCAAAAATGACGCGCGACTGACGCGCGACTCGTTTTCGGCGAATTTTCGGCAAGCGAAATTTCGCTGGTGATTCGCGAATTTATTCGCCAGCGGCGAATCGCGGGAATTCGCCGCGAATTCGCCCCTGGCGAATAAATTCGCCCATCACTACAAATGATAAAAAAATTAGCAGCAAAAGAAACAAACAACAGTTCCCACTTTGATCTTGAACGTTTGACTGGACCCAAGTTGTCTTCTGCTTTTTCTAATCCAGCATGCAATGAGCCCATAGCAAACAAGGATGATGGAAAATGGGATCAGGAACTTTGATATAATTTTGGTGAATATCATAGCTGTGTGTCTGAGATGCAAAGTCTGGTAATCAAATGAAGTTGTGTTTTTCCAGACAGCATACATTTGTACACAATAAGTAGTATTACTGTCTGGGTTATACACAGTATCAGAGTCAATGACAAGAGCCAGATTATCGCAGAGATGTTCCTAGCTGACTTTACAGATCTATGATTTTTTTCACCATACAGGACACAGAGGTGCAACGATCCACACTGATGATCATTAAGAAAAACATACTGACGTGCATGTTTAGGTAGAAGCAAGTAGGCATGACTTTGCACATTATCTGTCCGAAGTGCCAGTGGTAATCCAGTGCCCAAGTTATTATGTGGATAGGAAGAAAAAGACAGAACAGAAAAGTCTGCAATGATGAGGTTAAGAAACCAAATTATATTAACTGTCTTTTCCATTCTGAATCCAGTGATCCATATAACCAGCCCATTGCCCACTGTTCCCATGATGCAAAACATTATATAAACTATTTCATTCAAATGGCAAATGTTATTGTCATATTCCCTGTCTGGGTAGCTGGTAGGGGAAGAGGTGGTGGAGTTAAGAGGCAGAATAGACTCCATTTTCAGTGCCAACCTGTAAAATGCAGAAATACATTAATTATAAGGAGCCATTAAATTAATTCCAAAATCAATTTCAAACCTTTGAACCATCTTATTTTTGGTGGAAAAACTTTGTAAAGTACTAAAGGGGCACTCTATATTTAAGTTTCTAACAGATAAAGAAGTGCCATTAGCAGGACTACATTTTCTGGGGACTCCACTTGCTGTAGAGCAGCTGAAACTACTGTACATCTCCAACTCTATGCACAAGCTATAAGAAATAATGATTTCAGAAATGTCAGAGATGTATTTTTGGGCTGTTCTAGCTCAGACAAATAATATCCCCAGCAATGTAGTTTTCGTGTAAATTCTGCAAATTTTAAATTTGAGGGTTTATTTAAATCCGCACTTGTGTTTTTCAGTCCCTGGAATTTCCCTACAGTCAGTTGCCTGTTAAACCATTTTCACAAATGGTATTGCATCAAAATGTAAATCTTAAACGTATCCATTATTTACAAAAGGAAGTATCAGTATTGGTTGAACTTAGTAGGATTCTCAGACAAGCTAAAATATTTTATAGTTTTTAACTTTTATTGTCTCCAACTATTTTGTTTGAATAACAAATCCTATTTACCCTAGCAACCAGGCCTTTGTCTGAAAGACAGACTGGAGGATGGATAGGAGATGATCTAAAGGGAAAGAGTAGACTGGTGGGTGACACTGCAATGTGGTGTTTTCTGAATGTAACAAAATGTTTATGTGAATCTTTATAACATTTGATAATGCACAAATAAATGTTTTTCAGTGTATAGCTGTGGGCGTTTATAATTTACATATAGGGGCAAATTTACTATTATTCCCCATAATTAGCTCGACCAAATTTGATATTCGATTAGCATTCGATCGTCGAATGCTAAACGAATAGTGTTAGGCTACCTTTTATTCGATATTCGATCATTCGAAGATCGAATCCAAATTTATTCGATCAGTCGAATAATTTATTCGATCAGTCGAATAAATCATTTGATCATTCAAATGATTAGTACGATTCGAACGATCGAAGTTTGTGATCGTTCGAATCCTATTCGATCAGGACTTAGCCTCAGAAGCCTATGGGAGTGCTCCCATCGTGAAATTTCCTTCGAGCGTCTGAAAAATTCATATGATTCGAACGATCGAACGCTCCGATCGTACGAATGGTATCCGGGCAGGACTTAGTCTCTGAAGCCTATGGGGAGCTTCCCA
>CM044443.1:126396082-126412813 GCA_024363595.1 Xenopus borealis | reverse complement strand
GGAAGTTCGCGAACATGTTCGCGAACTTTTTTTCGGCGGTTCGCGCCATCCCTATTAATGTCTTAATGACTCCTTACTGAAGCAGAACCTTGTATACCAGGCTCGTGGATCTGATAAATTCAAAGCCATCTGATGACCTTGCATCAAGGTGAAAGCGCCTTAGTGCTACAGCAGTCAGAAAGGAATGCATGCTGAATCATGGTGGCTTCCCCCCAGTTCACCTCTACTATGCCAAATCGAGCATGGGAGTTTTGTCGTAGATTTTTTAAATAAAATATGAGATTTTAGTAAATAACCCACTAAATCTAGACAATTCAATCAGTTGATATTATAAAACAAAACAGTCTTTGGCAAATCTTTCTTAAGGGTCTCTGGGCAGGTTATATCTGATCAAAATTCATATTTGATCGACATATAATAAAGTAAATAATACCAACAGACAACTATTATGGGAAAACGTCCAGAAGTAGAGTTAAATTAGAGACATTAATGCTTTGTAAATGCAAAGCCAGGGCAACCCTTCCTGGTATGTATCTTTATCATCTAGCCACTCACAGGTTCACAGAATAAAGTTATATAAACCCTGTGGGGTCAATTAGCTTTTTTGACATGAGCCCTTTAAGTAGGATATTAGGCAAGCTAACACAATCTTGTTTGGAAGGTTTGGCAAGCAGCATATAAACTTACTGCACCACAGATCCACTAACCCTACTGTGAGATAACTCAGTTTATAACCTATTTGAAAAACATGGGGATATGCAAAACTGGGTGAAAAATAGTTTTTGTATTTTGGAAGTTGTGGCAAAATGACATATTCCTTTGCACAAATAAGAAAAAAATCCTCACACCAATGCCAATGGCTAAACTACCTCATAAAATCTCCTTTATAATACTTATAAACACCAAAAATATATTTGTATGCACCTACTAATCTACTGCAGTAGAGGCCATACTAGGGGTCTCACAACCATGATGTATGCTAGGCTAAAGTAGATTGTACACAATGTTTCCCTGGATGAGCTTCGGTCTAAATAGGAAACCAAAATGAGTACCGTACTAGATGAGTAATAACAGAAAGGCTAAGAAGCTGCTCAACTGGTATCTGTCAGTCTATTGTATTGTGTATTCAATAAAAACTACCGGAAATTAAACAAAAAACAGAAGGTGTACAGTAAGGGATCAACTGCTTGTTGGTCCAATGGGTGTTGAAAAAAGTTGATGTTGTAGACAACTGGTTGGATATGAAAAACCCATCACTATTTAAATAATATTGCTAAAAGTACTGCTCTATCAGAGTATTTCTAATAAATATATTCATCATCTTCGACTACACATGCCTCAACAGTCAAACATTGCAAGTAGGAGTAGAGATGCAAGTATTTTAGGTAGTAGTTGAGGTAAAAAAAAAAAACATATCATATATCACACGTCTGTAAGCTAGAAAATTACCATTACCCCTAGTGTTTTCATTCCAAAGACCAATAAGTGTATTTGTATTTAAAGGTCAAGGAAAGAATAGAATAAGGCTAGAAATGCTGTATTTTGCATACTAAACATAAACATGAACTTACTGTACCACAAGCCTAAACAAACTAATGATTTATGCTTTCAAAGTTGGCCACAGGGGGCTGTCATCTTGTAACTTTGTTATACATCTTTGCAAGACTAGACTACATACACATGCTCAGTGTGCTCTGGGCTTCTTAGGGATTGTCATAAATGATCAAAAAACAAAGCTGCTTGAGTTCTGCATGGCTGGTAAGAAGGCAGGGGCTCTCCCTGCTGTTCATAAGTATGATTGTTTCCTTGAAAGAAGTTAGGGACCGTCTGACAATTCCTATGCACAGAAGTAAATGAAGGGAGAATTTCACTGCATACAATCAGGTTTCTTATAAAAACGGTACACATTTTTTAATTAAATTACATTGATTTTATTAATTAAAGAAAGTAAAAATGGGATTTTATTTCTTTACTTTTCCTAGCCCTTTAACCTTAACTAATGTAACAGCCCTGTTGTTTCATTATCTTTAAGTATCTCCAGATTTTATTGCCCAAGATGGTCCTTACCAGTTCAACCTTTGAGTTCTGCACTTCATTTTCAGAGATCCTTCTGTTCATGTCTAGCAGAAAACACATTACAATATATAATTTATAAGTTTGAAACAGACCTTTTTTGGCTTTAATTCCTATCTGATTATTTTCTTAGATAATAACAGTTTTAACTGTCCATGGAAAAAGAGTCATGTGTTCTGCATAGCAGAGTACTAATCTGTATCTACAGCAGCTTACTGATAGATCATTCAAATTGCAAAAAACATTCAGAATTGTAATTATAAAACTTCTCTAATTTCTATCTGTCAAATGTATTGTTAGGCAGGTTTCAGGTGTAAGACAGGGAAAACATTTTGAACACCAACATAAGAGGGGTCCACCAGTGGGTATTAAAAAGACAAAGAACATGCTGTGTATTGCATACACAAAAATATATAATGTAGGGTGAAACCAGGACTTACATGACATGACGAACAAAATGTTAGAAATTTTTTTAGTCTAAACCAAGACCTTTATCAAGATAACAAACTCATAACCAAAATATCCAGTGTTCACATTGTAATTGGTGCCAAAATAACATTATAGTATCAACAACATTGAGTAGCATGTATTCATGAGTGAGTGAAAGATCCTAATCACACTGTCCCCTTTTGATGTGAAAACATATTGTGCAATCAGTTGAAAAGCAGTGCAGCATGTATTATAGCAACCATGATTTTCTACAGGGCAGGGGATGAACAGATTAGGTACAGTACAGGTTCCCATCTGAGAAGTGTCTCTAGTAGGAGTCGGTCCTTAGTATCAATAAAATGAGTGAGCCCAGTGAGATGCTGTGATGATGTGTGTCCTAGTGTGCAACTGAAATAAACAAAGTAGGGTTGCTATGATAACACATGTCCTAATGTGTGTCAGTGTTCCAGGCATAGTTGACCTTGACTGAACCTCCTCCAACAGAGCAAACAGTATGCTAGGGAGGTGGCCAAGAAATGTAAATATAATACTTGTCCTTGGGTGACTTCTCCTGTAATTACTTGACCTTGGGTGGATAAAGTAGGTAAACTTTCATTTTATCTATCTTATATAAAAAAATGGGCCAGATTCACTTCAGTGAGAAAAAGTTATCTCATGGTTTATCACATTAAAACTCATGAATGAAATTCAGTTGAGAAAAAACGGACTCCCGTGCCCAAAAAGATATGCCGGCGAATTTGCCCCAGGCGAATCAATCCACCCGTCACTAAAGGTGAATGCACTTTGGTCAGCAAAGTTTTAAATCATTGTTACAGCTTCTGGAAATCTCATAGTGGAAACAAGCTGAAATGGTCTGTACCAGACATGGAAAAAAAAAACATTGTTTTGTTAGTTTAAAAGAAGCTTCATTAGTCATGTAGATGAGACAATATCAGGAATTAGCTTGTCTGCAGAGACTGAAACACACCTTCTCCTCATTTGACTTGAGACGCTGCAGAGAACAGAGGTCCCTTTAGGGCAGAGACACATGGTCAGGTTTGGGGAGATCTCCTTTTCTTCAGGGCAACTTATCTCCCTGTCTTTCTGCCAGCTAGAATGTAAATCTCTGGCAGATTGGCACTCAGAGCGGTTCGTTTTCCACAGAAAATGAAGCACTCCGAGTGCCATCGCACTGGCGATTTACATTCTAGCCGGCAAGGGGAAGGCAGTATGGGGAGCTTAATCTCCCCGAAGTAGAGGAGATTTGTCGCTGGGTGACTAATTCCCCCCCGAATCTGAAAAGGAGTCTCTGTCCTTTGTTGTTTTTAAAAGCTTTTACAGCTGCTTTGCCATCCAAAATTCTACAAAAAATATGTTGCCGTGCTATTCTATGTCATTCTTATCCATTAGAGCAATGTAAATACTTAATTGGTAGGATAGAAAAGAAATCCCCCCTTATACCTATAGAACTGATATATTTAATTGAATAAATTACGTTATTCAGTATCAGTATATCAGTATATCAGTTCTATAGGTATAAGGGGGGATTTCTTTTCTATCCTACCAATTAACTATTCAATCATACTGACACAAGCCAGATTCTCTCCTTTTATCAGAATAAGACTGGGAATTAGATAACCTTCTCTTCACTATAGCAATGTATATACTTTGACTTTAGATCCCCTTTAAGATTTACAGTGCAATAAATCCCAAATGAAGAATATTACATTACAACCCGGAGAATTTTTATTTGTAAAGTTCTGTTTTTGCTAAATTTCCCCCTTTGGATTTTTTTTTTGTAGCCTCTTTTTCTGAGCATACTTTGCTGAGTGGGATAATATTACACACAAAATCTACTAACATCATGGATACACAGGGAAGAGATGTCCAAGTGGTGGTGTAGGGGCTGAATCTGACTCTTCAAAAATGTTTATGGCTCCACTAGTATTAGGGGCACATTTACTATTATTCCCAAAAATTTTATTTGTTTCTATTCGATATTTGATTAGCATTCGATTTTCGAATGCTAATCGAATAGTTCTAGGCTACCTTTTATTCGATATTCGATCATTCGACGATCGAATAAAAACCTATTCGATCAGTCGAATAAATCATTCGACTGAACGAAGAAATCATTCGATCGTTTGAATAATTCGTACGATTCAAACGATCGAACACTTCGACCGTAGGAATCCTATTCGATCAGGACTTAGTCTCAGAAGCCTATGGGATACAACCATCAGTTCACATTCAAAAATATATAAGAGCAAAACAAGGCAGGCACTGGTACCTCCATGGTGTTGCTTATAACATATCATTATGTTTCTATAATATGTTTGTATCACACAAGATATTTACTAGGGCTATCCACATTCTAAAATCACTCATTTGAATTAAACAAGTCAGCTACAGAACTAATAAAACTATTTAGAGCAGGCGACCTGCCTTTGATTATACTAAACAAAACATGCAATAGCAGTTAACATAAGGGTGACATGAGCTATGTTACTCCAATAACATTTAAAGTGGTTGTTAAACTTTGAGTTAGTTTTTACTATGATGTAGAGAGTGGTATTCTGAGACAATTTGCAATTGGTTTTCATTTTTTATTATTTGTGGTTTTTGAGTTATTTAACTTTTTATTCAGCAGCTCTCCAGTTTGTATTTTCAGCCATCTGGTTCCCATGGTCCAAATTACCTGAGCTACCATGCGTTGATTTGAATCAGTGGCTGGGATTTGAATAGTGAGGGCCTTACAAGAAAGATGAGTAATAAAAAGTAGCAATAACAACACATATCTAGCTGACAGAGCATTTGTTTGTTTTAGATGGGGTCAGTGACCGCCATTTGAAAGCTGGAAAGAATACAAAGAAGAACAAAAATAATTTAAAAACTACAAAAAATAAATAACAAAGACCATTTGAAAAGTTGCTTTGAATTGGCATTTCTATTACATACTCAAAGTTAACTTAAAGGTGAACTGTCCCTAAAAGAATGAAGATATAATGATCCGGGATAGCCAAGCTACATGTGTATTTATGGGGAATGAAATGCAGCAGAAGCACTTTTGTATAAGTGACATTGGATCACATCATGCATGGCATGGCACCAGTTCATTTCCTACAGCAGCATTGTCATGTGCTTCTAGAGGGTCACCTTTCTCTTCTCTGAATGCGCTTTCTAGAAGAAATGGGATTGACTTCCTTAATGATCTTTTAAAGTCTCTGCTGACAAAGACATAGATCATTGGGTTGACGCAACCGTGAAAGATAGCCAAGCAGCGTGCAACATTAGACATTATTGCGCCAAAGATCCAGTTAATGCCAATGTTTATAAAATCAAGGAGAGGTATGAAATGAAAAAAAAATGAGCAGCAAAAGAAACCAAGGACAGTTAACACAATGATCTTGAAAGTTCGACTGGACCCAAGACGTTTGCTGCTTTTTCTAATCCAGAATGCAATAAGCCCATAGCAAACAAGCATTACAAAAAATGGGATCAGGAACATTGAAATAAATTTGATGAACATCATAGTTGCGTGCCTGAGATGCAATGTCTGGTAATCAAAGAAAGTTGTGTTTTTCCAGGCTGCATACATTTGTGCACAATAAGTAATATTACTGTATGGGTCATGCTCAATATCAAGAAAAGCAAGATAAGGAGAGCTGAGAGTCAATGACAAGAGCCAGATTATCACAGAGATGTTCCTAGCTAACTTTACAGATCTATGATTTTTTGACCATACAGGACACAGAACAGAGGTGCAACGATCCACACTGATGGCCATTAAGAAAAACATACTGACGTGCATGTTTAGGTAAAGGCTAGTACCAGTGACTTTGCACATTATCTGCCCGAAGGGCCAATGGTAATCCAGTGCCCAAGATAATATTTGGATAGGAAGAAAAAGACAGAAAGAAAAGTCAGCAATGCTGAGGTTAAGAAACCAAATGGTATTAACTGTCTTTTTCATTCTGAATCCAGTGATCCATATGACCAGTCCATTGCCCACTGTTCCCAAAACAAATGATACGCTGCAAAACATTGCAAACAATATTTCATTAAAATAGGAAATGTTTTTGTAATATTCCCTGTCTGGGTAGCTGGTAGGGGAAGAGGTGGTGGAGTTAAGAGGCAGCATGGACTCCATTTTCAGTGCCAACCTGTAAAATGCAGAAATAAACATTATTTACCAGGAGAAATTCAATGTTTTAGATATCATTGCACAGTAGTTCCAAAATCTATAAATATATATATATATATATATTTCACACATCTGCATGATTGGGTTAACATCTTATTTTTTCTGGAAAAACAAAAACTTTCTGAAGTAATAAAGAAGCACTCTATACTGTATATAATGTTTCAGATACAGAAGTGCTATCAGAAGGACTACATGTTCTGGGTGGCTCCGCTTGCTGTAATTTCTTAACTAGAGCAGAAAAAAATACTGTACATCTCCAACTCTTTATGCACAAGCTATAATAAATAATGACTTCAGAAATGTCAGAGCTGTATTTTTAGGCTGCTCTAGCTTAGAAAATACATACATTTTGGCAAAACAAAATTCTATCCCCAGCAATGTAGAGGGTACATGGAATTTCTCCATATTTTTAATTTTAGGGTTTATGTAAATCCACACGTGTGTTTTCAGGTTTTGTTAAACCATTATCACTAAGGGAATTGCATCAATATTCTCTTTGCATATCTCCCACTGAGCTCTTCTGGCCTTCTAATCTGAATTGAAGGATGCTGTGTCTGTTGACACAGGAAGCCCTGGAGCAGTTTTACCCTCTAACTTCATCTTGATCATGTTCACAAAACATTCTTTTAGAGAAAACAAAAAACATACAAAATCCTTGCAGAAAGTGCCTATGTTTGAATCAAACTCAGGACCCCATTGTGACAAGTCAACAGTTCTAAGCAAGCATCTGATTTTAGCTCATTTTACAGATATTTATTACATTACCCCAGTGTTAGAAGTTGTGCCTTGCAAAGCAAGGACAGTAGCTTCTCAGCTGTACCAGCAAAGCTTTAAGGTCAGAAGGTGTTAAGCTGAATTGAGTTAAAAACTTGAAATAGGTATAACACAATCCGAAGAAGGACAGTTGACGTTGAAATGAAATTATGGCTGAGATATAAAAAGAGTACTCATCACTATCTTAACAACATTACCTGGATTGCTATACCACCAGAGTTCCTCTAATTTAAAAAATATCCATCACCAGTCAGGCAACATGAGTAGTAGAAGTAAAGTGACTGGTATTTTTATAGTAGATGAGGTTGAGATATCCACGAGGCTTCTGTAAGCTAGAACATTACCAGTAACCCTAGTGTTCCTATCTTTCCTAAGATCAATTAAGATCTTTTATCCTTCACCTTAAAGATTGCATGTTATGCAGCAGACCTGCTTTCAGTCTCACTCATACTGCCACAGATTTTCCTTACCGAGTCAGCCTTTGATATCTGCTCCTCTCTTTATAAGCATCTTCTATTCATGTCCAACAGAAAACAAAATACATTATATAATTAATTTTCTGCTTTTGGCTGAAATTGGTGTATGATGTTTTTCTTAGATATCAATAGTTTAGACTACACATAAGTAAAAAAAAGAGTCACATGAGTCCTGCATCTCAAAGCGCTGATCTGCATCTACAAAAGCTTCCAGATATGCTATTGGTTGTTAGGGGTGGCAGTATGAACAGAGAAGTCATTTGACCTTGGACTGCAACAAAAAATTGGCTTCATGCACAGAACAACTTAGATGAAAGTAGAAAGAACTCAGTACATTGTTTGCTAGTAGCAGTTATTAAACTGCAATTTCCAGTAACACAGGGGTGACTGCAGTTGTTCATACACAACACCTGTGGACTTCAGGTTTTTCATCCCTGATTTACGTACAATATGTACACCCCACATATAAGAAGACTCAAGTCTTCCTTTCCATGAACATACCTACACTTGTATGCACACAGTTTTTTGTTTCCAGTTAAATATGTCGAAATTCCATGTAGCCTCTACATTGCTGAGGATAGTTGTAGCCTCTACATTGCTGGGGAAAGCTGTAGCCTCTACATTGCTGGGGATAGCATTTTGTTTTGCCAAAAAAAAAACTGCGCTCCCCTGAATTCCGTTTTGCTGCGTTCAGCCGTAGGGGTGCGCAGGTATAGACGTACTCAATTATTTTCAATGGGCTTTACTCACACTAACGCATGTAGGCGCCGAACAGGTTCAGACACAACATCCTGCATTTTTCATGAGTACAGCATGAGTACAGCCCCATTGAAAATAATTGAGTGCGTCTATACCTGCGCTCCCCTGCGGCTGAACGCAGCAAAACGGAACACAGGGGGGCGCAGGTTAAAACGCCCCTGTGTAAGGGCCCTAAAAGTCAGCTGGTGAAATTTGGTTGGCTGTTGGCTCCTCCCATTTTGAGTCATCCAACAAATGTAGCTGTTTCATTGAGGGTGTCCCCATGATTATTTTGTTTGTTTGGTGAGTGTAAGCTGTAAGAGTGGCAGCAGTTTGAAAATCTTACCTGTCAAAGTCAATGGAAAAATTGGGGTGCTCGGAGTGCAGCCCCAGAAATCACTTAGAAAAGTGTGGAGAGTTTGGGTGCTGTACCCCTTAAACTGTAGGAGGAGAAGCATTGAAAAAACGGGAGTGCTGAAGCAGTAAAATAAGCTGAAGTTGCAGAATAGCATGCTGGTTTTTCAAACCAAATTGTCGCCAATAAAAATGATGTTGCCCATTGATTTCAATGCATTTGCTCACTTTTTTGATGCTTTGTGAATTTTCCTGCCACGTTTCATTAGCTTGCTGTTTTTTTTAGGTTGGAAGGTACACACAAAATGTACTGGCATCCCCAATATGTATACAGAGATGGCCAAATTGCGACTGGTCAAGAGTTCCAATGAATTGGTCCATTGAGACATCATTATAAAGGGATCCCTAAATCTGTAATGTGATAAATAACTGACCCTCTATATGGAAACCATTGAGCAGCACTAACATGGGTTATAATATAGCTCCTACTATAAAATATAATAATATCAAAGGTCACAGAGGAGTTCCACATTTATATACTGGCACAAGACTATAGTGCAAATAAAAAGAACCAAAAGTGATTACAAACTCCTGTGCAACAAGCCATATATGTATATATCCAATGCATTTTTTGGCGTAACTGTCCCTTCAAAGGGTAAGTGTTTTCAACAAGAGGTCAAATTATAAAATCTACTTATTCCTGCTGTTTTAATAAAGTTAAATAAATGGTTTTGGTAATTTCTTATACTTTTTTTTTACTTTTTCAATAAAAATCTTTTTCAAAAGTTCACCAAACACCTCCAAATTGATTTTAGGAGGTCCGCCATAGGCTAAAACACCAATTCGGCAGGTTTTAGATGGTGAATAGTCAAATTCTAATTCTTAAATGGAAAGTACATAAATTTGAAAACCCAAAATTTGAAAAATTTGATTTGAATATTTCCTTGTCAAATCACACAATAATAATCTTGAAATTCAAATATTCTATTTTACACTTGATAAATGTGGCCCTTCAATTTGCATTATTCCCTGCGGCAGCACACAGACCATCATGAGATGAAGGGCAATATTTTCTTAAATATATATTCCAGTTTAGTAAGATTATTTAATATGGCACTTGATATGATATAAACCATCTGTTGCTTAAATATTCATTTTAGGGGTAATGTTTTCTTTTAACAGGGCAAAAATGGAAACCAATTTTTGGAAGTTATTTCCTAAAATCCAAATTTATGTCATTATTTAAAATCCAACCAAACTCCCATTCAAACCATTTTACCATATATTTTTTTTTTTACCTGGATTTTATTATTGAGTGCTGTTCATAAATCTACCAGGCAGCTGTTATCCAGTGTTAGGGAGCTGCTATCTGGTTACCTTCCTATAGTTCTGGGAAATAACTTACAGAAAGTCCACTTCCGTTCCTCTTTAGGAAAGGCGTCAGGGTAACGATCCATCGTGCCGTACTCGATATCTCCTGTGATTTTTTTCTTATTTCAAGAAATACAGCTGAAAAATTGTTACTTTGATGCTTCAGTAGTCTGAGCTTAGTTCTACCCAGAATGTTTCACCAGGGAGAAAGCAGCAATGCCAGAAAATTAATAACTGGAATTGCTGAGTAACTATGAAAATTGAGGTTACACGGTGAAACATTTTGAAGATTATATAGCAATTCAGTTCAGTTCTAGACTTACTGTACCTACTCTAGATATTGTACCATCGTGACAAAAATACAGTACTAACATTTAGGGGGTTACTTGAGAAAGGGCTTTGTTGGCCCAAAACATGTTGTGTGTGGCAGTCTGCAATAAATGAAAATCACTAGCACTTACTCTGCCTGGAATGCTCTACACAAATGAGGAACCAGCTAATGAAGGTTTCCTTATTAATAGTCCCAGTTCTAATAATACATCTAATGATGCATAGTTCGCACATGATGAAATTTAAAAGAGACTAGAACATGTTAAGATAAACAAAGGGATTCATCCCAGGGTACTTAGCGAGCTTAGCTCTGTGATTGCCAAACCTCTCTTAATTTTTCAAGATTCATTGAGGTCTGGCATGGTGCAGAGAGACTGATGAATTGCTAATGTGGTGCCGCTATTCAAAAAGGGATCCCATTCTCAGCCTCAAAACTATAGGCCAGTTAGTCTGATGTCTGTGGTAGGAAAGCTTTTTGAAGGATCAATAAAGGACAGGATACTGGACTTCATAGCAAATAACAATACTATGCGTTTGTGCCAGCATGGTTTTATGCGTAATAGATCTTGCCAGACTAACTTAATTTCTTTTTATGAGAAGGTAAGCAGGGACCTCGATTCTGGGATGGCAGTGGATGTGATTTACTTAGACTTTGCTAAAGCATTCGATACAGTGCCACACAGAAGGTTACTGGTTAAATTAAGGAATGTTGGCCTTGAACATAGCATTTGCACCTGGATAGAGAACTGGCTAAAAGACAGACTACAAAGAGTGGTAGTAAATGGAACATTTTCTAATTGGACCAGTGTTGTTAGTGGGGTACCGCAGGGCTCTATACTGGGTCCCTTGCTTTTCATCTTGTTTATTAATGACCTGGATGTGGGCATTGAAAGTACGGTTTCTATTTTTGCAGATGATACTAAATTGTGCAGAACTATAGGTTCCAGGCAGGATGCTGCCACTTTGCAGAGTGATTTGTCTAAGTTGGGAAACTGGGCAGCAAACTGGAAATGAGGTTCAATGTTGATAAATGCAAGGTTATGCACTATGGCAAAAATAATATAAATGCAAGTTATTCACTAAATGGCAGTGTGTTGGGAGTTTCCTTAAGAGAGAAGAATCTTGTTTTTTTTATAGATAACAAGTTGTCTAATTCTGGGCAGCGTCATTCTGTAGCTACTTAAGCAAATAGGGTTCTGTGATGCATAAAAAAGGGCATAAACTCAAGGGATGAAAACATAATTCTACCTCTTTATAGATCCCTAGTAAGGCCTCATCTGGAGTATGCAGTGCAGTTTTGGACTCCAGTCCTTAGGAGGGATGTAAATGAGCTGGAAGTGCAGAGACTAAGTGCAACTAAACTGGTTAGAGGGATGGAAGACTTAAATTATGAGGGGAGACTGTCCAGGTTGGGGTTGTTTTCTCTGGAAAAAAAGGCCCTTGGGGGGGGACATGATTACACTTTACAAATACATTAGAGGACATTTTAGACAAATATCAGGGGACTTTTTCCCATAAAGAGGATCACCAGAGGCCACCCCTTCAGACAAGAAGAAAAGGACTTTCATTTGATGCAGCGTAGGTGGTTCTTCACAGTGAGGACAGTGAGGTTGTGGAATGCACTGCCGGGTGATGTTGTCATGCTGATTCTGTTGATGCCTTTAAAAGGGATGATTTTTTTGGACAGACATAATATCAAAGGCTATTTTGATACTAAACTCTACAGTTAGTATAGCTATGGGCATATACGGTTTGTGTGAAAGTGTGGAGGGGTGTGTGTGTATGGATACTGGGTTTTAATTTGGAGGGGTTGAACTTGATGGTCTTTTTTCAACCCAATTTAACTATGTCACTACTGTATGTAACTATCTATATACGTTGATTCTTGGATGGTAGGTACATCCAGTTATTGAGGAATTGACGCGTTCACTACAACTGAAAAGAGGCTCACTCTGCACAGGAAGAATGTGTCTCAACACAGGAGTGTTACAAATCTATGGGAGAGATGGCAATTGTTGAAATGGATAAAAAAGGGCAACTCAATAAATATGTCCAAGCCTGGCATTGCTGGACAGTTGGACAATAATACTTCAGTCCGCCCCCTCCTGGATGGCATATAAAAATTTGCAAACAAGGTATTAGTAGTATTAATTAACCGAAACAGAATGGAACATGTATACAGTGCTAGTGTGTACGCACATGTTAAAAGTAGTTATTCATAAGACTGTACTTGTCTACACCATGTTTGTTAACCTTGCAATAAAAACTTTCTTGAGCAAAAAAAAAAACCTTATTCTCAGTGCCCCACGAATACGAATAAGACATGAATAGGAGAAAAGTGACTTTTATGTTATATATTAGTTGAGGTTAGAAAAGACTATGACATTGTCTATAAGGTAGAACATTTACAGTAACCCTAGCATGCCTTTCATTGCAAAGGTTAATCAAGATCATGTGTTCTTCCGTTAAAGGAACCTCTTGATATAAGAGCCTACTGATTCGATTCTGTCAGCCTTAGCTGGACTTTACTGCCCCAGATTCTCTTTACAAATTCAGCCTGCTCAGATCTGCTCTTTTCTTTCTGAGTTCCTTCTTTCCATGTACAACAGAATCCATTATAGAACTTTATTTATTTTTTTGCATATACACTAATGCGTCTAAATTTTCCAAGTGAACCATTGTAATAGTCCATCTGAAAAATGTCACATACTGAAGCACTGGTCAGTATTTGCAAAAGCTTACTGATGAGTCATTGGTTACATTTGATATTAGGTTCAACTTTATTATACAAACGTTTCCAACTTATTCCTTCCAACTTTTCTTTACACATAACTGATTCCAGTATAAACAAAATCTAACAAAATAACTGCCTGTTGCACAAATTCTGCATGTAGAGAGACATAATGTCTGGCGATTTTAATAGAGTGAGCTCTAATATATCTTCTAGGCAAAATGAACCCCCTATATTGGATCTAGCTGTCACTTATTATCTGACACCCAACTGCCTCATGAAGAGAGAATGAAGAGAAACAGATGCTGAGAGAGGGATAGTGAAGATAAACTTGAATAAAACACAAAAACCATGAATATCTGATAAATTATATTCTTATAATCGGTGAGTAGTGATGTTATCAGTCATAAATGGTGAGTAGTGATGTAATTTTTGTCACATGACTCACTAAAACATGTGTATTTAATAAATAAAGTACCCCATGTTCTAAAATATGAAGATATTAGCAGTTACCTTGGCATTCCAAAACCTCTATTACAACACCATTATCAGCTTTGGCCTTGTGTTTTAATATGGTCATGAAACTCCTCGGTAACTTATATTCTTATAATTTCCAAGAAAATTTAATTGATTATATTTAGAAAACGTCTTGTTTTAGTATGCTGTCATTTATATTAAATTTTCGTTTTCGCAATAGTACTCCTTTTAATTTTTTATTTCAGGAGCAATTTTTCCTTCAGATCCAAGTGGCAGCCATGGGGACAGGGTTCTCACCCACATATTCAAAGTTTGTGGAGGGCTCTGCAGATGACTTATACTGTACATAGATGTTTTGTTTATAATTTGGGAAGCAGACTTACGTGGAGTAGAAAAGTTCCTGGGGAAAGTCAATTCTAATGGAATGGGACTATGATTCACATACCACTTTTGAAAAGATAATGCAGATTTTCTGGATCTTAAGCATTGGTCATAAAATGTGTCTATTATTACTAAACCAAATTACGAAGAAGTGACTGTTGATGGACTTTTACATTATAATAACTGTTGCAGCAAAAATGGCTTACAAATTTCCCATAGAGCCATATTATTAAAACCAAAAGGAACTGTTTGAAGGTACTGAAGGATACCCCACTAGAACAGTGGATCAAACATTTGAGATAGTGGTGGGAATTGCTAGCTTTAAAGAAAAAAACAGAGATCATTGAATGATTAACTAAGGCACACAGCTGTTTTTGTAATAGAGTTTAATAACCAGTAAAATAAAATGCAAAATATTATTTACAAACATGGGGGTATTATCCAAGGGATCTATGTTAGATCTATGTATGTACAATAGATACTGGTTTAGTTAATAATGCAAAAGGAGATTAAACACCTTATGCGTTAAATGGACCAGAATTGTGTTTGAATTGGTTATGTTAATAGTTGGTATATAACATGGGATTAAAAAAGGCACATAATTTAACTGTTTGATTAAATATGGTTTAAATTATATACATGTGATTACTGTTTGAGTCTTAACTCATGCCACTTAAAGGAGAACTAAACCATAAAAATGATGTGGCTAAAAAATCCATATTCTATCAACTGAACAACAGCCTAAAGTTTTAGCTTGTCAATAACAGCAATGATCCAGGACTTGAAACTTATCACAGGGGGTCACCATCTTGGAAAGTGTCTGTGACACTCACATGCTCAGTGGGCTCTGAGCAGCTGTTGAGAAGCTAAGCTTAGGGGTCGTCACTAATTATCCAGCAGCAGCAGCAGCAGCAGAAAATGAGCTTCCCTGGCTGCAATATAAGCTGATGCTACAGGTTTGCTGATTATTAAATTCTGATGCAGCTAATTGCACTGGTTTCTAATTATCTGTATTAATGACTAATTAGCCTTATATTGTGACTATATTTCTATTACACTATGTGTACTGTATATTGTGAGTGGGTCCCTAAGCTCAGTAAGTGACAGAGCATGTGAATCAGTGAATCAGCAGTAAAAAAGATGGCAAGCTACTGGGGCATCTACTGGGGAACTTTTGTATTATCTCTACCGCACACCTTCCTTCCACTGACCTGCAGAAATCGACCCGGCCGGGTCCCTTAGCAACCATGAAAATGAATGGACGGTCCGCACACACAATTTAAGCAGTCGGGGAGTGTACCCCTTTTAATCATGCCACCTTTATATCAACGTTTCGGTGGAAAAAAACCTCCCTTCTTAAGGATACAATCACACAGTGCACAGTGTTGCTTTATACCCTTAGTCCCTTTATACCCTTAATCTGAAAAATTTTAATCTGACTTGTTTTTTGTAATGTGTGTGATATTAGAGGTTTTAGATATTTAAACACTGTTCTAAATGAACATTTTATTCAACCTTTTTTTCTTCACAGATAAGAATCACTATCAGGGCCGGGCCAAGGTAGTTTGACACCCTAGGCAAGGAATTCAATCAGCGCCCCCCCCACCCTATTTTGTAGGACCATTTCCCACCTAATCACTTACAGTTTTTTTTTAATAAAGAAACATTACAACACATTAATGAATTAGACCTTTCTTTTATATAAATATGTAATGTTAACAATGTTAAGAGAATATAAAAAAAAAACAAAATAGTAGGATCATTTTATCCTGTTAAACAAAGTGCAAATACTGGAATGTCCACAACTACTAAGAGAAAAGTACAATATCGGTCTAAGATGAAACCTGCTCAGTGATGTTAAACAGCAGCCCCCACCACCCAAGCAGCAGCCAGCCAGCAGCATCAAAGTACAACAGCCCCAGTTACACATGACATGAGGTCCAGATAATCAGATAGAATTAATAAATGTGCCAGCTGCTATCAGCCATCCACTTAATATTAATCCCCTTCTTGATTTTTACCTATTTACCAGTGCCAGCAGCCATCATTTTACTCCTATCTACCTGTGCCAGCATCCATCGTGTGGCTATACTGCATTGCATATACCTGTGTCAACAGCAGCCAATCCTACAGATTACCCCAAATCCACAATCTGTACCAGTAGCACCCAAAATGTCGATCATATTATTGACCCAATCTATATCTCTGCTAAAAATCCATCAATTATCTGTCTACCGATGCAATCAGCAGCCAAGTCTGATATAGGCCCCAAATTTGTACCTGTGCCAACAGCACACAATATTTGTAATGGTGCCAACCAGCAGCACCCAAACTATTGCCCCCAATCTGTACCTGTGCCAGCCACCAGCACCCAAAATATTGCCCCCAATCTG
>CM044443.1:126381651-126394417 GCA_024363595.1 Xenopus borealis | reverse complement strand
ACACAGCAGCTTATTTATATAAACAATAGTAGTGCTTCTGAAGCAAACACTGCTGTTTTATTAGTGCAGGGCAACACTGCATTATATTTGTATTACTTTAAAACAATTTAATTTTTTATTTTACTGGTCCTTTAAGCAGCAATTCTGCATGTTTTAGGTAGTGAATAGTCAAATGTAAGTTCTTAAAGGGCCAGAGTACGATTTATCATGAAAATCAAATTTGAAATTTAAAAAAAACTCTAATCAAATTTGAATAACTCCCTAGTTGAATTTGACAGTTTTGCACATAAAAACACTTGAGTTTCAAATTCGAATTTTCAATTTGACCCTTGATAAATCTGCCCCTTAATTCCAATTAAAGGGATCCTGTTATAGGGAATTTTTTTTTTTTTCAAAATGCATCAGTTAATAGTGCTGCTCCAGCAGAATTCTGCAATGAAATACATTTTTCAAAAGAGCAAACAGATTTTGTTGTATTTCATTTTGAAACCTGTCATGGGGCTAGACATATTGTCAGTTTCACAGCTGCCCCAAGTCATGTGACTCGTGCTCTGATAAACTTCAACCACTCTTTACTGCTGTACTGCAAGTTGGAGTGAAATCACCCCCCTCCCTTTATCTCCCCCAGCAGCCTAACAACAGAACAATGGGAAGGTAACCAGATAACAGCTCCCTAACACAAGATAACAGCTGCCTGGTAGATCTAAGAACAGCACTCAATAGTAAAAACCCATGTCTAACTGTGACTCCTTCACTTACTTTAAGAAGGAAAGATAGCCTGGCAAAAAGCAGTTCCATCCTAAAGTGATGGCACAAGTCACATGAACATGGGCAGCTGGTAAATTGACAATATGTCTAGCCCCATGTCAGATTTCCAAATTAAATATAAAAAAAAGTTTCTTCTTTTGAGAAATGGATTTCAGTGCAGAATTCTGCTGAAGCAGCATTAGTAACTGATGCGTTTTGAGAAAAACGTTTTCCCATGACAGTATCCATTTTCCCTTTAAACAATGAAGTTGGATCTCAGTGTCTGAGACAAGATTATCTTTTTCTGACATACGAAAACATTTTAACCAAATGTGGCAGAAAAAATGGATTTCGTTATCTCCCATTATAGATCAAATCTACATATTCTCATCTCTTTTGGGTTTACAGAAAATACATTCAATTATGGTAACATTTGCCTTCCATGCTGGAGTTGTGTTACCAGATTAAATTGTATGCTGTGGGATTCAGTCATATCACCCATATGTTTATAACATTTGTGCTCTTCATATTCTGTTAAATCAAAAGGATATGCGAGCCACAAACACTAACACAGAATATCTGAAGACACACCCTATCCCGGCACCGGGAGAGAATGGCACCCAACTTAGGGGCAGATTTACTAAAGGGGCGAATTGTTGCCAGCGACTTCTTCGTACCACTTTGCCAGGCGCAAATTCATTACCACTATGCTTATTCACTAAAATGTGAAGTTGCGTCCTGGGCGTTGAATGCTGCCAACTTTTCATAGCAAAGATTCACTAGCGCTTGTTTATGCTTAGCAAAAAGTCATTAGTGATCTTACTCTTTGGTCAATTTGAAAAGGGCAGCGAAAAGTCACCTGGTGATAGAGTGAGAACGAACGATGTAAACATGAAATAAACCCAATAGGCTGGTTTTGCTTCCAATAAGGATTAATTATATCTTATTTGGGCTCAAGTACAAGCTACTGTTTTATTAATACAGAGAAAAAGGAAATCATTTATAAAAATTTGGATTATTTGACTATGATGGAGTCTATGGGAGACAGCCTTTCTATAATTCAGAACTTTCTGGATAGTGGGTTTCCGGATAACAGTCCCATACCTGTATATCGGAGAAAGAAAAATTTTGTATGAAACAGAACTTCAAAGGGGGAATTCACAAAAGTGTCGGGAAACGAAAAAATGTCGTAGAAAGTGCTGTAGCAACAGCCGACTAATTCACAGAGCATTTCCCCTCCAATTTTCTTCACTTTTAAAATAGTATCGTGAAAAGTGGGCGTGGTGTTTTCAGCGCCACTTATTCCAACATTTTTATGAATTACTTGTAAACTAATTTTTTTTTTTTTTGCCGACAATTTTTCCGACACAGGAGGCTCGCCAAAATGAAAATCTCTGTCAAATTGTCGTTTGAAAAGCCTTGGTAAATGTCATCTGTACGACGAAAAAATATACGTCATTTTTGAAAATTGTCGGACTTACGAGAGATGGTAACAGCTGCCTTTGTGAGTTTGCCGTTCGTACGACATTTTACAAATTTGTCGACCGCCACTTCTGGGTTACTTATTTTACCGACACTTTTAGGAATTCCCCCCTTATTTATGTGGGATATGGAATTCTATGAACTGGACTTTCCTATTAAGAATCATTTTTGTGTGTTAATTAAGTGAATTGGTCACATGAGGATATGGTAATATGGGGTGGGGTTATGCCTATGAGGGTCACATGTGTAATTACAGCCTGATGAAGGGAGGTTGTACCCACCAAAACGTTGATGTTGGTGGTGAAATGAAATAAAGAAAAAAGGGGTATTTCCCTTACTGCAGAAAACTATGCGTGTGCAGATCCGTTAACAAAATATTGCTGTTGCTGTGAGGCTGTCCCGGGCCAACGGAGAGAGTTGAATACAGGAGTGTGGTGTATTTATTACATTACTAAGCACAAACTGGACCAGCCCATGGAAGCACTTGCCCGGGGATGTTCTCCTGAGGTTTATTAGTTAAAAGTGGAAATGCAGTGTTACAGAGAGACCCTTCATCAGGTGATGGTGCAGCAGTCAATTACTGAATATCCTAATTAGTAAATACTTTCCATGTAGTGTGAAAGTGGTTTATTTAAGATTTACATTAAGGGCCCTTACACACGGGCATTATTACCTGCGCTCCCCTGCGGCTGAACGCAGCAAAACGGAACGCAGAGGAGCGCAGGTAAAAACGCCCGTGTGTAAGGGCCCTAAGGGGCAGATTTATTATGGTTCGAATTCAAGGGTTAATTAACCCTCAAATTCAACCATCGAATTTATATTGAAGTAAAATCCGTCGAAATTCGAAGGATTTCAGCGCTCTTCGATTTTTTTTTTTGAGAAATCGAACGAACGAATAGAAATCCATTTCTCGTAAAAATCCTCAGATTTAAAAAAAAAATTGTACAATTCGAACCATTTTAAGCGTTCGATCGAAGGGTTGCTATTCGAAAAACTTTAAAAAAAGCCTATGGGAGCTTCCCGAAGGCATATATAGCAACTCGGTAGGTTTGATCTGGCGAATTTGGCCAAATATCAAATAAAATTTTTAAGGGCAAGCACTTTGACCAATGAATGGTCGAACGATTTTCTTATTCGAATCGTATGATTTATCCGAATCATTCGTTTCTATTGAATGATTCATTCAAACATCATATTCAGAGTTCCTTATTGTACTATATAGCTGTCTATACTGCACAATTTACACAAAATATGGGTGGTTTGTGGTTCAAAAACATCTATTTAGCACCAATTCAAATGTAAAAGTGCATCATATTTAGGGGTCGAATAGGGTCAAAGTGAATATTCGAATAAAATTCGTAGGGATGCACCGAATCCACTATTTTGGATTCGGCCAAACCCCCTAATCCTTCCCGAAAGATTCGGCCGAATACAGAACCGAATCCGAACCCTAATATGAATATGCAAATTAGGGATGGGAAGGGGAAAACATTTTTTACTTCCTTGTTTTGTGCCAAAAATTCTTGTGATTTCCCCCCTCCCTGGCCCTAATTTGCATATGCTGATTAGGATTCGGATTCAGTTCAGCCAGGCAGAAGGATTCAGCTGAATCCTGCTGAAGGATTTGGCCGAATCTGAATCCTGCTGAAGGATTTGGCCGAATCTGAATCCTGCTGAAAAAGGCCAAATCCTGGCTGAATCCCGAACCAAATCCTGGATATGGTGCATCCCTAAAAATTCGAATTTAAAAAATTCGAATTTTGAAGTGATTTTGGGCTACTTCAACTATCGAATAGCTCAAAATTAGAATTTTGTAGTGCTGGCCCTTTAAAAATTATTTATTCACTAGCTTAAAGCTGCCGAATTGCCATTTTTGCCTATGAGGGACCTCACGGAACTTGTCCTGAAAATGTTTCTAAGTTCTGCGAAATCTAAGCATTTTGGTGAAAATCGTTTGAATCTTTCAATCGATTCAAATGATTCGAACCACGTTCATTCGATCCAATAAGGCCGTTTTTCAAATTTCATCAGAAGCCAATTAAAGGGGTGGTTCACCATCAAGTTAACGTTTAGTATATTGTAGAAGGGCCAATTCTAAGAAACTTTTCAATTGGTCTTCATTATTTATTTTTCATAGTTTTTTAATGATTTGCAATTTTCTTCTGTTTCTTTGCAACTTTCAAATGGGGGTCACTGACACCATCTAAAAACAAATGCTCTGTAAGGCTACAAATGTATTGTTATTGTTACTTTTTATTACTTACCATTCTATTCAGTCCATCTCCTATTCATATTCCAAACTAGAGAGCTGCTGAATAAGCTAAATAACTGAAAAACCACAAATAATAAAAAATGAAAACCAATTGCAAATTGTCTCAGAATAGCACTCTCTACATCATACTAGCAGTTAACTCAAAGGTGGACAACCCCTTTAAATAGGTTTTAAAAGTTTTGTATTTATCAAAATCCGAAAATACCTCATCCTTTTCTGAAAATCTACTCCGACCAAATTTATTATCCAATTATTTATCAATACATTTTACCGTAAAATCATGAACATTGGAATCATGAAAATTCTTACAAATATTTGGGATTTTCCGCCCACAACCAACAAAATCTTTGGATTGTTGCACGAGACCCAGCGCAGATCCGGATATAATCGGGACTTCTCCCACTGACTTACTTATATACAACTTTGGCAGGTCTGAGATGCCGGATTTTTGAATACGGATTTTTGGGGTTTAATAAATCTTGGAAAATATGATTTTTTCCGCTAAAAATGTGGATTTTATAGTCAAAAACTTTTTTTTAAGTTTTTGGCATTTGGACTTTAATTTAGTGTGCCAAATGTAAAGATAAAGAGTAGTGATGGGCGAAAATTTGCTGGAAAAACGAGTCGCGCGTCTTATTTGACGCGACGAAAACGACGCAACGAAAATGACTCAACGAAAACGACGCGACGCGCGACGAAAATTACGCGACGAGCGCCGAAAACGACGCAACGTGCCAATTCTCTGGAAATTAGCAAATTTTTCGGCGAATCGAATCCCGGGAGATTCGCCCATCACTAATGAAGAGAATTCACCAATCCAGAATTAGTAAGTCACCTTCCTCTGTTATCTAGCATACAGTGATTATTGCACAGATTTATCTTACTAACATTACACTGTAATAAATTGTCAGTAGTAGTTGAATCTCTTGTGTGTCAGAAAGCCCATATAGACCTGGTTATACATAATCCTTGCAAAAAGTATCCAGGTTAAAATCAAACTCAGGACCCAAGTGTTACACAATGTTAATAGCAGATAAAAGGCATAAAAAGACAATCATTATTATAGTAGATTGCATAGATTGAGTGTTTTGGGGTCATGTAACCAAAAAGTAGAAAGCTGCATTAGTCACCTAACTGATAAGCAAAAATCTTGATTAGTGATGGGCGAATCTCCCGAGAATGGCTTTGCGGAAAAATTTGGCAAAAAATTCGCGAAACAAGTCGCGGAACGCTTCTGACGCGCGACGCGTCAACTTTGGCGCGTCGCGCCGTTTCCAACGTCAAAAACTACGCGCAACTCGTTTTTCTGGCAAATTTGCACAAAGCAAAATTTTGCTGGTGATTCGCGAATCGTGGGAATTCGCCCATCACTAATCTTGATAGTTGCTAAGGGATACCATCCCAATAATCCCATTAAAATATCAATAACATTTTACTCTTGCGTAACATAATTAAATTTTAAAGAGTCTATTACTGATAAAGCATCTTGACTGGTGAGAAACTGGTGAGAAACTGGTAAGTGGGGGAACCCCATCAGATGGATGGTAAAACATTTTATATTACTCAGCAAGTCCTGTACATGTATAGCATGACACCAAATGAATATGAACATCTTTATGGGCAAAGTTTGCATTTGGTTCACTGGTCCATAACAACCAATAAGGTGTTAGTATTTGATGGTGACATGTTTGAAAGCAAAAATCTGATCATTTGCTCATTTTACTAGAGCTGGTGCAAGGTAAGGACTGTAAATTCTTAGGGGCAAATTTAGTAAATTGCAAAGTGGCTAACACTGGCGAAAATTCGCCAGCATAACACCATTTTGCCACTTTGCAAATTTGCTATCAGTCACCTTGGCGACTCTCCAGCGATGTAGATAGCCTAGCGCAGCTTCACACCCTAACACTGGCGAAGTTGCACTATGGCGAAGAGGGCAAATCTACACAAATTTACAATTTTTTTTGTTTCTGAACGTTACCTCCTTCGCCAGGATTTACTACACCAGGTCAGAGCAGGCGAAGTTCAATAGAGTAGATAGGAGTTAGTCAAAAAAAGTTGAAAGTTTTTGTAAGTTCCAAAAATGTTGAAAGTTTTTCTAAGTCCCAAAAAAACACCAGCGTTTTTTTTGGGTGATAGACTGAAAAATAACAAAAAAATTTTTAGGGTGCCCACCTTCCCCCCTTTAACTATACTGTGGCACATGTTTAGGGCATTAGAACACCGCTATAAACTTTTATTCACTTTCCTTGGGCTTGTGTAGTGTAAAGTGTTTGCTGCAGCATACGTTTCCATTCAAATTTGACGCCATATGCAAATGGCCCTTTGCTAGCACAACTTCACTTACGTTCACTTACCTGAGCGCAACTTCGATATTTAGTGAATTGGATGAGCTCTAGTGAAACTTTTTTTTTTTTTCATTTTTGGCTTAAACTGATGTTTTTTTTGTCCAGAGATATTAATAGTTGTAACCACGCTCATGGGTTCTGCATCTCAAAGCATTGATCTGTATCTACAGAAGCTTCCAGATACTGTATGCCATTGGTACTACATATAATATTCTCAAATGTTTCTAACCTGTTTCTTTTAAATCCTCTTTCATGAAGTTGTTAGGGGTAGCAGTAGGGACAGAGAAGTTATTTGCCCTAGGACTGCAACATAAGATTGCCCCCATGGTCAGCTGTTAAACAATTGATGTTAAACAACATTTTCCAGCATCATGCTGTATGTAGATGTTTATCATTTGGGAAGGAGACATAAGTGGAGTAGAAAAGTGCTAGGGGAAAGTCAATTCTAATGACATTGGACTACATACCACTTTTGAAAAGATAAAGCAGACTTTTTCAGTTAAAACATTGGTCATGAAAATGGGTTTATTATTACTTCAATGTAATGGGCTGTTGATGGGCTTTTACATTACAATAGCTGTCACAGCTAGTGAATTCGCTACAAATTCCCGCAAATTCACGAAAATTTGCCTGGCGTCTCATTTTGGACATGGGCGTCCATTTTTGGACTTTAATCTTTCGACCTTTGGACCTTAATCTTTGTTGTACTATAAAACTATTATTTGGGGGCAAAACCTGGGCTTGCACACATGCACTTGAATGAATATGTCCCGTTTTCCAATGGTCTATACAGCAACAAAGGAAACTTAAGAAAGGCTAAAAAGATGGCAGTAGTACAAAGTAGAGTAAGACAAAATGCTTCATCTTTTACTGAACAGCAGCACCAATTCTATGAAAAAAAGCTAGCAACTGAATAAAAAATTTGTACAACTTTTTTGTTCGATTTTGTTGAGACTTTTCCCGACCCGACTGTGAGTTAAATCTGTGGAAGGGAGTTAAGTAGTGATGGGCGAATCTCCCGCGATTCGCTTCGCCTAAAGATTTGCGAATTTCTAGAGAAATTCGCGAATCGGCCAAAAATTTGCGAAACGAGTAGCGGGACGCTTTTGACGCGCGTCGCGTCAACTTAGATTTGCGTCGCGTCTTTTCCGACGCGCGTCGCGTAATTTCCGTCGCGTGTCGCGTCGTTTTCGACGCGTCGCGTCAAAAACGACGCGCGACTCGTTTTTAGTCGTGCGTGATTCGCGAATTTATTCGCCAGCGGCGAATCGCGGGAATTCGCCGCGAATTTGGCCCTGGCGAATAAATTCGCCCATCACTAGAGTTAAGTCTACTTTGTTTTAATAAAAAAAAATTCAATAAATTTAAGTTACTAAATACCCCCCTTAGTCAAATTACTCATTCATCGAAATCCGATTTGTTTCTGTTTTTTTTTTTTTTTTTTTAAATAAAAAAGTCCGTCCAAACTGGAATCCACCTGTGACCTTAATTATCATTTAAAGATGTTATCATATAAGGGACAAACACAATGAAATCAATACGATTTTTTTCCCCCAAAAAGCCACACAATTTTTATATTTATGCCCAAAAAGTCCGAAATTGATTTCCTGGCTAATTCCAGTGCAGAAACGTATATACTTAGAGACTTATATACAACCTCGGCAGGTCTGAGATGCCGGATTTACGGACTCAGACTTTTTCCATCATGGTATACTAAATGTTGAAAATTTTTAGGGTTTTTTCCCCTCATATTTTATAGTAAAAAAAAACTATAATATTTTAAGTTTGAGGCATTTGGACTGTAATAAACAGCCGCTTAAAGTCTCTACCTAAGAAGACAAAGAGAATATGATTGAAACTTATCAAGTCATCTCCAAAGTAATTTTCACATGTCTTGAGTGTGGTAAATTGCCATGTGTTATAAGTTCCTTCAGTACTTAATACCGTTCCTCCTTTGACATATAAAAATGTGTAAAAGCTCCAATAAAAAATTACATTTGAGCTCCCCCTTTTGCTTTGCAACACCTATATTTGGCAACCCTCAATTCATCCCTGGTCTCCAGGCTTTACAATTTCAGTGGTGGTTAGACCAGAGAATTTGGGCTATGGGTCGATTGTGCTCTTCATCAGGCTCCCCTCAGCAGGTTATCGATAAGTTCTCCATTCCAAGTAGCGAAAGATTTGGGTTGCAACAAATCCTACACTTTATAAGATCTCAATGGAGAAATACAGAAAACAAGAATATCTCTATGACCTTCTTTGAGAAGGGGTGTATACACTCCCCCAGATTACGCAAATCGATCTCATGTCTCTATAACAGGTTGACTGAATTACATCAACCTTTAGATTTACCCTATATACAGGCCTGGCATAGGGCCTTACCTAAAGAATTATCCCCAGAGCAATGGAAAGGTATATGGCTTACAACTAAGAGGTCTTCTAATAACACTTCCTTACTGGAAGCCAATTACAAGGTACTTCTTAGGTGGTACCTAGTCCCAGCACGCATAGCGAAATTTTCCCCCACGGCAGACCCCAGATGCTTCAGAGGCTGCGGGGAAACAGGTACGATGTTCCATACAGTATATGGTGGGACTGTCCAGGTGCTCGGAGATTCTGGATCAGGGTTTTTAACATAATATACTCGGTTTTAGGAATCTCCTTGCCCAGAGACCCAGCAACAGCCCTACTTAACCTTAAGCCCCAAGAGCTCACCAATGCCCAGTTTCGCCTGGTTTCGTTTATAACATTAGCTGCTAAAAGGACCTTAGCAGGAGCCTGGAAACAAAAACACATCCCTATAGACCCAGTTAAGTCTAAAGTTGATTGGATCATGTCCCAGGAAAAAATGACTAATGTCCTATTAGATACTTATCAGAAATTTCTATCGACCTAGGGTCCATGGATAGTATATAGATTTGGGACAGATACCCCCGATGTCCTTTTTTCCTTGTAAATCTATCAGGGTATACTTGGTTTCAGAGCAGGAAAAGTTTATGATTTGTATTATTATTTTATGTTATTGTTATAACACTAAGTTTTCTTTTATTGAAGATGCATATACATCTTAAATCTTAAGCTACAGAAGCATATATTTGAGTTTAAACACAACCAATGTATGTTTATAAATAATGTTTTTTTCACTGTATAATGTATGCCTGTACAGATTGACTTGCTTACCTTTGCCTTTTTGATAGCAATAATTGTCTGTACACAAATGTGATGTAAAACAATAAAAATTTATTGAAGTAAAAAAAAATGTGTAAAAGCTCTTTTCTTCAGGAATACACTCCAACTTATTATCAAATTCCAAATTCATAACAGCACTTTGACTATGATGAGTAGACACAAGATCCAGATAATAACGGTAGTGGCTGATCATCTTGTCCTGTGAAATAGTGAAGACTTGATAATACCCCCTTACTTTGGAAGTGC
This sequence comes from Xenopus borealis, assembly GCA_024363595.1. Classification (NCBI taxonomy): domain Eukaryota; kingdom Metazoa; phylum Chordata; class Amphibia; order Anura; family Pipidae; genus Xenopus; species Xenopus borealis. Next base: position 126,384,136 of record CM044443.1, on the reverse strand, counting down.
AGGCCATCACATCATGAATTCCAAATCCTATAAGAGCAGATGCAGCTGAGAAGGGCAGAGATAATATCCACATAATAACAATACTAGTGGTTGCTGATCTGATTTGTTCTGTGACTTTTTGCCCAAAAATAAACACTGGTGAGTGTATGACGAGTAGAGGAAAAATGAAGTAACACAGGGAGAAATCACCCAGCAAAATAGACTCTGCAATACATGCAACAGCACATGAAGCATATAAACGTATCAATGGTTTTGCCAGGTTAAGGACTACTACATTAATCTTGAATCCAGCAACCCATTTGACTAAACTGTTTGCTAGAATCCCAACAATGCAGGTACTTCTGTAACAAATTATAAATAAAATCTGTGTTGCCCCATAGATATTTGGTGGAAGTGTAAAACAGTCCCAACTTGAATAGCCCAATGACTTCTTGACTGCTGAGGTGTAACAGACATAGACATGATGGTAGATCTGGAAAATACAACAGATATAAATTATAATATTAACTGATAAGGACTCTATAACTTAACAGGGCTACTGAGAAATATACAGTAAATTAGTATCACTATAAGGGATTATAAAGAATGATGTATCCTCCTACTGTAAATTATAAGAATACTAAAAATCACTGAGGGCTTCTGTGACCACATAAAGACACAGGGCTGCCAGCTGAGTAATACAGGGAACTCTGAGTATCACTCATGTATTATAAGGGATAATGTACCCCCTACTGTAAATGATAAGGATATTAGAAGTCACTGAGGGGTGTGACCATATAAAGGCACAAGGCTGCAGGCTGAGTTATACAGGGAACTCTGAGTATCACTCATGTATTATAAGGAATAATGTACCCCCTACTGTAAATGATAAGGATATTAGAAGTCACTGAGGGGTGTGACCATATAAAGGCACAAGGCTGCAGGCTGAGTTATACAGTGAACTCTGAGTATCACTCATGTATTATAAGGGATAATGTACCCCCTACTGTAAATGATAAGGATATTAGAAGTCACTGAGGGGTTCTGTGACCATATAAAGGCACAAGGAAGCAAGCTGATTTATACAGAGAACTCTGAGTATCACTCATGTATTATAAGGGATAATGTACCCCCTACTGTAAATGATAAGGATATTAGAAGTCACTGAGGGGTTCTGTGACCATATAAAGGCACAAGGCTGCAGGCTGAGTTATACAGGGAACTCTGAGTATCACTCATGTATTATAATGGATAATGTACCCCCTACTGTAAATGATAAGGATATTAGAAGTCACTGAGGGGTTCTGTGACCATATAAAGGCACAAGGCAGCAAGCTGATTTATACAGAGAACTCTGAGTATCACGTGTGTATTATAAAGGGTAATGTACCCCCTATTGTAAATGATAAGGATTTTATGAGATAAGAATGCATATTATTGGCTGCATTTCTGCAAATACAGAAACTTTCATACACACACAAACAAACTTGAAGTTCTGTGCACAGTAATACTTTCACAACAAGATTCTTTCTTTCACACACAGACACACACGTGTTCCCCCTCTCTCTCTCTGCTTTACACTAAAAAACAACATAATTCTCACTCTAACACACACACGCATACACACACATGAGATTCAGATCTAGGAGTCACTCAGACAGATGAAGAAGATGTAGGTTCTCACCAGGCTGCTGCAATGACTCCTTCTTAACAGTTTCTCTCCTCTGGGGTTTCTCAGGCAAATAGTAAAATCTAAGCCCCAACATGATGTTTTTGTATCCCTTGAATTCTGTCTCTTTTAATTCTGGAATGTCATGTGACTAAACACTTCTCATCTTCTTTTTTCATTGGTGTAAAGAGAAAACCTGCCAATAATATTGAATACTGTGACAGCCCTACATGGTCATGTTCACATGGGTTTTCCTTTTGAGCAGACAAATAATGTTATCTGATATTACACATTACTTTCCAAGCAGTTTCAGCTTATGTACGTATCCTTGTATGTAGTGGGGGTTAAGTAAATGTTTTGGACTCTTGTTTCTTTATGTCTCCCAGGCAAAACACAGTCAGTGCAGAGAATCACCTCTGAGAATATAGTATGAATGCATCTTTGATACAGGAGGAACACAAGACAGATGTACTGTATGTTGAGTAATAATTTCTTAATTTAATAAGGCTCTTTTATAGACGAAAGTAGGGTTTATAGAGAAAAGTTGACCTTAGAAATTGCACCACCCCATTCCATATTTCATAATCCCCAGATTAAAGTAAAAAATAACCTTTATTGGTATAATGTACGAATACGTCTAGAGTATAGTGAAGTTCGAAATTACAATTCGGATTCCGGTTAGTATGGGCAACGTGTTGAAGTACAGCCCGGTAACTAAAGAGTTAACCGAAACAATATGGCAAAATTCTTGCAATATACAGTACCCTCACCAACTAAAGCCCTTTCAAAAATTCAGAGCAGCTCATGCAGACAAACAGGATCATCCACCACCACCCC
>CM044443.1:126351839-126374957 GCA_024363595.1 Xenopus borealis | reverse complement strand
ATGTGGCCCCCCTTAAAGTCACTAACTAACTCAGAGTTAGAGAGCTGAAAAGCAGGAAGTAGTGTTCTGTTATTTTATGTTACACATCCAGTCACTCCAGCCTTTATACATTACATTACAACTAACTATATTAGAAACATTTTCTATTGTGCACAGCCTATCTATTTAGCCAGTTGTTGTTTTTACACTGAAGCTGAATCTCAATGTCCTTGCTGCTTAAAAAATGTGGGAGTAGCAATATCACATGGGCACCATTACCTTTTGTGTTTAGACACATCCATCTCCTAGGCATTTACTGCAAAGGTTTTCAGATAAATAAACTGGAGCTAAAGTAGAGTTCACTTTGTTTAACAAAATTCCTGAAATACTAACGTTAAGGACATCCATGTTATTGTCAGGACCCAATGACTTTTGATTTTGGGGGTACAAGGCAAATGCTTTTACCTGCATGTATAACAATGAAATTGTTTTTTTTAACATCCCCTTTAAAATAACTATTGTGGGGGGTTCACTCGTGAGTAGGCTGCAAATGAGGCGACTTCACACACCAGGACTGGTGTAAGGGCTTCCTGCCCACGTTTATTTTCCAGAGGCTGCAGAAGTTTTCCCTCACAGAGGAAATTAAACAAACAGTCCTTCAACCAACTGCAGAGACTGGTTCAGTTCCCCATTTTGGATGTAAGTCATGTACTACAAAATTGTTTGCATAGTAACTTTCTCCCATCACTTGCAGAAAAATGTTCTTTTAACTCATGCTATCTAGGTGCATTCCTTCAGCAGGGTGTTTGTCATCAAACTGCATCTTTCTGTTCCATAACCTGCTATGCATATGTGCTCTGGCCCCATCTTTTAGGTCAACAACAGTATAGACTCTATCTGACCGGTACCTCCATGGTCACACAAGATAGGAACTGGTAGTAACTACATGATACTATTAATTGACATTGATAAGTATGTTGAATTCATTAAGTCAGCTACAGTCAACTATTTAAGGTTGGCAAACTGCCTTTGAGTATACAGAACATGCAATAGTAATTAATGTACACCATAAAGGATGGGAAGTTGACATGAACATTATTTAAGAATGAAGATAAAATGATTCAGGATATCCAAGCTACATGTGTATATGTATCAGGAATCAAATGCAGCAGAAGCACTTTTATGTAACTTACATTGGATCACATCATGCATGGCATGGCACCAGTTCATTTACTACAGCAGTGTTGTCATGTGCTTCTAGAGGGTCACCTTTCTCTTCTCTGAATGCACTTTCTAGAAGAAATGGGATTGACTTCCTTAAGGATCTTTTAAAGTCCCGGCCAACAAAGACATAAATCATTGGATTGAGACAACTGTTAAAGAAAGCCAAGGAGTATGCAATATTAGACATTATATCATCAAAGACCCAGTTCACGTCAATCCCCATAAATTTGAGGAGAGGCCACAAATGGTAAAGAAACCAGCAGCAAAAGAAACAAAGGACAACTGTTACTATAATCTTAAAAGTTTGACTGGACCCAAGTTGTTTACTGCTTTTTCTAATCCAAAAAGCAATGAGTCCATAGCAAACAAGGATGATGGTTAATGGGATCACGAACATTGATATAAATCTAGTTACAAACATAACTTTGTGTCTTACATAATGTGTTTGGTGATCAAAGAAGGTTGTGTTATTCCTGGTTTCATGCATTTCTATACAAAAAGTAAAATTACTGTCTGGGTCATGCTCAATATCAAGAAAAACAACTAAAGGAGAGCTGAGTGTCAAGCACAAGAGCCAGATTATCACAGAGATGTTCCTAGCTAACTTTACAGATCTATGATTTTTTGACCATACAGGACACAGAACAGAGGTGCAGCGATCCACACTGATGGCCATTAAGAAAAAGATACTGACTTGCATGTTTAAGTAAAGGCTAGTACCAGTGACTTTGCACATTATCTGCCCTAAGGGCCAATGGCGATCCAAAACCCGATATACTATGTAGAGAGGAAAAAAAAGACAGAAAGAAAAGTCTGCAATGCTGAGGTTAAGAAACCAAATGGCATTAACTGTCTTTTTCATTCTGAATCCAGTGATCCATATGACCAGTCCATTGCCCACTGTTCCCAAAACGAATGTTATGCAGAAACACATTATGGTTATTATTTTCCTGAAGTGTAAAATGTTATTGTAGTATTCCTTATTTCGGTAACTGGCAGGGGAAGAGGTTGTGAAGTTAAGAGGCTGCATGGACTCCATTTTAAGTACCAACCTGTAAAATGCAAAACATAAGTCAATTATGAGGAACCATAACATATTTTAAATGCTATTGCCCAGTACTAGGCACTTCATCTTGAATTAAAGGGAAACTGACCGCCAGAATAATGTAACATTTGACATTTAAAATGCCAAAAATCCTCTAATGAGAATCCCAGCTGATATGTGTAAATCTGGCTCCCTGTCAGGGGCGCTGTGGCAATGAGCAATGACGGGAGTTGTGAAACTCCCCACTGGTTATCAGGGATGGCAAAATTACTCTTCTCTGCACTAGCATCATGGACCCCCCACTAGTGCCAAAAAGGTGAACATGAAGGGGTGTAGTAAGCAACATGATGTTTGCAAACCACTGCTTGGGGCTCACTGGAAGAGCAGGAAGGAAATGGTCTAGTGTAGCCACCATAGCCAGGCAAGGCTGGCTGGGCACCCTAGGTAACCTTGCTGGCAAGAGCTGCCCCTGCGTGTGTGTGCATGTGAGGTCAACAGACAGTGGGGGAGGGATGGAGAGGTGAGCAACAGTGGGAAGGTGGGAGGGTAGGAGGGGGTAAGCGATGGAGGGGAGGGACAGAGACTGAGGGCAAGGGATGGTGGGACAGTGACAGAGGGGAAGGTGTCAGGAGCAAATGGAGAGGAATCAGAGGTGTTGACTAGGGGTAGGCAGAAGAAAAAAAATAAAGCTGTATGGGGCAACAGACTGGTCTGGGCCTCATCTCTCCTACTACTTGCACTGATCTTTGGCTTTTTATGGGATCAATACAAGCCCCAAGTGTTTCTCTAGTCGAACAAAGTGCAACAAAGCTTGCTGAGCCATATGCTTGTATAATATCAAATGTTTTTGAGCATAACTGGAAAGATGCAGATGAACTTGAACAGAGATTTTTGCAAAGCCCACAAAACATGGACACAGTTCTTTATACAGCAATAGAGTAATATTAGGATATTTTGTAACTTTTCTGTCATTTGATGCACAATTATGTTTTTCTAAACAGTATATACGGTGGTAGAGTGACCAAATAGATTTGTAAAAAGGTGTGGCTTTCCTTTAATTTCTCCCCAGTAGGAGTTGTAAGCTCCAGGTATGGGACCTGTTGTCCAGAATGCTTGGGACCTGGGGTGTTCATACCTTAAGTCTACTTGAAAAGCATACAAACATTAAATAAACCCAATAGGCTGGCTTTGCTTCCAATGAGGATTAATAATATCTTAGTTGGGATCAAGTACATCACAGAAGCAGCTCTCTATAACCACTCTACTGCACTTTTGCTGCAATCTCTGCACAGCAGGCAGGTTTGAGGGCAGGGGCCAAAAATGTTTCTGTGTGTATCAGGTGCCTCCAAAAAAAATGTCTGCAGGGGAGCCTGAAATTATTTGTAGTCCTTAACATTATTAACTATTGTTTATCTTTTTTGAAAAACAAATGTGAGTCCTACTTACCGTAGCAACCAGGGCTTTTGTGTGAATGGCCAACTGGAGGATGGATAAGAAAGTATCTAAAGAGAAAGATCATTGATAACAAATATAAATGACCATATAAATCTAGACTTATGCTTTGTGATTTAGGCAGAGAGTTTGGCAACCAGATGACATTTTAAATGTTGAGTTTAACTAAATCTCCTAAAAAAAAACAAATTTTGAATTAAGACCAGTTTTTACTATTATTTTTGGTATTATATCTAATAAAATAGATTACTAAAATACTTAAATAGTCCAAACTTTATGCTCAATGTATAGGGCAGGGCTGTCCAACTGGTGGGACAGGGACTGTACGTGGCCCTCCAAAAAATTATATGACAGTACAATTTTATTATAAACTTATTCCAGCAAAAGTCATGTAGTGAATAAATGTTCCCCTATATGGAAACAATTGGACTGCATTGCTATAGGGTATAATGTAGTTACAACTATAAAAAAGAAGTCACAGAACAATTCTATAACTTTATAATGGCTATCCATCATCTTCTACTGTACTATACGTGACTTAATACAGTCAGGCAACACAAATAGGAGAAGGGTAACTAGTATTTTTTTATATTAGTTAACATTAAAAAAGACTGGTGTCTGTACATTAGAACTTCAGTAACAGTAGCCTAGTGTTCCTTTCTTTCTAAATACCAACAAAGATCATTTGAATGTCCCCTAAAAGAACCCCTCAGTGTAACAGCCCTGCTTATTCATTAGCTTGAAGCCTCCCTGGACTTCATTGCCAAAGATCTTCCATACTGGTTCAACCTTTAAGATCTATTTTCTTTCTGTATTCCTTCCTTCCATGTCCAGCAGAAAACACATTTCATTATATAATTCATAAGCTTGATAGTTAATCAGCAGACAGCATTTACTAGGTTGAAAAAGACAAAGTTCATCAAGTTCAACCCCTCCAAATGAAAACCGAGCATACATACACACCCCTAATACTTTCACATAAATTATATATACCTAAATCTATACTAACTGTAGAGTTTAGTATCACAATAGTCGTTGATATTATGTCTGTCCAAAAAATCATCCAAGCCACTCGTAAAAGCATTAACATAATTAGCCATCACAACATCACCCGGCAGTGCATTCCACAACTCACTGTTCTCACTGTGAAGAACCACCTACTCTGTTCCTTTAAATGAAAGTCCTTTTCTTCTAGTCTGAAGGGGTGGCCTCTGGTGATCCTCTTTATGGGTAAAAAGGTCCCCTGATATTTGTCTATAATGTCCTCTAATGTATTTGTAAAGTGTAATCATGTCCCCTCGCAAGCACCTTTTTTCCAGAGAAAACAACCCCTGGTCTCCCAGTCTCATAATTTAAGTCTTCCATCCCTCTAACCAGTTTAATTGCACTTAGTCTCTGCACTCTCTCCAGCTCATTTACATCCCTCCTAAGGACTGGAGTCGAAAACTGCACTGCATACTCCAGATGAGGTCTTACTAGGGATCTATAAAGAGGTATAATTACATTTTCATCCCTTGAGTTTATGCCCTTCTTTATGCAAGACAGAACGTTTTTTGCTTTAGTAGCCACGGAATGAAACTGCCAAGAATTGTTACCTAAAAAGCCACACCTTGGTATTTACAGCAAGTGTAAAATACATACAGTAGTGTTCCTCCAGAGCAAAGTAAACAAGTGTATCTGGTCCAATAAGCCTCCCTGTATAAATAAACAAACCTTGTACATTTAAGCCATCACATTTTTCTGCCCTCTCAAATTAATGGTGGCTCCCCAGTCAACAGTATCTGACTATTATAAATCAGTGTGACTCTCCCTAACACTGGGACTAACAAAGAGATACCTGACAACCGAAAACCACAAAATGAATAGAACCAAATATCGGGCACAAAATCGAATACAGAAATTGTATTTTACCACTAAGAGAAAAGACAAATTTGATCCCTCTATCCCCTCCAGTATTTACTGATACTGGAGTTTTATGCATATTTGGTGGAAATGCCATGGACAATTATACCGGAAAGAAATCTTCCAAATGAATTAATGTATAATCAAATTAAGATTTGTGCTTTGTGAGAGACAGATGCCATTATATATTAAAAATGTACATTTTAAATTTAAAGAAAGTTAATTTGCAAATTGTCTCCCTCAGTTTTAAAGGTCTATTTCAAGGCAGCTTTCAAATTGACAAGTTTAATTGATCGATTTGATTGATTCGAATGATTCAAATAAAAATCTATTCAATCATTCGACCATTCAATTTTTTCTATTCGATCGTTCGATTAATCGAATTGCCCTAAAATCCTTCTAATTCGATATTCGAATTCAAAGGATTGTAATTCAACCAAAATTCAATGGTGCAATTCAAGGGTTTTTTTAACCACCGAATTCGACCCTTGATAAATCTGCCCCAAATCTTTCCCTCATTTCACATTGTTGTTTTGAGGTCCCACATATATATTTTACCTAATTAATTTCCCTGATTTTTTTTACATGTTCCTGGATTTTACACCATTTTCTTCTGGTCCCCTGAAAAACATAAAAGGGGGGTTCTACTGTACATTGTTTTCTTTTGATAAAATTAAACTACTGGAGTAATATAATTCAATGTTAAAGTGTTTATTACTGGAACGAATGAGTAACTGAACATTGGACCATTATATTTTAACATTTAGCATATATTATAGCATTTTTGAGATTACTTTGCAGTTTTTTTCAGATATGCTACTGACTCTGAATCACTCTGAAAAAAAAACTTTATGGACAAAGTTTGCACCAGATTTTATGATCCATGGCTACAACATTGGTATACAAATCCAAAGAATTTATCAAAGGCTAGTAGGCATTGAAAATAAAAAAAAGTACTTATCACTATCTTAATGATATTACAAAATGTCCATACAATTAATCTAATTAAAGGGGTTGTTCACCTTTGAGTTAACTTTTAGTGTGGCTCTGAGAGTGATATTCTGACACAATTTACAATTGTTTTTAATTTTTTATTTGTGGTTTTTGTGTTATTTAGCTTTTTATTCGGCAGCTCTCCAGTTGCTAGGGTTCAAATTACCATAGCAAGCATGCATTGATTTGAATAAGAGACTGGAATATTAATAGGAGAGGTCTGAATAAAAAGATGATTTAAAAAAAAGGAGCAATAACAATAAATAAAGTTGTAGCCTTACAGAGCATTTGTTTTTTAGATGGGATCAGTGACCCCCCCCCCCCCATTTGACAGCTGAAAATCATAAGAAGAAAACAAATAATTAAAACACATTAAATAATAAATAATGCCAATTGAAAAGTTGCTTATAATTTGCCCATTCCTTAAAACAGGGGTTATGTAATAAAAGGCACTAAGTTTGCCCAAGGGCAGTAACCTATAGCAACCAATCAGCAGACAGCATTTACTAGTCGCCTGTTTAAATGCAAGAATCTTATTGGTTGGCATGGGTTACTGCTCCAGGGCAAACTTAGTACCTTGTATTACATATGGGGGGAATGTAATTAAATTCGCAGAGAGCAAAACATTGCGCACCAATAAGAGTAAAAATCCACATCTCACAATGTAATATTGTTCCTTAAAAGGTTATTGCATTGCGAATAGTTATTGCGCATTGCGGATTATAATTGCGCACTTGAAGGTGTCGTAATCTTTTGGAGCAAAAATTGCTACTTTTTCAGTAAGAAGTTTTATTACATTGACGGCGCATTAGTGTAGAAAAATTCCCCCTTCCGCTGGGGGGATTCACAGCTAAACAGTTTCCGGGTTTGGAAAAAGGTAGATTAAATTTGCACAAAGACAAAATTTCTTAGCGCAAAGGCTTAACTTTTTTGCATTGCGAATAATTTTTGTGTTACCAACGTATATTACTTTCCCCTATAAAACGTAAACCTAAAGGTCAACCAACCCTTTAATGAATAATCCCTCATCTTCTACTTCACATTTCTCAACAGTCAGATAACAAGTTTGTCTTTCATTCCAAAGACCAATGAAGATCATTTGTATTTTCCCATAAAGATCTCCTTTTGTAACAGCCCTGTTTATACATTAGCTTATAGTCTAATCAGTCTTTACTGCCCCAGATTGTCCTTACCAGTTCAGCCTTGTGAGCTTCTTCCTTTCATGTCCAACAGAAAGCACAATGTATTATAAAGCTGCTAAGCGTGATACAGAACTTTATTTTTGTATTTTTTGCTTAAACTGGTATCTGATTTTTTTCTCAGATATCAATAGTTTTCGCCACGCATACGGGTTCTGCATCTCAAAGCAGTGATCTGTATCTACAGAAAAGGTTGTTGTACGGGACCCTGTGATTTCTTATAGCAGCCCTGGTTGTTAATTTATAATGAAATATTATATACATATATTGTGACAGGGTGTTTGGAAAAACATCAATGTCTTAGTGGAAAATACACATTAAAGGGGTGGTTCACCTTCAAATTAACTTTTGGTATATTGTAGAAGGGCCAATTCTAAGAAACTTTTCGATTGGTCTTCATTATTTATTTTTCATAGTTTTTTTAATGATTTGCAATTTTCTTCTGTTTCTTTGCAGCTTTCAAATGGGGGTCACTGACACATCTAAAAACAAATGCTCTGTAAGGCTACACATGTATTGTTATTACCACTTTTTATTACTAGTGATGAGTGAATTTATTCGCCAGGGGCGAATTCGCAAAACGCCAGCAAAAATTTGCCAGCAAAAATTCGGCAAAAAAAAAACGAGTCGCGTGTCATTTTTGACGCGACGCGTCGAAACCGACGCAACGCGCGCCGAAAATGACGCGACGCGTGTCGGAAGCGACTTGATGCGCCGCGATTGACGCGCCTCGCGTCTAAAACTACGCGCGACTCGTTTCGCAAATTTTTTAGACAATTCGCGAATTTTGCTGGAAATTCGCGAATTTTTCGGCGAAGCGAAACGGGTGAGATTCGCCCATCACTATTTATTACTTATTAGTGATGGGCGAATTTATTCGCCAGGGGCGAATTCCCGCGATTTGCCGCAGGCGAATAAATTCGCGAAACGCCAGCAAAAATTCACCGCCGAAAAATCCGCCCAAAAACGAGTCGCGCGTCGTTTCCGACGCGACACGCCGCGTTTGACGCGACGCGCGTCAAAAAACGACGCGCGACTCGTTCCGCAAATTTTTTCACCAATTCGCGAATTTCTCGGGAAATTCGTGAATTTTTCGGAGAAGCGAAACGCGGGAGATTCGCCCATCACTATTACTTATCATTCTATTCAGTCCCTCTCCTATTCATATTCCAGTCTCTTATTCAAATCAATGCAGGGTTGCTAGGGTAATTTGTACCCTAGAAACCAAAATTGCTGACACTGCAAAATAGAGAGCTTCTGAATAAAAAGTTAAATAATTATAAAACCACAAACAATAAAAAATGAAAACCAACTGCAAATTGTCTCAGAATATAACTCTCTACATTATACTAAAAGTTAACTCAAAGGTGAACAACCCCTTTAAAGAGTGCATTTAGACTGTATTGTACAGTATGTGTTTCAAAGGAATACTCAGCTCAGGTAGGGTTAATATTCCCTCTCAGCAATGTAATTAAGTGGCAGCTGAGAGAGGACCTACCTGGCAATGTAAAAGAGCTGTGTTCCTATAGCTCAGAGCTCTCCAGGGAAGTGAGGTGCTGTGCGAAAGCAGCTTTACTGCCAGCAAGAGAATTCCAGAGGTTGGAGCCTAAATCCCTTGTGGGGAATGAAAGAGAAAAGAACTGGCAGAGACTAGTGAGTCTGAGTCCCAGAAAGGGAAGCCAGAAGAGTTCCAGAGGGTGAGAGTTTCCCTTGATGGTGAACAACCAGAGCGGGGGGAACCCTGAATGTTTTGCAGTGTAGTTGCTGAACTGCATGTCTGTTGTTTTGAACTTTTTTCTGTTGCCTTTTTGTTGTAAATGCCCAGTGCTAATTAAATCAGTGTTTTGTTTTAAACCTTCATGTCCCTGTCTCTAAGCTCCATATCCTACGCTACCTGCCTACCAAACACCAATTCTTCCATACGAGTCCCTGGGGGTTCCAAGTAAGGCCTGTTATTGGATATTTGGACTGGCAGCCTACAGGTGGATCTATCTGACAGCACACCAGTTTTTCCTGAAACCAAAACCTGCCTCCAAGACTGAAATTCAAAATTAAACGGTGTCAGTGTCTAGCGCAGGTTCGCGCTGATGTCATCACTCCTGCGCCAAGTGCTCGTCTGGCGCGTGCGAAGGAGCGCGCGTGTTTCCACGCACATGTGCGTTTTCGTTCGTTCTTACGCAAGCGTACTCACCGTGATTCCTGACAAATGGTTTTGAGGTCACTGAGAGCAACATCCATTGGGTTAGTGAGCAACGTGTTGCTTACAAAACACTGGTGGGGGATCACTGGTGTAGATTATAGAAGTTGCCCAGATGTTTTTTCTTGTTGATTGAGCATTAAAGGAGAACTATAACCCCCTTTCTAATAGAAAAAAAACCCTACTCCCTCACACAGTAGTTACCACAAGTAAATACCCCTAAACCAGTAAATTCCCCTTGTTGCAGAGTTAGTGCAGCCGAGCTTATGGGGGCCATCTTCAGCTGCTTCAGTAATCTTCGGGTCTTCTTCCTGCAATTTTCATCACTTTCTGCGCATACACAGTTGTAGCAAAGGGGGAAGATGCTCCAACTGGGCATGCACCAATATGACTCTTTCTTACTGAGATTAACAAAGTGGATGAAGATGGCACTGGGAGTTTGTTGACTCTGCAACAAGCAGTAATTATAGGGATATTAACTTGTGGTAACTCGTGTGCGGGGAGGGAGCAGTGAGGGGAGACTATGGAAGGTAGGGGTTTTTATTAGAAAGGGGGTTTAGTTCTCCTTTAAGGGGATAGAAATGTTGCTCCCCCTAAATGTTCTTGCATTTGCATGTTGTGCGTCTGTAAATACTGCTCCATATCTTTGATAATCTCATATATCCTTTGCTGAAAGAAATAAAGTATCTGATGTTCTATCTCTTCTCTGGCCTGACTAACACAATATCATTCTCATCATCCTGTACAGAAAAAGAAAATGCTAAGGGAAGACACACACAACACTGAGTTTATAGTAGTTGCAAACAGTGTAGAAAATTGCTATTTATTTTCCAAAATTGAACAGAGAAGAAGAGCAAGGAAAGAAATGTAAATGACTAAAACATATAACACATTTAAAACCACTCATGCAGGTCAGCCAAAATATACCTACAAGAAAGGTCAGACAAGCAATGCCATACAGAAATGTATGAATAACTGTATCAATTATTATTTTATTTGTATTGTATATACAATGCTCCTTACAGAAGTGAATAAACATATTCCCCGTAAAAGGAATGTTAGGCTGTATACTACTTAAACAATCCTAATCAAGGCACATTCTTTAAGATGCTGCTAAGTAATTCTCATAACCAGTATTTGATTATTTTTTGGGAATAGCAACAGATTGTTTAAAAAAATATAGTCCTGCAGACTGAGCTCAGATGTTTATTTTCAGCATTTTACCTACTTTCATGTTATGGGTTTCCTAAACTGAGTCAAGTTTGCCCAACGGTGATAAATAGCCAATAGTCCTTAATTTTTTCATTGGCTAATCCCCACTGGGGCATACTATATCAGTGATGGGGGAGTGACACTCTGAAGCTTGATTTAGGGAAAATATCAATTTGCTTTCCTAAATAAACTGGAAATATCAGCATCCAAGTCAACTAGGGTGAGATTCAGGGCAAACATTTAATTGATGCTCTTTAGAAATCATGGTTGAATTTGAAAAGATAAAGCTGAATGGTCATGAAAATGGTCTTAAAAATGGTGGGATCTTACATTATAATAGCTGCCTTAGTAAAAAAAAAATGGCTTAACACTGTCCCACATAATTAGAAACAAAAGTAATTGTACCAAGAAAGAGTCCTTTCAGATTGAGGGTGACTGGCTCAAACAGGACACTTCACTAGAATACTGTATCAAGCACATGACAGTGGTGGAGAAAGCTGGATCAGATACTTTAAAGGAAAAAAAGAGATAATAATTTTTAAAGGATAAAAAAGAGCAAATAATTAGTGATGGGCGACTCTACCCAGTTTCGCCGAAAAATTAGCGAATTGGCGAAAAAATTAGAGAAACGAGTTTTTGACGCGCGTCGCGTCAACTTCAATGTCGTTTTCGTCGCGTCACATCAAAAAATGCCAGGCGAATTTTCGCTGGCGTTTCGCAAATTTATTTATAAATTCGCCCATCACTACAAATAATGAATTAAGGCATACAGAAGTGTTTTTAATGAAATTTAATAGCCAGTCTAAAATATACAGAATATTATTCAAAAATGTTGTGGTCTTCTCCAAGAAAAATCCTATATCAGGCCCTGCTCACCATAAGGCACCTAAGGAGCACATCCAATTAAATCTATAATTGCAAAGGGAAATACCTCAACTCAAAATAAAACTCAAAAATAAAAGGAACTTGAAAATGTAAACAAAATTTGGGCATGTCGGTATTTAAAAAAAAGATACAAATATAGTTTATAATAAAAAATTTTAAAGGGACATTCAATTGTCAGTCATTTATGCATTAGAATATGAGTGTCCAGGCATGAAAAATATAGGTAGAACATCCAAAACACTGAATACAGTTATCAAAAAAGGGAAAGAGAGACACTCAGTCCTCATACTTTTGTAAAGCAATACAAAAGAGAGCGCTATGTCAAAAGAAACATTTATGGATTTTTTTTTCTGGACACATTAACATTTTATGGGTTAAATCATGGGTGCCCAAACTTTTTTAACCATGAGCCACATTCAACTGTAAAAATAGCTGAGGAGCAACACAAGTGTGAAAACATTTCTAGGATTGCCAAATGAGGGTTGTGATTGGTAGACCCTATGTGGATTGGCAGCCTACAGGAGACTTTGTTTGGCAGTACACCTGGTTTTTATATCACCAAAACTTACCTCCAATACAAAAATTTAAAAATAAGCATTTGCTTTGAGGCCACTTAGAGCAACAGCCAATGGGTTGCTGAGCAAAATGTTACTCATGAGCCACTGGTTAGGGAGTTAAATGGAGACCTTTAAATATACTTTGAGTATGATGCAGAGATTGATATTCTGACACAATCTGCAATTGGTTTATATTTTTTATTATTTATGGTTATTTATGGGTTATTGTCAGTGGGCCTATCAACACCCAGGGGAGCAGTAAGGACCAAGGAGGGAGCTATAGGGTTAAGTCCAAATGCAAGGTGCAGGAAAATACTAATCTTATACTTGGGTGTCATTCTGGCATCCTGGGCACCTTTAAATATTTAAATTTGGTGCCAAAATGCGCCGGTAAGAAATATTTTGTTACATTACCCCCCTCTCTAGAGGGAGCCACCGGACCCCCAGGCTTCTCAGGAAACCTAGTATGAAATTGCCTCCTGAGGCGTCAGCCTTGATGTCATCAACTGAGACCCAAGAGTTCTCCTCAGGACCGAAGCCTTTCCATCTGGTAAGATATTGTAGCTTACCTCTCACAAGGCGGGAGTCGAGGAACTCTTGGATCTCATACTCAGGCTGACCTTCAACCAACACAGTGGGAGGAACAGACAGACGACGAGTATTAGTGGCAGGTTTTAGAAGAGAAACATGTAATAGCAATTTTGAAATTAGGAGGTAACTGAAGACGGACAGAAGATGGGTTAACTATTGCAATGATGCACCTATAAAATATGGAAGTGCGAGCGTGGCGCGCACTAGGAAGATGCCGGCAAAGGAAGAGGACGGCGCGGTGGTCGTCCCTGCCGCTCCAGTAAGAAATAGTTTGTTACAGCAGTATAACACTTTCTTTAGGAGCACACTTCAGCAAATCAAGAAATCCAAAAATGATTAAAAAAAATTTGACTGAGAAGAGCAGAGACACTGTCCAGATAATAACAATAGCAGTTAGCCCTAGCAGTTTCAGTATGTTGCACAATTTTGCTTTGCCAGAAATTAGCAAATCTGCAAACTTTTGCAGAGAGATGTTGCATGGACGTGCAACAAAATGTGGCAAAAAATTTCTCTCATCTATAATGGTGTGTGAAAATTAATAAAGTAGAGCCACTCCTAAAGGTACTTTCACCAAAAAATGTTCAATGAATTTGCTGCATTAAGATGTAATTATCCTTAACTAGTGATGGGCGTTTTGCTTCGCCAAAAGATTTGCGAATTTCCAGCGAAATATGTGAATTGGCGAAAAGATTTTTTGACGCGCGTCACGTCTACTGCGACGCGCCGCATCCTTTTCGGTGCGTTGTTTTTGGCGTGCGCCGCATCAAAAACGATGCGCAACTCGTTTTTTTTTCACTGGCGTTTCGCAAATCGCGGGAATTCGCCCCTGGCGAATAAATTCGCCCATCACTATCCTTAACCTTTGGAAAAAACTCCATTCACCTTCTTATTGTTTGTTTAGTACTTTGCTCTTGTTCTGTAATGTGAAATGGAATAGTCTCCCAAAAATGAGCAGTACATATATTGAAAATAAAATAACATGTTTTCCCAAATTAGCATTGGTATCATTGGTATCATTTTAGGAATCGGATGTGCCAGCACAGTAACCTTTGTGCATGTTTAGTAGGCTTAAAAAAAGGAATGGTATAACCAATATCAAAATTTTAGGCACCCTCCAATGCTTATAAACTTTTACCTGAGAACCTTGGGCTGATACTCTTGTTGGCTAAAAACTGCGCCAGTCTGGGGTACTTCTGTAGGAGATGCCTTCTTCTTCTTTTTCTTATGTAAATTCTGGTCCAGGTGCCAACCAAAAAGATGAACATAAAAACAAAATGCTGCTCTGCTGTACATGGTGTTTCGATGGAAGTACCCTGAGATGGTGTAGTTTTTATTGAAAATGAGCACCAGAGGGGTCTCAGGTACATATCAAACTGCCACCTCACAATTAAGTTCAGTGGAAGGGCCTTTTTCCCTGTTTGCGTTTTCCTCAGGATCACTAAATACATTTTTTAGTATGACTGGCATGGACTTTATCAAATTGCTCTTAAAGTCTCTTCCCAGGAAGACATAGAGGATGGGATTGAGGCAGCTGCTGGTATAAACCAAACAGACTGAAACAGAACTTATTATCAGATCAGCACCAATGTGATCTTCACGTGTCCTGAGTGAGATAAATTGCCAAAGGTTATATGGGAACCAGCAGCTGAAGAAGCAGGTGACGATTGCTACGATGATCTTCAGAGACCGTTGAGATTTGTTTGTTCTTCTCAGAGTGGCCACTTTGCAGATGATGAAGCCATAACAGAGGAGGATAATAGTAAATGGTAGAAAAAACATTACAACAAATTTAGTAATATGAAAAGGATGCTTTAGAGCTTCAAACTTCTCCACCTTAGAAATATTGTAGACTAAAAAATAATCCCCTTTTTTGGGAGCACACTCCAACAAATCATGGAATTCTTCAAATATAAATGACATTTTGATTGAGATGAGCAGAGATAATATCCAGATAATAACAATACCGGTGGTTGCTGATCTTTTTGTTCTTCGACGTTTTGCCCAAAATGGCCACATTATGGATATGCAGCAATCAATACTTATGGCTGTTAAGAAATAAACACTGGTGAGCATGCTTAGGAGTAGGAAAGTAAAACTGAAGGAACACAGGAAATAATCTCCCAGCAAAATCCACTCTGCAATACGTACAATAGCACTGGCACTGCAGATAAAGTCTGTTATTGCCAGGTTAAGGTACCACTTGGCACTAATTGAGGTCATCTTAAAGCCAGCAATCCAGATGACCAGCCCATTTCCTATGATCCCCACAAGGCAGGTAATGCAGTGACAGATGATGGAGAAAAATCGAACCGCCCTATATATATTTGGTGGAAGTGTAATCCAGTCCCACCACTGGTGATGGAAGTCTTCAGTTTCCTTTGAGATGTTAAAAAGAGGTGTGGCAGATATGGACATGGTCATATCTTCTGGAAAAAAATAAGAAGCATCAATTAACATGACATGGACCAATGGTAAAAAACTAGGCAATATCCTTTCTGAAAGGTTGAATTCATACAATGTCATGTGGATAATTTTCTCCAGATGATACTTGATAGAAAACACCTGCTTGGTTGGTAAAGTTACTAAACCTAGCTAACCTTTGTCTAAAACCAATAAATGATCCCATAACTCTATAATGTCTCAAAATGTATGTTTTTATTCAAAAATTATGTAAAAAAAATATAGGCATACAGACCATATGGTATCTCGCTTTATGTGTTTCATACCCAAAAAAGTATAATCAAACATTGCCACATTGTAAGAGTATACATACACATTGTTATTGTCTATATTCCTCTTATATTCTGCTTATATTTAGGGGCAGATTTACTCAGGGGCTGATTTACTAAGGGTCAAAGTGAAAATTCAAATAAAATTCGAATTTAAAAAATTCTAATTTTGAAGTAATTTTGGCTACTTTGAATATCAAAAATTGTTAAAATTAGAATTTTTGAATTTCGAACTACTGGCCCTTTAAAAATTCTTCGACTTAAAGCTGCCGAATTGCCATTTTAGCCTTTGGGGGACCTCACAGAAGGATTTTGGTGAAAATCATTTGAAATGTTCGTTCAATCGAATCGAGTGATTCAAATGATTTTCATTCAATCGAATACACCTGTTTTTTTTTAATCAAAAATGGGCATATTTGATGGAAAATTACCCCCAAAAAATAGTATTTGCCACTTTGAAATTCATGCTTTAGTAAATCAGCCCCTAAGGGTCGAATTATGAATGGTAAAAAATTTTCGATTGTATATGGCTGTTTTCAAAAACGGCCATATTGGATCGAATTATAATCGTTCAAATCAAATGATTTTCAAAAGAAAATCAATTTCTCAGAAAAATTTTCAGGAATTTTATTCAAATTTTCACTTCAACCCTTAGTAAATCTGCCCCCTAGTATAAATATAAATAGTACAACATTTGTAAAAAAAAAAAACCTTATATTGTGAGCCCTGTTAAAACATTAAAAAAAGGTCAGTACCATAAAATATTCAGCAGGGTGATTGCTCCGTTTATATGCACTTATATACAATACAACTCCCTTTTGCTAAGAAGTCTCCTTTACTCCTCATTCCCACATGAACAGGGGATTCATGCAGTTTGTTACCATTTGTAAAAATATAGCAGTTATCCTTTAGAAATTATAGAATTCTTGCTTCAAGCCATTAGATTCTTACTGAAACATTTAATTCTTAATTTTACCTGCAGAGATGTGGGTCTGTAAAGGGGGCAAAGTTTGCCCCATCCTACGCCAACCTTTACATGGGTTGATGGGAGGAAACCCAAATTTCTGCAGATGCAAGGGGACACTTAAAAATGTATGTACACTATATTGACAACCTACTCTGTATTTGGCAGGGAGATCAAAACAGCTTTGAGACCTTTGTCCAAGAGATAAACCAAAATGAGTTGAATCTGAAATTCACTAGAGAAAAAAAAAGACAATTGAATTTTTGGATGTGAAATTAATGGTAAAGAAATACATACAACCATATACTGAAAGCCTTGTAGACTGAATACTCTTCTCCTTGCAATCTCCTGTCACCCAAGGAATTTGATCATTGGGATACCTGTGAGGCAGTTCCTGAGACTCTGCAGGAACTGCTCGACAGAGCATTTTGTGAACAGGCGAACAACATGGGGAGACGATTCTTTGATCAAGGTTATGTCACGGTCGGCACCCAATACCAGAACAAGTGCCAAGCACCCTGGTCTCGGCTCGTGCTTCACCAGTAGTGTGACCACCTTTGGCTTCGGGAGGAGCCCTCAGCTTACTCAGATGCCACCTGGACTTATACGAGAGGTGCAGAGCAGGAGTTCTGGCTAACAATGGGGCACGACTGTAGATAGTCTTTAAGGCCGATGGTCACGGTACAGATAGGAGTAGGCAAGTTCGTGGTCAAACAGGCTGGGTCGAGGCAGGCAGATAACTAGGATCATCAGGCAGGCTAGGGTCAAAACCGGGTAATCAATCAGAAGGATGAGGCAGAATCAGTAGTCAATAACAGGCACGGGTCGGGATACAGATATTCAGACTAGTCAAAGCCAGGCAGGGTCAAAAACAGGAATCAGGAACAACCAGAAGCTTAAAGCACAGATACAGGCACCAGGAATAAATCACGGGCAAAAAGCAATTCCAACAACCCCTTTAAATACCCCTTTAATTATTTGAATTTCGCGCCACTGCGCGCTGAAGTCATGACGCCAGCGCGCATGCGCCTATAAATTCCGGAAGTGCGCGCCGCGCGCACACTAAGAAGAGGATGCCAGCATGGAACGGTGTGGCGGGCGTCCCTGCCGCACCACCACTAGACCACCAGGGTGAGTCTTCATGACAGGTTATAAACGTGAGTTAGTGGCTAAAACTTATCAGAAAGCAGAAAAAAACTGAGAGTAGAGCATTATTGAATGTTGAAAAAGGAGATAGAAGACAGGAGGAGAACTCCAACAGGGTCCCTTTGGTTACGAAGTACAGGAAACAATTTTATGGAACTTTGGATATCATCAAGAGATATTAATAAACACTTTATGATTTCTATAAAGTGCTAAAGCCGGGTATTATTATTATTATTATTAACATGTATTTCTATAGCGCCAACATATTGCGTAGCGCTTGGGTATAAGTAGCATCCCTAGATGAACCCATACACTAAGGAACTTATTATCATCAAGCCTATTTAAGGTAAAAGGTAGAGTAGAAAGGTTAGGAGAGAGGAACTTACTGCCACATAATGGTAGTTATAGATGTTGGGAGCCACAGTGTGACTTGTCAACATATGAAAGTGTCAAAAGAATTTAAAATGACTCTGACACTAACAAATTACTTTTGAACATATGAATGTGCATTAGGAGGCAGATTTACTAAGGGTCGAGTTTGAAGGTTAAAAAACCCTCGAATTTGACCATCGAATTTAAAGGGAATTAAAATCCTTCACATTCGAATAGCGAATTCAAGGGTTTCACTCAAGATCGAATAGTAAATATGCGATCGAACGATTCGAACGATTTTAACCATTCGATCGAATTTTTTTATTCGATCTAAAAAAATTAAAAAAATCCCATGGGAGCTTCACATAGGGTTTAATAGCAATTCAGTAGGGTTAATCTGGCAAACTAGGCAGTCAAATAAAAAAATTAAAGGGCAAGTAATTCTGCTGTTGAATATTCAAATAGAATCTTATTCGAATTATTTGAATCATTCAATTCAATTGAATTTTCAAAATTCGATGGTCAAAGTTGTCTTCAAAAATATTCAAAAATTCAAATCTTTTTGAAAATTTGCTCGAATTTTGAATCATTCATGTGAATTTGATAACTCTGCCCCTAAATGTTACCTATAGGTCATGTTGATAATTTTTTTTCTGAGAGGTTTGTTTTTGTATATAATTGTTGACTTTGCCAACCTGACTGTCCCAGTCTGTTAGTTACAGTTTCTAATGCTAACGGACTCCTGCTGCACAAATATGGCAGCCCCCCTCATACAGGAACATGGGGGATCAGACAGGTAATGTAAAAGCATCATGCAAATACTTTATGGCAAAGTTAGAAGTAGCTTTCAAAGCCAATATTATAATGGATGTAAAAAACTGTTTAATTTCAGGTGTCGGTATCTCTTTAAATCGACAGTAACAAATGAGAGCTTTAAGATCAATGACTATATACACTGCAATACACCCGCAGTGAATGATCTAGTGACATGTTTAAAATGCCAAAAGCAATATGAAGGTTACACCATTAGGACATTCAAAGAAAGAATAAGGGAACATCTTAGTCAAATCAAGAATCCAAAAGCTGTTGAAAAAAGCAATATAACAAGACATTTTGCACAATGTTATGGAAGTAAAATAACTTTTTTCTCAGTACAACGGATCGAAAAAGTTAGGCTAGGTATGCGAGGAGGTGGATTTTTATTTCCACACTCGTTTACCACTTGGTCTTAATTACGGATTTGCAGTGACATGTTTAATTTGATGTATAAGCAAGCCTTGAGAAGGTAATAGATAACATTTTTAATACATAGTAACATAGTAAGTTAGGCTGAAAAAGACACATGTCCATTAAGTTCAACCTTTTAAAAAAATGTTTATAAACTGCCTAACTGCTGATCCAGAGGAAGGCAAAAAATCCCATCTGAAGCCTCTCCAATTTGTCTCAGAGGGGGAAAGAATTCCTTCCTGACTCCAAAAAGGCAATCAGACTAGTTCCTGGATCAACTTGTACTATGAGCTATCTTCCATAACCCTGTATAAGAAGCCATCTAACCCCCTTCTTAAAGCTATCTAATGTATCAGCCTGTACAACTGATTTAGGGAGAGAATTCCACATCTTCACAGCTCTCACTGTAAAAAAAAACCCTTCCGAATATTTAGGAGGAAACTCCTCTCTTCTAAACAGAATGGTTGACCTCGTGTCAGCTGGAAAGACCTACTGGTGAATAAAGTATTAGAGAGATTATTATATGATCCCCTTATATATTTATACATAGTTATCCTATCACCCCTTAAGCGCCTCTTCTCTGGTGTGAACATCCACAATTTGGCCAGTCTTTCCTCATAGCTAAGATTTTCCATACCTTTTACCAGCTTAGTTGCCCATCCCTGTACCCTCTATAATACAATAATGTCCTGTTTGAGTGAGGGAGACCAAAACTGTATGGCATATTCTAGATGTGACCTTACAAGTGCTCTATAAAGTGGAAGAATGACCCCCTCCTCTCGTGATGCTATGCCCCTTTTAAAACAGCTCAAGACCTTATTGGCCCTTGATGCTGCTGACTGGCATTGCCTGCTACAGCCAAGTTTATCATCTACAAGGTCCTTTTCCATAATGGAATTGCCTAGTCCAGTCCCATTAACAGTATAAGTGGCTTGAATATTTTTACATCCCACGTGCATGACTTTACATTTATCAATACGATGCTGTACAAAATGGAGTGCTCAAACCCTTGCCTAAACAACCCAAATCAGGGTAACAGGTGCTCAAACTGGAAGACCTTCGCCTGCCCTCCAGGTCCAAATATTCCATGCATGATCAAAAACCAGTAGCATTCTGATAAAAGTGAAAAAAATAAAGTTGATTTATTTAGCCCATATGCATACAAAAAAAGAAGGGCAGCCTTGTCCGAAGTCCGAAACGTTGCCGTTCTTTTTTTGTATGCATATGGGCTAAATAAATCAACTTTATTTTTTTCACTTTTATCAGAGTGCTACTGGTTTTTGTTCATGCATTTTATATTTATCAATATTGAATCTAATTTGCTGGAAATTCGCGAATTGCCGGAAAAATTCTCGAAATGAGTCGCGCGTTGTTTTTGCCACGCATCGTGTCAATCGCGGCGCGACGTTTCCGGCGCATCATTTTTGGCACGCGTCACGCCGTTTTCGACGCGTCGCGTCAAAAAACGACGCGCAACTCGGTTTTTTTTGGCTAATTTTTCCCCGCGAATTCGCCCCTGGGGAATAAATTCGCCCATCACTAGTCCTGGTCTTTTTCTAATTTTTTAACAGGGCTCACAAAATATGTTTTTTAAATGTGTTGTACTATTTATATTATCATTTATACTGAGGAATAGAACCCTAACAATGTGTCTGTATAATCTTACTCTGACATCTGAGTGTTATAAGGCAATATTTGATTATTACTGAGTGTTATACAGCAATATTTTATTATTACTGAGTGTTATACAGCAATATTTGATTATTATTGTCATTATTGTACATTACCCCACTGCATTTCAATCTCAGATGTGCATTTAGAACCACATTAACAATGAAAATAGTTGGGAAGCAACACAAGCTGAATGATACCTTGTGGTGTCACAGTTTGTAGAGAAGTCTCTTTGAGTTAAACCACTAAAGCTGAAATTTTCAGTGTCACAGATTAGATTGTCTTCTGATGCATTTAAATGTTTTTGCCAAATGTGGGAGGAATAAAATCACATGGGCTCCACTATCTCTTAGACTCTAGATACATCCATCTCCTCGGGATTTAAAGCAAAAGATGTTCAGATATATCATAACTGTAGCTAAGGAGAGTCCATTTGCTCTGCATAATGTCCAATATACTACTGTGTCAGGTTATCCTGTACTGTATTTGCCAGGACTGAATGTCCTCTAAAGTGGTAGAGGGAAAATGGCCCTTTCTTTCCAACCCTCAAGTAAGCCTGAACTGACCCTGTTTACAGGCTTTGCACAATCTACGTGATTAAATTAACCAGTTCCAGTGGAACAATAGTTTAGTCAGTATCACACAACCAAAATATGTCGCTATGCATACAGGGCCTTTATTTATTTTTAAGTCTGAATTTTTCTGATTATTTTCATTAAAATAATCAGAATCCATGATTGGACCTTTAAAATAAAATTAATTAATCAATTAAAAAAAAAAACATGATTTAATCGGATCATGGACAAACACGAAAATCGAGCGAAAAACATAAGTGTAAATTTTTTTCCGTTTCTTCCCTGAAAGACAGAATTTTTTTTTATTTTGTTCCTGAAAAGTTCAAAATAGCTGGGTTTTCAGCTAATTCCAGTGCAGACCACAGAAACTTCCAAATAGGGTAGAGACCACTCCCATTGTCTTATAAACAACCAGGTCTGAGATGGCGGATTTTTCAGATTCTGACCTTTCCATCCTAGAGGTATAATAAATCACGAAAAATATTAGGGGTTTTTTTCCAACTAAAAATCTGATTTATAGTAAAAAAAAATTTTTTTTTGAGTTTTTGGCATTCAGACTTTATTAAATAAACCCCACAGTCTGTAATTTTCTCATTTGACCTCCCAAAATGATTCTCAGTGAAGCCATGAAAGGGAAGGCATTGTGCCCCACAACAGACATGCACAAAGGTTGCAGAATGTACCATACATTCCCTAATCCCACATATGTAAAACAATGACATTTGGTTTAAATTTTCCCATGTCAATAACTATGCAGCTTTATCGTGAGAGTATAGTATGAGGTGTTAGTAATTAACTTTATAACAATTTGGGACATTTGGAAACTGCTCCGTTTATTTGACTTGATTTTTGTTTCATAATAATATAGAAGGTAAAATCTTTTTTTATTGTTCGATCTTGCTAAGCATAACACCATCCTCTTGGTAGTATTTTCCAAGGCTCACTGAATTTTTTTTGGGGGGGTCCTGTGTTTTAGTAAAAAATTTTTCAAAAGTGAACATGGGCAAATAAATGCACAAGAGATGTGTGGAGTTGAGTAATATCTCGTTATTTTAACCTTTTGTTGTCCTTTAAAGGACAAGGAAAGCTAAACTAAAGAAATGGGCAGAAATGTTGTAAATTATGTTTTATGTTCTTCTGTACCAGCCCAAGGCTACCACAGCCCTTTAGCAGTAAAGATCTGTGTCTCCCCAGTAGA
>CM044443.1:126261228-126321400 GCA_024363595.1 Xenopus borealis | reverse complement strand
ATGTTGTTAACAGGTATATTAAAGTCCCCTAATATGACGGATGGGATGTTAGATGAAAGTTTTTGATCAGTAGAATTCTCATTGGTGAAATTTCTTGCATCTATAATTGTTTTCAGCAACTTTTAGAGAAAATTAGGGGTGCTGTGGGACAGCATTAAAGGGGTTGTTCACCTTTGAGTTAACTTTTAGTATAATGTAGAGAGTGATATTCTGAGACAATTTGCAATTGGTTTTCATTTTTTATTGTTTGTGGTTTTATAGATATTTAGCTTTTTATTCAGCAGCTCTTTATTTTGCAGTCAGCAATTTGGTTTCTATGGTACAAATTACCCTAGCAACCCTGCATTGATTTGAATAAGAGACTGGAATATGAATAGGAGATGGACTGAATAGAATGATAAAGTAATAAAAAGTGGCAATAACAATACATTTGTAGCCTTACAGAGCATTTGTTTTTAGATGGTGTCAGTGACCCCCATTTGAAAGCTGCAAAGAAACAGAAGAAAATTGCAAATCATTAAAAAACTATGAAAAATAAATAATGAAGACCAATTGAAAAGTTTCTTAGAATTGGCCCTTCTACAATATACTAAAAGTTAATTTGAAGGTGAACCACCCCTATAAGGTTGAGTTTTCAACCCCTTAAAATAAATTTTCACATACTAAAAAAGAACCAAAGAGCCAAAGGAATAATAGCGACTCTAACCATACCTTTGTGCTATTTTAATAGACAAACACTTGCAACTGTCAGCTAAAGGTTATAATAAAAATAAAGCAATCCAACCTGAAATTCCTTCATAATTAAACAACATTTAACAGATTCATCTATATGACCATATAAGGATTAATCTTGTACAGTAAATATAAATAGTCTCACTAGGTGGCAGTGTGGATTTAGCCTCATGCCATAAAAAAAAAATGAACATTCGGTTGGGTTTTCATATTAAAGCCGAGTAGGAAGATTCATGTTGAACTGATGCATTACTCTTATGATCCATGTTTGAGTAACTTGTGAGAATGTGTTACACAATAAACAGTATTACACAACAAGAACCAATCTGAGACCCAATCATTTAAACAAAATACCTTGGTACCTGTGACAAAGCACTTTGTATATAGGGTTACCGCTTCCTGTTATCTTTCCACCCCCTTTATAACATTGGCCTTACATCTAATTTTTACTGATCGGGCAATTAATACACTGAACATGTAGCAACTGTATCTGTACAGCACAGGCAAGATTCCCCTTCACAATATATGAGACATATCAAAATGTTTGTGGGAGGTTCTCACAAAGCTGGGAACTACTCCACCCTATGTAGAAATAGTAAACAAGCCTACATGCTTTCTGTTTGCTCCACCTCACCCTTTTCTTGCTGATGAATTTAGATTATGCATGGTTACCTACAAAACCAATACAATCTCCACCATGTTTTTATGCAGCCATGCAAAATAGTATTTTAGAATCTTATGGGGTTATGTAATAAAAACACATTAAGTTGCAGTAACTCATAGCACCCAGTCAGGAGGTAGTAGTTACAGTACCACCAGAAACCCATTTAAATGCAAACATCTTCTTGGTTGCTATGCCCCTGGGCATACTTAGTGCATTGTATTATTAATGGGGTTATCATTTTATACCCTGAAATTTGGATCTTCCCTTGCAGCTACCTAATGATGTGTCCACATGTTCTACTAGAGCACCAGTCAACACATTGTTTGCCTTGTTGGGTCCATGGAATAGATTAGCCTATCTAGGTTTATAAACATTTTATCCCCTATTAACACAAGTTGTTATGCCTTCCTAAAACTCCATCCCCTCCTGTTCTATATCAGCTGAGTGCAGTGGTGCTTTGAGAGCCTGCATACCCCATTCATGCCCAGAGATGCTCCCCAACACCTTCACTACAAATGGCAAATCCATTTGGGTGAAGCAACTGAGGGCCAACATTCCTCCTTCTCCATGCAGTCAGCCCTCCTATTTGCCTTGAGGTCCCCTCCCTCCTTACCCTTGTACTTTTCTGAACCCCAAACTAGATTTAGGGTGAATGATGACAGTAGGGTGCCAGGATGGAGGAAGAGGCTTGGCAGGCAGACAGATCAAGCAATAGATAGAGGAAGAAATGAGCAGAGAGAAATCCAGAACAAACATTAAGGAGAGAGAGCAGTTAATTGGGTCACATCAGAGGTATTAGTGGCACATTCAAGAAGTCAGCTTGGAGTAAGATGAAGACACCAAAGGGTCTACAAGGAAAGGTTGCAGGGCATACAATGGAATCATGCATAAATACCCAAAATAGACAATGTATATTCATTATTGTATTCCAATGCACAAAAACTACATAACAACAACAGACAGTATTCCATCAAAAAAATAGCAATTTCTACTCCCCATAGTCCTCAGATGGCGGTCCAGCCTCAATACTATCCAGATAGGTGGAGACAGAATTGAAGGGTAATGTTAGTGTAGGTGTGTGAGTCCCAAAATGCATGTGTGAGTTGTACTCATCAGTGAGTGGGTTTAGGTAAGTGAGTGGGTGCCAGTGTGTGTTCTGCATGTGTGAGTGTGTCAGTGTGTGTGTAAATATGACACTTACATGGCTAATTATCCTGGCAGATGGGATGGTTCCTTTGCTTCCCCTTCTATCTCTGTGGTTTGGCTCTATCTGTGCTTTGCTGCTTTATATCATTACTCAGCTGTGATGTCAGCCAACTACACTCATAGAATTTAAGGAAGTATTAGAAGCAGGAACCACAGCATGAGACAACAATTTAGCAGTCCTTGATCAGTAACAGGTATATAAGGTGCTGACCCAGTCCATTTGCAAATAATAGGTCAGTGTATATTTTTTACGGCTTTCATGCAGCCACACAAATATATATTAAACAATGCCCTCAAAACAGGAAAACCCCAAGTCCCAACCCTTCCTGGATTACACATACATTACCTGATTATACTGCTTTACACAAAAAAATCTTTTGTATTCAGCCATAAGAAACCCTATTGATGGGAGCATGGAGATGGGGCAAATAATATGGTAGTGCCAACAGACAGAGAAGGAATCTTTTGCGTTTCTATATTTGCTTTAACAGTTTTATTCCAATCTCCTTAGGACAGACCCTGGCGCACGATCAGTGCAACTCTCTGGCCCTCCATCAGCAAATTCCCAGAGCAGGAGCTTTCCAAACAATGCAGTGAATCCAGCATTTCATTAGAACAATTTCTCTTTGTGTAGAATAGAACTGAATTGATGAGCATGAACCAGAGCTTAAAGTTCAAACTCAACACAAGAATGAAAATACTTCACATGGAAGTGAAGTTGTTTGGAGGCATGAGTCACCAATAGCCATTTGGGGAAGGGCACAACCATAGAAATTTTTGAAACAGAAAGAACAAAGCCAGGGCAGAAGATCCCACTACAGAAGACTATATGATGCAGATTAGCAGGTGTTGGGGAAAAATCCAAAGACCAGAGATCACTTGAGGTGAAAGGGTTAACCAAGTTTATTATTTATATAATAAATAGTGATGGGCGAATCTACCCAGTTTCGCTTCACCGCAAAAATTTGCGAAACGAGTCACGGCACGTTTTTGACGCTCGTCGCATCAACTTCGACCCGTCGCAGCGTTTCCGACGCACGCCCGTCACTTCCGACGCGCGTCTCGTCGTTTTCGTCGCGTCGTTTTCAATGCGCGTCGCGTCAAAAACGCTGCGTGTCTCGTTTTTTAAGCGAATTTTCGCTGCCGTTTCGCGAATTTCGGGAATTTGCCGCGAATTCGCCCCTGGTGAATAAATTCGCCCATCGCTAATAATAAACATACACAAGCTACGTGGGTCCTGTACACAAGTGAGGACAGAACTGAAGAACAAAGAATTGATAACACAATATATACCCTCTAGTAGGGAACTTCATGGGAAAGGTATGTGAAAGGAGTAAAAATGGAGTATAGGGAGTAGTGAGGGGTACATGTCAGTGTGTGATTATCTGGTATAAACTAACGTGAGAAAAAGTGAGTAACGCTGTGTGTGAGCTTCAAGGACAATGAACCTGGCTACAAGAATATACAAACAAACCAGAATACGGAGAAGAACTCACTCAGATTTTACTCATAACCTTGAACAGTTTCTAGAAGGGCCTCATGAGCACTTGCAAACTGTTCACTCCATTAAAGGAAAGGTAAATGATTTTCTTTTTCTTTCTGTAAATTTGCTCTAAACAGCCCCCCAGATTAATGTACCTTAGTCCCTGCTGCAAGTCTGCTCTGGTTTCTGTGTTATCAGCAGTTTGTTTCCCCTTCTTCCTGGTGCAGAGTGAAGCCCCGCCCCTTAGTTTACTGAGCTGCTGCTGTTACACAATAGAGAGGAAAAGGGAGCCAGTGTGTGCATTAGTAAGCTAGTTTCCCCCAGCATCACAAACATTTCTTGCATAAGGCTCTGAACATTCACTGTAATGAACAAGTTGCCATTCTGATTCTAAATAAAATCCCCACTTGCCATTCTAACTGATAATAAATCAGCTCCCCGAGCCTCATCAACAATCACTTGCACAACCACCATAGTTAATCTATGTCAGTATGCAGAAATGGAAAATAGCTTTGTACAGAAATTGATCAGTAAAGGGACACATGAATGAGTTAATCAAACTCAGTAAAAAATCAGCTTTATTCTTTACATAACCAGACAAAATATCAGGCATAGCCATCAATAGCATTATAAAATGTGTTATAAATTGAGAAAGGGCTGTTACTTTACCTACAGTACATCAGCAGTGTCAGAGAAATATTCCTCTCAGTGCTGCTGTGATATGGAATGAACCAGAAGGAGCAGAGAGTGCACGAGGAGAAAAAAAAAAAGCTGCTGCACACACTGGTCTCTGCTCTGTTACAGCAGCAAATGATCTCCAGGACTAGTCACAGAGATAAGGTCAGCTCAGCAAACTAAGGGGCGGGGCTTCACTCTGCACCAGGAAGAAGGGGAAACAAGCTGCTGATAACACAGAAACCAAGCTGCTGATAACACAGAAACCAGAGCAGACTTGCAGCAGGGACTAAGGTACATTAATCTGGGGGGCTGTTTAGAGCAAATTTACAGATAGAAAAAAAAAAACGTTTACTTGTTCTTTAAGGGGGATAAGCATGGCGATGCCAAGGCTTGCCCTCAACTTCTGGAACATTTGCTCTCCAAAAAGAATATATCATGGAGAATAATAAGAACAGATCTTTAAATTTCCCTTTGGCTTTGAGCAAACAGAAAAGTTTCTAAACCACTGGCCTACCCTGAACATGTATCTATAAAGTCTCCATCGCTATTTGTCTGCCAAATGAAGGAGAATCCCTTATTTGTCAGTCTTCTATTCATCTGGAAGTTGGTAGAAACCAACATGATCTTGAGCAACAGCAAGGGCATGCCCCTTTGTATGTATTCACCCAGTCTGTGTGCCAGATAAAAGGATCTGGTTTGAGCTGCAGACCACCTGTCCTTGGCACCTTAGCACCTGCCCTAAGGTGTGTGTCCTCTGCTGCTCCCTAAATTAAACAGTACATTTTACAGAATTTTTTTCTATACAGACAACATATTTCAGGTTCAAAGAGCCTCTTCTATTCAGTTCTGTTGTAACACCACTTGTTTTTTGCTTTTTTGATTCAAATGAACCCTTTAAATCTATGGTAAAATCCCCAAGACACCAAATTTCCATGATGCAGATATCAATGTAAAGACCCTTATTCACTTTAGAGATACAGAAAAAGGATTGTTCCTGTAATGTTTCTGTATTTCTCAGTAATAATAATAATTTACTGAAAATGACATTTCAGATAAGGGTAAAAATAGCGCAGGGAGGAATAATGTGAGCGAGCAGAAGAGACAACCCATGAATGATATTGCCAAATACATGATATTGTTCTTCACTACAGTCACAATAATATGATTATTCCTGGTTTGAGAGTCACACAGTTTCATACAAGTTTCCCAGTGCGAAAATTAGATGTGTTTAATCTAAGAACAGGTTAGGACCAGGCACACCTACATTAGCTTGGGATGATGCCTTCAAAAAAACAAAATGTATGAGAATTATATTAGATGATTGTCATTTTGTATTTATTACGTTAAAAAACAATTAGAACACACAATTCGATATCTTCCTACAAGTCAAGCGTAAAAACCTATTTCTTACCCTCAATGGAACATACCTTCCAAGGATTTCCAAATAATTGATTGTCCAAGGGGCATCATTTTGCACCAGGTACTGGGGATGGACAATGACATGCATATAAGAGTGAAACAAATGACATTTGGGGAATCTTGGAGCTACCACTACGTCCAGAGTTTCAGTCGTTCCATAGTTTCTCAACATTAGTAGATCAGCAGTTGAGCACCATTCATCAGAACATGAAACATGGAAATATGGGCAATCAAGTGGAAGTACGGGATGCATCAAAACACAGGAAAAGTGGTTAGAATCAGTGCCTTAGTGCATGCCAAGGCACAGAATGATGATATCAATGCACTCCATGAATGATGTAAAATCTTTGCACAATGATTTAGAAAAACATACTATTTTCTATACAATGAACTGCAGTATGGTCTCTTTTTAAGTACAGTGTTTGGGAAAGGATAAACTGGTGACCATGTTCTCCTAACTAGCACCTAATTTGGAATGTCATATTCTTTCAGATGCTGACAGATGCCCTCAAGATGATGAGTATTAAGAACATATGGATTTGTATCTTCCAGCCATTGGTCTTCATTTACAGTATTCTAATCAGGGGTTGCGAATCTAGAGGTCCAGAGCCTAGATAAGCACCTCTCATGGAATTTTATGGTCCTGTTCATGGCCCCAACAGATTTCTTTATGAGGTGATCCTGGTCACTCTCGGTAATCAACCCACTCTATGGAAATATTTGGAGAGTACTTAATTCAAATATGGACCTAACACTAGCGCTAACTTCATTTAACTAGCGCTACCTTCATTTAACTAGCATTTTGTAACTAGGGATGTCGCGGACTGTTCGCCGGCGAACTTGTTCGCGCGGACTGTTCGCCGGCGAACTTGTTCGCGCGAACATCGGCTGTTCGCGCTCGCCGAATGTTCGCGAACGTCGCGCGACATTTGCCAATTTGGGTTCGCCTTAGCTGGCGCTTTTTTTTTGCCATTTCTCCCCCAGACCAGCAGATACATGGCAGCCAATCAGGAAGCTCTCCCTCCTGGACCACCCCCACACCCCCTGGACCACTCCCCTTCCATATATAAACTGAAGCCCTGCAGCGTTTTTTCTGTGTGTGCTTGGAAGAGCTAGTGTAGGGGGAGAGCTGTTAGTGATTTGAGGGACAGTTGATAGTAAGTTTGCTGGCTAGTAATCTACTGTTCTTCAAACAACTGCCATCTAGCTGTGTGAGCTTGTTCACATTCTGTCTAAATATCAATAATATTACCGTCTCCAGAAACACCATCCTGAGTGACGTTTTTCAAGCAGCAATAATATTTTCCGTAATCCGTATCCACTGCTGTAGCAGTGTATACGTTGACCTTGTAGGCATTGTTTGCCCAGTCTTTAACCAAGTGCCACGTAGCTGTGTGAGCTTTTTCACATTCCGTGTCCAGAAACATCACCTGAGTGACGTAGTGTGATTTCTGCCCTTTACAGCACAAATTGCAGCGCTGTGTCAACAATGTATTTTTTAGAAACATTTTTGCCCTTGATCCCCCTCTGGCATGCCACTGTCCAGGTTGTTGCACCCTTTAAACAACTTTAAAATCATTTTTCTGGCCAGAAATGTCTTTTCTAGCTTTTAAAATTCGCCTTCCCATTGAAGTCTATGGGGTTCGCGAAGTTCGCGAACCGTTCGCACTTTTGTCCGGAAGTTCGCGAACATGTTCGCGAACATTTTTTCCGACGTTCGCTACATCCCTATTTGTAACTTCGCAAATTCACTAACACTGTCTGTGGCGAATTTTCGCTAGCGAAGTACATAGACTAGCGCAACTTTGCACCCTTCGTACCTTTATGCCAGGCGAAGTTGCGCACTGACGAAGGATCGTAATTACGCAAATTCACTAAGATGACCATTTTACTGAACGTTACCTCTTACGCTAGACGTTTGTCAGGATCGCGCCGCCCAGAGGCTTACCTTAGCTCCGGGCGGCGCGTCCTCCTTCCTCGGCAGCATATCCACAATGGCGGCACCCATAGCCGCCACGTGGATATGCGGCGCCGGGTAGTGACGTCATCGCGTCACGCTTGACGCGATGACGTCACCGCGCTCATTTTGGCGCGAAATTCGAATATTTAAAGGGCCATTGGACGCTATTATGGCGCCCAATTATAGGACCACATTGCCTTGATCCTGGGTATTGTATATTGATCCTGATATTGCCTTTTGTCCTTGTTTCCTGTACTTTTGTTCCTGTGTTCCTGTATTTTGCCTTGCCTGGACTTTGTTCTATTTTTGTTCCTGTGAATACATCTTTACTTTTTGCCTGGACCTGTTTGACTCCTGCCTGATCCTTGCCTTGCTGCGTTATTGAACCCCTTAAGCTTCCTCCTTGGTCCACTAATTCCCCCCTGGGCGCCTAACGAAGGCCAACCCGTGACAACGTTACTTCGCCAGGTCAGACCTGGCGAAGTTCAATACAATAGATAGGAGTTTGAAAAAAAAATGGAAATTTTAATAAAAGTCCCTTTTACCTTTTGTAGGGTGATAGTCTGAAAAAGAGCTAACATTTTTTGGGGGGTTACCCTCCTTCCCCCCTCCTTCCCCCTACATTTCCTAACATATGGCAACTCAACTATACAGGGGGCACATGTAGGGCAATAGGACAACTTTATTTTTTTTATTAAAGATTTCCTGGGCTTGTGTA
Organism: Xenopus borealis; assembly: GCA_024363595.1. NCBI lineage: Eukaryota > Metazoa > Chordata > Amphibia > Anura > Pipidae > Xenopus > Xenopus borealis. The sequence continues at coordinate 126,312,540 of CM044443.1, read as the reverse complement.
GTGGAATGTAGTCGCTGTAACATATACTTCTAATATTTGAAATTTGTGCCGTATGCAAATTAGGCATTGCTAGCGTAAATTTGCTTTGCCTGGCGAAGTAACACTAGCGCAACTACGCTAACATTCGCTGACCTTAGCGTAACTTGCACTTTAGTGAATTTGCGTAGCGCTGCCAAAAATTCGCTTGGCGAAGTGCGACAAACGTTAGCGAAGGCGCATTTTCGGCGCTTAGTGAATTTGCCCCATTGAGTTCCACCAGTTTCCCAAGCTAAGGCGCTCAGATATACATTTACAAGATGAAAATCCCCTGTACCAGCAGTGGCGCATATAGCATGAGTGCTTTTTGATCACTGATTGCTGAATATATTGGTGTTTTATAATGTATTATAAATTATATGAAGAGTTCCAGTTGGCTTTGCCTGTGGCAGAGCTGGGCCAGACTGTACCCCTTTAGTATCTATAGATACTTTCCTGCTTCTCTTATCCTTTATCTGCAAAGTAAATTCTATGGTAATTTCTCAGGTTCTTTGCACATCATTCCTTTCCTCTTTTATGCTTGTAAATAAGCATTTACAAACATGTGTTACCTCATGTAAATATGCACATTGCATCTATCAAAGGCTTCCTTTCACAACTACTCATCCTTCCCCTTTCTGCTACATGACAACGTCTGGTAAATCCTGTTGATCTGTAACTAGAAACACAGCCTGAATTGGATATTCCAAGGTGTTGAGTTCAATCGACCCCCTTTGTGAGCCAGCATTTGTCCCCCTTTATCTCATAGAAATATACAGATACAGGTATGAGATCTGTTATCTGTTATCCAGAAAGCTCTGAATTACAAAAAGGCCACCTCCCATAGATTCCATTACACTCAAATAAACCAGTTTTTCCTTTTTCTCTGTAATAATAAAACAGTAGTTTGTACTCGATCCAGACTAAGATATAATTAAGCTGAATTGTATAGGAAGCACAGCTTCCAGGTAGTGCTTTTTAACTTTATTAGCAGTGAAAACACTGCATGTTTCAGGTACAAGCCCTTTATCAAGTGATTACTTTGAGAATCCTGGAATTTACAACAATATCTTTACGTGAATAAGAAACGCTGGGACCAGCTACCTTTTGTTTTAAAATATAATCGATTCTTATTAGTAGCAAAAGCAGCCTATTGTGTCTATTAAATGTATAACGGAAAGACCTGTTATCTGGAAAAGCCCAGTTCCCGAGCATTCTGGATAACAAGTCCAATACCTGTACATGAAAACATGGTTGTAACAGTTGCTTTTCTACAGTCAAACTGGCCAAAGAAGCATTGCCCACTAAATCCAACCTAAAGTGCTTTCAGGTTGTGCCACCAATCCAAAGCTTTTGGGTTCTCAGAAGGGGACCAACTTTCTATGCTTGAGAGTCAGTGTCCTACATAGAATTCTGTGATAATGATCAATAGCTTCACCATCATAATCATTTCTTCATAAAGGGGAACTTGAGCTGTGACAAATACTTATTAAGACATCAGCTAAAAGGAAGAGGTTGTTGTGTGGTTTGACTACTAACTTGAATTGAAACTTTTTAAATGTGTTTCAATTTGTGTATTGTTTTTATTGGTCAAAAATATATTTTCAGTTATAGGTGGCCCTTGTATTGTATTACAAAGTTTATATAGTTCAGGAGGCATCAAATACAGTATATACTGTATATATATTTGTGATCTGTGTAACTTATAAATAAATATATAAAGAGAAAAATTAGATAAAGAAAGGAGAAAGGAAAAGGTGAGGATTGGGATAAAGGCAGTTGGTGCGCACCAGACAAAGACAACACGGAGGGTGGTTGGTGGTATTTAAAGGAGAACTATTGTGAAAATGAAAATTTAATATGATAGTCATCTCATAGAAATGAGAATTACATCATCGATTAAAAATGCTATATAATTGTTGAAAAGGGCTGCTGACAATTTCAAAAATATCCAATCCAGCACAAATCATTCATATAGAGCAGGGATCCCCAACCTTTTGAGACCATGAGCAACATTCAGAAGAAAAAAGAGTTGGGGAGCAACGCTAGCATGAAAAATGTTCCTGGGGAGCCAAATAAGTGCTGAGATTGGCCATTTGGTAGCCCCTATATGGATTGGCAACATGTATTGAGGCTCTGTTTAGCAGTAAACCTGGTTCTTATACAACCAAAACCTTCCTCCAAGCTTGGAATTCAAAAATAAGCTCCTGCTTTGAGGCCACTGGGAGCAACATCCAAGGGGTTGGAGAGCAACATGTCGCTCACGAGCTACTGGTTGGGGATCACTGATATAGAGATTTTGTTTCTCTCAATGGTTGTATTAGACCTAACTGTTAAAATCTGACTCCGACTGAGAGGGGGAGAGTGAAGAATAACTAGATTATTCAGGAAACCGTAAAGATATTATTGTACCAGGACTATCTTATATTTAATTTGCAGAAGATCCAGGCTATTCAAGATAAGACCTGACCGCTGTACTCATAGACAGATAGCCCAGGAGGGAGAAATGGAAAGTATATTATATATTCAATAGTGCAACATAACTCACATTACAACTGTATTGCACATAATGGTGATGCACTCTGGTTAGGTAAGATGAGAACTCACAATTACCCAATTACGTTAACATCTTTATTCAAATCAGATGCGGCTGTGCTGAAAATTTTTGTGATGCTATCATCAAATCAAAAAATGTTACTTAGTTTGAATACCATCTATTGAATTGAATATGTTTACCGAGTCAGAATCCCCCATCACTAGTAATGAATTGTAACGTATATACAGTACACCTCTCCTTAACAAGGTTGCAAGTGATCAGGAAATTGACATTATGTGGAAGGATGCAAAAAAAATCTTATGATATTTTACCTTTCACGTTTGGTTCTTCATTTAAGCCTTCCTTTATTGTCCCCGTAGATACCAAATATTTAATTCCCTCACTTCCTTACCATCTGGAGAAATGGCTATTTATTGCAACGTTGCATGATGGTCAGAGTGATCATAGTCATGTGGCATCAGCCTTTTCCTTGTGGGTGAGACTTTTTGAATGTTGATATTACATAATATATGAGAGTCAGTAATAGGCAGGACTAACAGATCTGTTGATTCTGAATATCTGTTTCTAGAAAAAGAGGAAATGTGAATGCCCTATATACGTATTTACATATACACATATCAAAGGTCAGGGAAAGAATTCCTGTTTTTATCAGCCGTTTGTATACACTTCAAAAGATGTGAAATACAATTTCTTAGAGGAAGCAACTTCCCCAGCCGTGTAAGGTCATTACAAGAAAAAGCTGTGACCACTGTTGAATGGCCCTCTGGATATCATGGGGTTGGGTTGCTCAAGCTGGAAAACGTACAGTAAGGGAAATCAGAGTTAAATAGTTTGTTGTTGAACTTTGGAGAATTGGTTTCATCCCCCTTTTGGGGGGAAGTTCATGGATATCATGGATATCCTAAGTCATGATCATGCTCAAACTGGGATACGAAACAGGCCTTGATATTGTTGGTACCCCAAGACAGTTTACAGTATCCTCTCTGGAGTTTGCCGGCATTTGGTGACTGTGATTTAGTCCTGGTCTCCATTGAATGCAACAGACTGCTTGGGGCTATAGGGGTCATGAACAACAGTTTTCAGCAGCACTTCATTCCCCAGTCTGGCAAGACCTAGGTGTAGGCAGAAGAGGCACATGCTTAGGATGAAATGAAAGTGGGGGAGCCAAGCACGTACCTCTTTTTTTTGCCTACCACTGGTCCAGACCCTTATTCCCCCACTGGTGCTCCTGCAGTGACATGGGAGGGGCGTAGTTGCCAGCCAGGTTCACTTGGGTGTTCGGCCGGCTTGGCTTGGGCTACAATCAGGGTCGGACTGGGCCGGCTGGCCCCCGTGTGCAGGGGCCCCAGAGGTTTGGAACCAGGTGGGCCCTCAATGTCCGACCCAGGCTACACTTTGCACCTTGTGATGAATAAATAATCCATGTCTCTGCCATAAGGCAAGCCATAAGGACAAGGCCCTTTTGTTGTCCTTCGCAAGTCTAAATAGCAAACAATTTGGGGGAACATAAAGGGATGGATAGGGTACAGATGGGGTCAGACAATATGGCTCACATATGCTCACTGCCACATTTCAAAGCAAATATTTGCATGAATTATTTTCACTGTGAAAAAACAAAACTTACCTTTCTAACCTATCAATTGTTAGCTTTAAAAGTAGTAAACCCTGCTGCACTGCTCAACCATACTGTACTGATGAACTACAAATCCCGCTATCCTTTAACATATTATCAAGATTGAGGCATGCTGGGAACTAGAGTCCAGCAGCAAGTGTTTTTTTTTCTTCTTAAAGCAGTATTGCACAATAAACTTTCCTCGGGTCTCCAGAGCCAGAAGCATTAATGCAAAAAATCCTCCAATGAGAATCCCAGCTGATCTATATCAGTCTCCCTGATCTTTCTTCCTGTAACTGGAGTTGGAAGTTTTAAGCACAGTTTCCCAGCACTGAACAAGCCTATCCCCATGTCTGATTCCAGTATAATATATTCTGGGATTGACTTGTCCTTTAAGGGCTACAGTCAGCCCTGTGTCTGCTGCTAAATTTTGTGCACAAGTGACTATTGATACTTGAGAACTGGAGTTATTACCCTGACTGTGACTGAAGTGGTAACAATCACTCCCCCCCCCCCCATGTAAAAGCACAGGAATCAATTCACTTTATTTCTCTCAAACTCATTCCTTATTGCTGGAATATTTGCATTCTAGGAAAACAATACCCTAACCAATATGAAATGAACTGAATGTTGCGCACAAGCAATTCACATACACAACAATAACAATAAATAAAGAGCTCAGCAACCACTCTGCCTTCCTAAAATAACCCACAAATAATATGCCACTTTTGCAAAACCAAATCCTGAATTAGATGTGCAAAACTCTGGTTTGTGGCCAGGTCTTTTATAGAACATGTCGGGTGAGAGCTAAGTCTGTGGCAAAATGCCCAAGGGCTAAATATGCTGAGTGCCTCAAGGTGCTGAATAAGAGAACTACATTTACAGTGAACTTCTGGTCACATACACCAGCAGATATAATGTACACGTCCCCTGCTTGAAATTAATCATCTCAATGGCTTCTGTGGGAACATAGCTCTGAGCAAGAATTTACAAAAAATTCCCTCCAGGTGAAGACTCAGGAGTTTGGCACACAAGAGAACAGGAGTCTAGCACCCCAGTGAATAATAGTCTGGCACTACATTGAATGAGAGTCTGGCATCTCTTTGAATAGGAATTTGTTTCCCCAGCAAATGGGAGTCTGAAGCCCTATTGAAGAAGAATTTGGAGTATGGCACCCCAGTGAATGAGAGTATGGCACCCTAGTGAATGAAAGTTTGGCAAACCAGTGAATGGAAGCCAGGCACCCTAGTGAATGAAAGCTTGGCAGCCCAGGGAATAAGAGTTTGGCAACCCAGTGAATGGGAGTCTGACACCCCAGTGAATGAGCATTTGGCGTCCCAGTGAATGGCATTCTGGAATCCCAGTGAATAGAATTCTGGCACCACATATCATGGGAGTATGGCACCTGAGTGAATGAGAGTTCAACACCCCAGTGAATGAGAGTTTGGCACCCCAGTGAATGAGAGTTTGGCACCCCAGTGAATGAAACCTTGGCTCCCAAGCGAACAAGAGTTTGGCTCCCCAGTAAATAGGTATTTTCCTTCCCAGCAAATGAGAGATTGGCACAGAGTGAATGAGAGTGTGAAACCTGAGTGAACAAGAGTTTGGCACTCCTGTAAATGGTGTCTGGAATCCCAGTGAATAAGAATTTGGCTCCTCAGTGAATGGCAGTCTGGCACCCCAGTGGATGGGAGTCTGGCACCACAATAAATGGGAGTATGGCACCTGAATGAATGACAGTTTGACACCCAAGTGAATGAGTGTCTGACACCCAAGTAAATGAGAGTTGGACATCCCAGGAAATGGTATTCTGTTACCTGAATGAATGAGAGTTTTGCACTCCAGTAAATGGGATTCAGCTACCCGAGTGAATGAGAGTTTGGCACTTCAGTGAATGAGAGTTTGGCACCCCAGTGAATGAAGTCGGTTAACCAAGTGAATTATAGTTTGGCACACCAGTGAATGAGAGCACGAAGCAATGCAGCCTGCAGTCATTTACATCTTACATATAATGAATACTGTACAGCGTCTACATATAAAGTCTTTGGGAGCTTAAATTCCACGAGTGAAGGAGTGACTCCTTCACTCGTGGAATTTAAGCTCCCAAAGACTTTATCAACTATGGCTCTTGCACACAGCAGGCAGTTCAACCTAATTCCATAGAAGTCCAAAGGCACACACAGGATGCATGCAAGCAAGATGCCTTGCGTGTTTATTGAGAAATGGCATTTCACAATAAACACATAAGGCATCTTGCTTGTATTCATCCTGGGTGTTAGACTCTCATTCACCGGGGTGCCAAACTCACATTCATGGAACATTGTACGTGAGGTTGTCGATCCTCTTCCTTAGTTCACCAGGTATCTCTTCTTTAATTATCTACAGGGTGTGCAAGAGCCATAGTTGATTCTACTAGTTCACCTTAATTGCCATTGGCAATAGTCCTATGTAACTATAACAAGTCCATTTATCAATTCTTTTGTAAATACATTTCATAACTTTTATAGAAAAAGCCAATAACCACTGATGATGAAATGTTCTTTCCTCTAAGTGCAAGGAAGGTGGGAAGATGGGGGGTCTGCTGTAAATGGCTTCTGTTTTCAGATATGTCATAATATCCCATGCTGTTAAGTTTAGACCACTGCTATTCAGATTTGTTAGCAGTGTGGTTGGTCAACGTGATGATGAAAGAGGATGGACAAATGAGGGCTTTATGTTATGTAAACCCTTGTAGGCCCCCATTTTCATGTGTTAAGTCTTGCTGTAGAAATAACCTGCCTTTTACTATTAATAAGCTGATGAGTATACAGCATGGTCACTGCCAGAAACTAGGTCCCCATCAAGAAGTGATGCTACAGCAGGGGTCCCCAATCTCTGTTACCCATGAGCCACATTCAAATGTAATGAGAGTTGAGGAGCAACAAAAGCATGAAAAGACTGGAAGACTACAGGAGACTCTTTTTGGCAGTACACTTGATTTTTATGCAACTATAACTTGCCTCCAAGCCAGGAATTCAAAAGTAAGCATCTGCTTTGATGCCACTGGGAGCAACACCCAAGGGTTTGAGGAGCACAAGCCCCTGGTGGGGCTGGGGATTTCTTTTTCATTAAAGAAAGTAAAAATGGGATTTTATTTATTTGCCTTTCCTTGCCCTTTAAATAGTGAAGTACTTCATGGGGGGGTCACAGCTTTATTTGGATATATTGTTTGGATGTATGCTTGGACACCAGACCATGAGCTTACACTGAATCTCCAGACCACAGATGGGTCACTTCACCTGTAAATCTTTTGCTTAGTCTTGTCATGGTGGGTCAATTTGTCCAAAGACAATAATCAGATCACAAGGGCAGCCCTGGGAAGACACTCTGGGAAAAGACTACATCCACCATGTAGCAGACTCTGATTGATGGGATCTTCTTGTCAACTTAATTTATACCTGTCCAACCACAACTCAGCTAAGAGTATTGATGCCCAGCTTTAGCTCACATTGGTTACAATTCAGGAAATATCAACCTGAGGAAGAAGGGATCGCTGTAAACCAAATCTCCTGCCAGAACTGCTGCATCCATTTAACTTAAACCGAAGTCACTCCTACAAATATAGTCTGTGGCTATACCCCAGGAACTTACCCTGCATCTGAACAGACATATACATGTAACATATTCAGTTTCAGTTGTTTTATGAAGCCCAGAAGCATTGGTAATGTGTCTCCCTGTGTTTTTATTCCTTGACATAAAATAGTAATAGTTAAAGGAATTATATCGTTATTTGTATGGTTTACTTTAAAATGTTATTCTTGAAACAACAAATGTATTATTTTAGCTGTCATATTGGTTATATTGGTGTGGAGACAGCCAGGTGCATTGTGCCTGATTCTGAGCTTTGAGAAGTAACTAGCACTATGAGATAGAACTGCTTTGAGACAGCAATTGTTCCCTCATTGTATTTCACCACTACCCAAGTCCCACCTAGTGGTAGACATTAGAATAGCACCCAGGCAGGAAAAATCAGATTGCACTTTTAGCAACGCAAACAAATCTTTCAGCAGAGGTGTCAGGTAGCTGCTTTTTGGTGCCCATTGTTTTGCCGATAGGATAGGATTCTGGGGAGGGGGGGGGGGGGGGGGGTGAATGAGGGATGATATCACTCCAACTTGCAGTGTCGCAGTAAGGAGTGACTCAATTTTATCAGAACACAAGTCACATGACTGGGGGGACCTGGGGGACATCATGTAGAGACCCATGCCAAATTTCAAAATGAAATCTAAAAAAAATCTCTAAAAAACAGATTTAAGTGCAGAATTCAGCACTATTGACTGATGCATCTTGAAACAAATATGTTTTCCCATGACAGTATCCCTTTAAACCACATACCACACTATCTGTTATTTAATATTTATCTTGGGGCATAGTCACATATTTTCCTCCACTTGTGTTGGAGTCTTGTGATTTTCCTTAACTACTCTAGTTCCTTAATTTACTTTTCTTCTCTTAAACATGTTTTTCCCCTAAATTTAATATCTTTGTGTGCATGACCCAATGCTGAGGGATAGTGTCTATTGACTGCTATAATCATACCAACAATGATTATACTGTTTGCTTTGCCGTTTCACCCCAATAAGCTTAAAAGTTCTTCCTTATTTAAAGAAATGTAACTCTTCACAATTTATACGATAGCAATGACATTTTCTTAACTCAACAAGACTGCGGTGAAATTGTCGATACCATATCTGTGTGTCAGGGAAAACATTATAGGAACCACCAGTATTTGATTTGTGATTACCCACCACTGCTTGTTATAGTTTTTGCACTTAAGCCTGGAAGTAAAATTCCTTTGTTTTGGATAATATATTGTATTTTCCTATCACTCCTTATCGTTTCCTCCTTCAGCTAAATATAGTTCTATAGTCATTTGCTGACTCTGAAATTAATTCATGTGATGTTGTTTACAACCAGGTTGTTGTTGTTGCGAAGGTCTTACTACTTCCTTTTCTTTCCATTTTTGGATCAAAGGCTGATGAAACTATATTAATGGATGCCTTGATTTAATATTTGACAACAACACAAGTAGAATGTTTTGGGTGCAAAATAAAGCAAAAAAATCAGGGGTGTTAATTCAACATGGTCTGATAATGAAAGTGTTCCCCATTCAGACAGGGAAACTGTTATCCTGGATCCCTGAGCAGCTGGGCATATAATTTGACCAATGGCATGAGTAAAGCCAAATCAAGATTCAGATTAGGGCCTTGTTTCATTACCTGGAGCCCCATCTTTGTTATCTACAATCATATAGGTGCACATTGTGAGTGGCCTTTGGCACATATTTATCACTTATTTTTTAGAATATTTTGCCTTAATCATACAATACTTCTCTCCCAGTCACCATTAAGTATGTCTCCTTATTTTGCCTCCAAAACATTCATCTGATATCTGGTTGTTACAACACTCCAGTTAGAATTGTAAAAAGCTTTAATTCTCATATTTCAGGGCAGCATCACATGCAATTGTTCAAGTGGCACTCATTCTTTATCAATCATTAAATATGATTTGACCTCATGGCCTGATATACAACTGCACATATTGCCAGCTAGTGTTACTAACTTAAATACACATTCAAGTTTATCATAAATGTATACAAATCTTACACTATTATTTCGAAAGGAGACACTTAGCTGGTTGCCCAATGTCTGTGTAAGATACAAAATATTCTACAGATGATAAAACCAACTGGAATAAAATTAAAGTTCAAATCCATTTAAATAGAAACTGATTGGCATCATATTCTTGATTAAGACTTTGGGGTGGTAAGGGCTCCCATCAAGAAAAGGAATGCTCAAGTTATCACAATGTAGTGAAAATCTGATATAATTTGTACAATTATTTAGTCTAATTTAGCCCAATTCCAAATGTAATTGTTCCCTCCTCCAAATAACGAAAAAGTTGTTGATATAATGATACCACCACTTTGGCGGCATTTAAAAAGTCTACATCTGTATATATAAATTCAGTTTCAAACTCATACATAAAAATATTCATACATATAGTTACATAGTTACATAGTTAAATTGGGTTGAAAAAAGACAGAGTCCATCAAGTTCAACCCCTCCAAATTAAAAACCCAGCATATACACACACACACACATTTCCACTCTTTCACACAAACCGTATATGCTCATAGCTATACTAACTGTAGGGTTTAGTATCAAAATAGCCTGATATTATGTCTGTCCAAAAAATCATCCAAACCCCTCTTAAAAGCATCAACAGAATCAGCATCACAACATCACCAGGCAGTGCATTCCACAACCTCACTGTCCTCACTGTGAAGAACCACCTACTCTGTTCCTTTAAATAAAATCCTTTTCTTCTAGTCTGAAGGGGTGGCCTCTGGTGATCCTCTTTATGGGTAAAAAGGTCCCCTGATATTTTTCTATAATGTCCTCGAATGTATTATAAAGTATAATCATGTCGCCTTGCAAGCGCCTTTTTTCCAGAGAAAACAACCCCAACCTGGACAGTCTCCCCTCATAATTTAAGTCTTCCATCCCTCTAACCAGTTTAGTTGCACTTAGTTTCTGCACTCTCTCCATCTCATTTATATCCCTCCTAAGGACTGGGAAACATTTGAACCCTTCTCTGGACACCTAATTTGGGAAATAAAAATCATCTTGAAATAATTTTTACCCAACACAATCTGAAATGAAGTCACCAAAATCTTCTTTTGCTTTTCATCCAAGGAGCTATGCTTGTCAAGATAATAACAGGCAGCTTCTACGCCCCCCATCATGAAGGACAGAGGTGTAGAGGGATTTCCACATGCAAGTGAAGCATCTCATCTCAATTTTTATTATTTATGAAATCACTTGTATCTCTTATGTATGACGCCATATGAAATACATATTTCCAAAGTATCCTATCAAGGAATGTAGCTATAGGCGAGACAACTAAATTTACTCCAGTCACTGGGCTACATGGAGGCTTCCTTAATTCCTTGAGGATCTTCCGGAGAATCTACATTACCGGTGTATCAGGAGTAGCCTGTATTAAAAACGTGCAATGGTAAAGCTTGTTCAACACATTGTCTTCAGCACAGAGAAGGGAGCGCTAGCTGTTAATGTCTGATTTTTACTAGTTCTTGTAACATAGAACATCAACATCATTACATCAACATAATAGCTCTTATCCATCACAATCCCTGCATCCCCCATGTCTGCTAATTTCATTATCAAATAATGCTGACAAAACTATAATTTCCCCACTAGACATTTTATCCCTGGGTAGATGTAAATATCCTTTCCTATACTTTTTCCTCTAGTTTCCTCATATCATCCCTAACACTCTGAACAGTGGTGTAACTAGATATTATTGGGCCCCACAGCAAATTATTTGTCAGGGCCTCAAATTGTCTAAAGCTTACCAGTATTTATTGAAATGTTTTATAAATTAGAGCCTCATGGAGCCCCTATATGTCCTGAGCCTCCTGCAGTTGCAGGGTCTGCTTCCTCCGTAATTTCACCCCTGACTCTGGATATATATTTCCAGATTATCATTAGTTTTAGGTATCATATAATTAATCCCATTATATACAGTAAATTTCAATACTGTAAAAGGAAAGTGTTATGATATTCACTAGGTTCACCCTTATCCAATTCTTTTTTTAGCACAAAATGTAACACTCAATTATAATAAGATGAAAAAAGCCTGATAGGAAGCCTTACATAATTCATTTCCTCCCCCACATCCCTCCCTAGATCACAGCTATTAAGGGTAGAGGATATGGTGAAGAATGAGGGTCCTTTAGCCAAAGGGGTAGAGGAAATAGAGAAATGTAATGGTATCAGGGTTGGACTGGGCTGGCAGGACACCGGGAAAAAACCCGGTGGGCCTCGGCGCTCATGGGAACCATTCCCCTAATCTGCTAAACCCCAAAACATAAATGTCAGACAAGGCGAGCGCCAGGTTGTAAACACAACCTGGATTAAAGTTTTGCAGAGAGTGTGCTGGAGTTCCTCTTCCTTTACTATTTTGTATTAGAGGAGCGCGCCAACAGGTGGGTCCCGGAAGGTTGGAGCCCGGTGGACCCCCGTGCTCCGGTCCGACCCTGAAGGGGATATTGGGATAAAGTTTGGATCAATCAAAATGTGACATTATGGATTGGGTATTTAGTAAAGAGGTGACTTGGGAGTAGAAAAGGATGCTACTTGTTAGTAAAGGATGAAAGTGTGGCAGGCAGCCTGTATTCCTGAACTGGAAGTTAGCTCTCTAGTGGAAGACAGTTGACACATTTTTTATTTGCATCTGCATAAGAGACACTAAGCCCAACTATAAAGATGTCCCACTGTCCCCCCTAGTTCCCTGTAAACATTGAGAAAAAGCAGAATTAAAATTTAAGGAGACACTGCTGCCATGACCAGTCTTTAAGTGGTCACGGGCTCTTCAGAGCACAAGCCCCCAGTCCACAAGGGCACATCCACAAATTTCAAAAAGATTAAGCTCCAAAGAGTCCCATTTTAGAAAGTTTAAAAAATCTCAATATTTATTCATTATACAAATCAGTAAAAAAATTCATATACAGACCCACTTGATCATTCGCCTTACGCGTTTCGTACCCCCTGGTACTGTACTTAATCATAGACTTAATCAAAATGGCAATTGCTGAATAAAAAGCTAAATAACTCAAAAACCACAAATAATAAAAAAATTAAATATGCATGTAAAGAAATGCAGATGAATTCAAGAAACTATATAGTAAGCAGGTTGCTACTATATTCTATTATTGCTCTATTAACGATTCCTTAACAAATGGCAACAATCTTAGAGCCCCTAAACTAAAATGCGTTCACCCTGTGAATATTTTGACCTGGGTGTAAAAATTCCAGGTCCTATACTTGTATTGAAACCAGCTTCTTAACAATGCTTAAACTGCTCAAAAATGTTTGTATGGAAATGCAATCACCAAGGGGCCGATTTACTAAATTCATGTGAATAGATCGAAGTTCTATCGAATAACGATCGTAGGATTAATTCTATTGGTCGAATATGCAAATTTGGCTTATTCGATCATCGAAGGATTTAAAATTTAAAAAATATTTGACTGCCTACTTCGCCAGATTGAACCTACTGAATTGTAATAGAAGCCTATGGGAACCCTCCCATAGGCTTCTGAGGCTAAGTCCTGATCGAATAGGATTCGTACGAATTATTCGAATGATCGAATAATTCATTCGAATGATCGAACGATCGTTTTTCAATCTTCGAATGATCAAAAATGGTAGCCTAAAACTATTCGATTAGCATTCGAAAATCGAATGCTAATCGAATATCGAGGAAAAATTAATATTTTTTTGGTGAATTTAGTAAATCTGCCCCCAAATGTGTCAAGTGTGAATGTAAAATTGAAGAAAGAATCGGCAAGCACTCCTGTAGCGCCCGAGCGAAGTAAAAGGCACCTTTATTTCAGCAAATTAAAATCATAGAATCCTGACGCGTTTCGTACCACGAGACATAAAACGTGTCAGAATTCTATGATTTTAATTTGATGAAACAAAGTTGCCTTTTACTTCACAAGTGGCTTCAAGGGTGCTTGTGAATTCTTTCTTTGGATAAAAAAATTAAAACCAATTGCAAATTGTCTCAGAATATCACTCTCTACGTCATACTAAAAGTCGACATTTTAGAGATCTGATTAGAGATCAGAGTTAAAAAAGTGATGATGATTCCGCATAAGCTGCAGATTTTCCCCCCAATATTCCTTTTCCTTCCATTTAGCAATGGGTGAATAAATTCACCAGGCGCAAATTTATGGAGAATTTCCACATTTCGCCACCAGTGAATAAATTCTCCGTGTCAAAAGAAATTTGGACGCGTGTCAGAATAGTCACACATAGCACGCAGCAAAAGCTCTTATACCAGGGAAGTGGAAAGATACCAAACCACCTACATACAGAGAATGGGTTTCTAAAATAGAAGAAACAAGGAAAATAGAGGAACTGACACATATTATCCATAACAACTGCCCAAAATACTGGAAGATATGGGCGCCATGGATAAACTATATGAATACACAACAAACGTAAATTAAGTGCACACACACTAGCAAAACCAAAGGTTTAATAAGACTCTCTAACCCACAGGTGGAAATGTTACTGAAATGTTGAATTGAATGTCCTTCATTGTATTAGTAGATAATTCTAGATATGACTTGATATCAATTATTGCTCTATAATGTGTAAGGATTGGATAATAAAGTGATGCATGGGAACTCCCCTACCTCCCCTCCCCTTCTTTTTTCTGTACCCTATCCCCTGGTTTGAAAATAATAAACAGAGATTATACAGAATAGTCACACATATTAAAACAGTTGTGCATTCAGGTGTCCATTGACTTTAATGTAGTTGGACAAAATAGGCACACATCAAATTGTCACAGGCATCAACATTGACGCGGGTGCCAAATTAGCATTTCGAAACATTTTCGCCGTTTCACGAATTTCATGGGAAATTCTCAAATTTTCCGGTGAATGAAATCGTATAAAGTCGATCATCACTAATTTCGTTGGCTATTTGAATAAACATAATTACAAAAGTGCCTTTTCTGCATATTTACTACTTTGCTGCTTTTGCCTAGTTCCCATTTTAACCATTGCACAACCGGATGTTTCTATACGCAAATGCATGCAGTGAATATTAAGAGAATAGGATGAAAGTTAGGAATTTGCAACAGAAAAACAGATGTGTCATTTGAGTTCTAATTTCATGACCTTGTCTTCTCATCATGGTAAGTTGTGGTTTCTGAAAGAGAGCTATATGAACACTCTGACATTTCAGAGGGGATTTTTTGCCAGCTCTGGTTATTTTGTGTTCAGACTAGGGTTAAGACTTGGCCAGTATTTTGCCAGCCTAGCCAGTAAAAAACCTGCCAAGGCTGAGACCGGTACCTACATTGCCGGTAATGTGTAATACACTTTAAAAAAAGTCCTTGGCCCTCCCCAGATTTCGCTCAGAACTTACCTTTTCTTTTCAGGCTTCTCACCATTGTGCATGTTGCTCTGCCCCCTTTTACATCACTGTGTGTGGCTCTGCCCCATTAGCATCATCGACCGCCCCCTTTTGTTCCCGCCCCCTCACCGGCTGGTAATATTCTTTAGAAAAGGTGGCAACCTTAGTCCCGACAGATACACATTCGCAAAGGCAGAATCAGTAGAACTGAAGAAAGGTTTTCGGTGGTATATCCTTAAAACCATTAGCTGAGCTTTTTCCACAGTGATGAAGTTTCCTTGTAGAAAGGACTTGCCATCAAGGTGTAAGAAGACAAAGGGGCCAATTTACGAAATTCAGGTGAAATTAAGGAAGTTGGATCGAATTCGATCGAATACCGATCGTATAAATTTTTCGTGAAATCGGATATGCAAATTTGGCCTCTTCGATCATCGAATATCGAATAGATCGAATGATCAGATATCCAATAATTCGATCATTCAATGATCGAAGGAATCAAGATTTTAAAAATATTCGACTGCCTACTTTGCTAGATTGAACCTACCGAATTGTAATAGAAGCCTATTGGAAGCTCCCCATAGGCTTCTGAGGCTAAGTCCTGCTGGAATACCATTTTTACGATCGGAGCGTTCAATCGTTCGAATCGTCTGAATTTTTCAGACGTTCGAATGAAATTTTTTCGTGAAATCAAAGGATCGGTATCCGAACATACTAATTCATCGAGAAATCAGATATCGAGCAAAATGATAGCCTAAAACAATTCGATGAGCATTCGATGGTCGAATGCTTATTGAATTTTGAATTTGGTCGAGCTAATTTTGGGGAATAATGGTAAATTTGCCACTTATTATATCTGCTACACTTGTCACCAGGTAACACTTCAAGAACTCACTACTACAAATGTTACAGTATTAAGTGTGGATAAAGGTGGTACATTTCTTCCAGACAAGTTTATATGCACTGTCAATGTCAATACTGCTTCTGCTGACAAGGGACACTCCATTAACCTGATGCTTGATACAGGTTCAGCTGTTTCTATACTACCAAAGGATATTTTCTTGAAATACTTTGCAAAAGATACGCTTGTTGCACCTGCCCTGAGACTGCTCAGTTACTTAAAGGATCCAAAACCTGTGCTTGGTTGCTTGCCAGTGACTGTACAATTTAAATCAAATACTGCAAAATGTGACTTTTACATTGTGAATAAAGGTACTGCTATACTTGGAAGGGATCTCTTTGCTGCATTAAACCTACAATTAGTGGATGGTCTCATTCCTACAGCACCAGTGCCTGCCACACAGCCTGTGTCTAAAATTTCACCCCAAATCAACACTTCATTGGGCTGTGCACAAAGTTCAGTTGAGACCGAATGTAAAACCAGTACGCCAGAAATTGAGGCGCTTGCCCTACTATATAAGGGAGACTGTCTCACAGGAACTAAAGAAACTGGTAGAGCAAGATGTGATTGAAAAATCAGAATCCTCTGAATGGGTTTCACCAATTGTTGTAACAAAGAAGAAAACTGGAGGTATTAGATTGTGTGTTGATCTCCGTCAACCTAATAAAGCAGTTTTTATGGATAATCATCCCTTGCCACACATAGAGGAAATATTTTCTGAACTTCGAGGAGCAAAATTCTTTTCTACTCTGGATCTTCAGAGTGCTTATCATCAAGTATTACTGCATGAAGAAAGCCGAGACCTCACTGCATTTATCACGCATGATGGTTTGTTTCGGTTCCAGCGTGTACCTTATGGACTGGCTTCAGCACCAAGTTGTTTTCAAAGACTGATGTCTTCTATACTCCATGACATACCTTGTGTACAACGCTACTTGGATGATATAACTGTCTATGCTCCAACTATTGATCTTCATGACAGGTACCTAGAAAAGGTTCTTAAATCCACTGATTCTGCAGGACTGAAACTGAACCTTTCCAAAAACCCAGCTGTCATTTCTGGGTCATATAATTTCACAAGATGGATTACTGCCTGACCCTGACCATGTCAATCCTGTAACACAAGCACCTACTCCACCTGATCTTCTGATCTTACGAGCTTTTTTAGGTCTTACTTCATGGTATTCTAAGTTTATTCCCAACTATGGGGTATGTTTATCAAAGAATGAAGAAAAAGAAAGTTAAAGGACAAGGGAAGTGTAAAATAGAATAAGGCTAGAATTGCTGTATTTTGTATACTAAACAGAAACATGAACTTACTGCACCACAAGCCTAATGAAACAAATGATTTATGCTTTCAAAGTTGGCCACAGGGGGCTGTCATCTTGTAACTTTGTTTTACATCTTTGTCTGACACTGGCACTGCACATGCTCAGTGTGGTCTGCTTGAGTTCTGCATGGCTGGTAAGTAAGGCAGGGGCTCCCCCTGCTGTTCATAAGTGATTGTTTCCCTGTCAGAAGCACTAAATGAAGGGAGAATTTTTCTGCATACAGTCAGGTTTCTTATAAAAACGGTACACATTTTAAAATTAAAGTATATTGGAGATAGATTTCTTTTTCATTAAAGAAAGTAAAAATGGGATTTTATTTCTTTGCCTTTCCTTGCCCTTTAAGAGTGAAGTTTCGCCACTAGAGGGAAATTCCGCAGCTCTCAATTCATTTCTATAGGATTTTTGAAGGTGCATTTATCAAAGGGTGAAACTTCACTTCACCCATTGATAAATACGCCTTTCAAAATCCCATAGAAATTAATTGAGAGCTGCGGAATTTCAGTCTAGTGGCGGAACTTCACTCTTTGATGAATCTACCCCTATGCTTCAGTTGTGGAGCAACTTAGAGCACTACTATGTGGAACTTCAAGTCTGGTTTGGTCAGAGACTGCTCAAAATAGCCTTGAAATAGTGAAGCAGTTGATTGTGAACAGTCCAGCTCAAGCTTTATTTGATCCTGCAATACCCATTATGGTTACTACAGATGCTTCAGACTATGGTGTTGGTGCAATTCTCACACAGATCCATGCTGATCTGTTGCATTTGCATCCAGAATACTTACAGAGACAAGTGTAAGTATTCCACTGTTGCAAAAGAAGCTATAGCATGTGGTTGGCAACATAAAAATGGAGAACCTACATACATATGGGGTAGAAAATTTACCTTATGCACGGATCATAGCCCTTTAACTACACTACTTACAACAAAGTGACTAGGAAGAGCTGGAATGCCTATAGCTAGATGGTCAGCAAGGCTACTGAATTTTAACTACATAATGGGAAAAACTTGCTATTGATATTGTCGGTCCTTTTGCAGATGCTCATATAGACTGTAGATTTGCTATAACCTTGATAGACTATTACAGTAAATGGCCAGAAATTGCATTTGTTTCTCATGTAACATCAGCTACAGTAATAACATTTCTATCTACAGTCTTCAGCAGAGAAGGAAATCCAAAGGAGTTAATATCAGACAATGGACCACAGTTTGTCTCATATGAGTTTGAATACTTTCTGAGAGAGAGGAATATTGTGCATAGGAAATCTTCAGTGTATAGTGATGGGCGAATTTATTCGCCAGGGGCGAATTCGCGGCGAATTCCCGCGATTCGCCGCTGGCGAATAAATTCGCGAAACATCAGGAAAAATTCGCAGAAAAAAATTCGCCGAAAACGACGCGTCGGAAACGACGCGCGTCAAAAACGACGCGCGTCAAAAACGACGCGCGACTCGTTTCGCGAATTGGCGAAAAATTCGCAAATTTCTCTGGAAATTCGCAAATTTTTCGGCGAAACGCGGCCGTTTCGCCCATCACTATCAGTGTATTACCCACAAGCAAATGGAGAAATCGAGCAAATCAACCAAAGTCTGAAAGAAGCACTACAGACAGCAAATCTTACTGGGAAATCTTGGAAAGTATTTACAACAGAGTTCTTAGATAACTACAGAGCAACATGCCATGCAACAACCCAATCATCTCCAGCTGAATTATTACATGACAGACAGATGTGCACTAAGTTACAGGTTGCTGACATAAAATTTCCACTAAATACTGTTCCTACAAAATCATCTAATGTGGACATTGTCAAACGTTAACAAGCCAAATGCAAACCTTATACTGACAGAAAACGTGGTGCAAGAGAAATGCACTTTCAGCCAGGATCTTTAGTCAAAATTAAGAAACCAGGACTACTGAAACAAGGACATCTAAATTTACTACACCACTTGAAGTGAGACGTCAATGAGGACCATACACATATGAACTGTCTGATGGACGCATATGGAATGCAAGTCATCTTGCTCCTGCTAATACAAAAAGGGGGGTTGTGTATGCACTCCTAGGGCTAAGTAAAGTATACAAGTATAATAGAAGTGCTACTGACTTGGCCATTTAATCAGTGCACATTCTCTGATTCCCTGTGTAATTCAGTCTAAATGCAAGTGCATATGTTTACAAAAACAAGGGTTTTTAGTTACAAAGTTATGATCATAAAGTTGATAAGCCACCATACCACGTCAAGGTAAACCCCATACGGTGGTCCCTAACTTGTTTACCTCTGGTAATAGTAAAAAAGGTTTAGTACCCCTCTGCATAGTAACATAGAAGTAGATGTGTCCTGAACCTTGGTTTGTCTGAGGGCTAAATCCTCCCCCGCCACTGACTAGTGGCTTTTAAGAGAGAGAGAGATTGCCCAAACCAACGCCCATTTCTTAAAAAATCTTGCTCCTGCTAGACATGACTTTGGAGAAGCTGCATTTGATGAAAGACATTTTCCTACTCATGATGCCAAATGCTGTAGGCTTGATGAAAGTGAACCTATGAGGTGTACTGAGAGAATCAGAAAACTACCTGCATGGACCAATGACCATTTGATGTGAAGAATGTATAATATTGCTTACTGTTTGCATACAATCTCATTGTTGCTATTTAATATGTTTGTCCAAATGCTTTCCTACTATAGGGGGAATATGTGGTGTTTCTACAAATGGCCTGTAGATGGCACTGTGCACATGAGTTAAACTGTGCATACACAAGACTGTCTATACTGCTTAAGAGTTTATGTTACTGTTGTGTAATGGCTGCGTGAACCTGCTAATAAAGCACTGTTATATTCTGCTCATCCTCTGCTATCAAATCACAACAGCAACCTTGTCTTGTGAAGATCAGCACCTGAAGTATTATTGAGTTTGAATGTGAAGTTAATTAAACATTCTGGCTCATTTACCAACCCTGGGTAAATGGCCTGCCCACAAATCCGGGCCTGTCTAATATCATAACACTCATTGGGCTCATGCACTATAGGTACCCTCTTTAAATATTAAAGTTCTTTTTTATCAGCCTTTAGTGAATAAATCCTATAAATCATATAGTAAAAATAGCTGTAGGAAATGCAGATGCCTCCATTCTATGCATATGCAGTTGTGCTCATAAGTTTACATAGCCTGGCAGAATTGCAGAATTTATGATTTCGTAACCATTTTTCAGAGAATATGAATGATAACACAAAAACTTTTCTTTCACTCATGTTTAGGGGTTGTCTGAAGCCATTTATTGTCAAACAACTGTGTTTACTCTTTTTAAATCATAATCACCACACAAACTACCCAAAATTGTTAAGAAATCATAAATTCTGCCAGGTTATGTAAACTTATGAGCATAACTGTATATACATATATATATATATATATAGACAAATACAAGATGTCCTCTGCACTCAACCCATTATCAATATATCAGCACAGCTACTAAAAATGCCTTACCCTTTAAACAAAACTGGGATTGTTTGTCCATATATTGCAATATATTTAAGCTGGCCAACTAAGACAAAGTCATCCCATATCTGGCCAGTCCTACTCTCAACTTGCATCTGATTCATTAAGAATTCCATTACTTCATTATACATTTTACTAAGGGACTAAGTTTTACCTGCAACTTACTTTACTTGCTTTCAAGGTAAAACACACTTGGTTGCCCTTTTATTGGCTCTAGTGGGATCAGCTGACTATAGCTTGAAAGGGTGGGAGCTACAACTGTATAACTTTAACAAACAAGGAGAAGTTGTGCTCACCACTAATTAAAACCATTAGGCGGGGGTGCAATGAGGCTGTGACCACAAAATACATATAGACAAATACAAGAGGTCCTCTGCACTCAACCCATTATCAATATATTTAAGACATTGAGACATTTTGTGCATACAGCTACTAAAAAATGTCTTACCCTTTAAGCAAAACATTGCCCTTGTGGCTATGTGTATATAGGAGAGACAACCCAGATGGTTAAATCACGCCAACACAAACCATCCATCAATTTGGGCAATGATAGATTGACGGTTTCTAAACACTTTATAGATATGGGTCACAATGCAGACCAATTGAAATTTATTGTATTGGAAGGGATTCCACCACTCAAATACGGGGGCAAAAGTTAAAGCAGAGGCAGAGGTATGGTGGATCCATAAGATGAAAACATTAGCACCTAATGGTTTATATAGGGATTATGACCTGTATCTTTTCTTGTAAATAATTAGTCATCTCTGATATGTTTGCGCAAGAGACATGACTCAAACTGAGGGAGGCAAAGTTAGGGTTAAGGTTGCTGTTGTATCTGCTACTCAGTAACCACAATGACATTTCTTGTTTGAGAATTTAAAGTGAGTGCTGCCTCCTTATTGCCTGGATATGTTGTACATTTTATGTGGGAAGGAAACAGAACTTTGAGGCTTTGCACCAATAATCACTGATTAAGCTGATATTGAGCAAGTGCTGCTGTACGCTTGTATATATATATATCATTGTGTTACAGTAAGTCTGATACATATCTCAGTTATAAAAGGTGTTTTACAGATGAAAGGAGATATCCGACAAATACATATTTGTAGTATTTCTCACATTGATGGTACATATCTCAACAAGTTAGACTTTTCATGGATTAATGCTAAATTCACAAAGGGGCACAGAAAGAGCTGTTTCAGGCTATGAAGGTACAGATGAAATGATGAGGTATCACAGTTGTTTGTAATGTAAATTCGGAGCCAGTCATCTCCCCATTTGTTTTTAGTGCTTGGGACTGGGCTCTCTGTATATAATCCACTCTAAAGCTGGAAACACATCTTAAAAAGATTTACACCAGCAACCTCTGTAATATGCATTCTTCTTCATTATAGAAGGAGAAGGATCAAGTAGCAGTTAGGCAGGTTAAAAAAGCTAAAAGGTTGAAGGGATGTGTGTCTTTTTTCAACCTAACTTACTATGCAGTTTGAGTTTATTTAAAGATAAAACTTCTCTCAACTCCTTCTTTCATGTTCATCCAACCACGTGTTTCTTCCTCTATATTTTCAAAGAGGTTCAATGTTCTTTTCTGCCACTAATTCTCTCTCCATTTCTTTCTCTTCTTCCCTTCCTTGCCAAATCTGTCCTTCTCTTCCCTTTATACACCAGTATTCTCATGCTACTTCTCCCTGTTGGTGATTCCTTCTGATAATGCTGGAGTCAATGACAATCCCCCCAAATAGCTCTTTAAGTTTTTTTTAAATGTGCTTGGAACTGAACCCAGAAACCCAGCATTTTAAAGAAGCAATGCTAATTATTGTGTCACCTCCACTTCTCACTGGTCCTTCTACTACTGAATGGAAATAATCCCACCTGACCCACAAGGAGAGGTAATGACTTAATTCATTTTGATGGGGTTAGTGATTCCAACTCAAATCTAAAGGGTTCTGGGTGTGTCTGGGCCATTGCTCCACCCATGTTCCACACTGCTCCTCCCCCACTGTGCTCTGATCCACTGTTTTGGACAGATATTGGTGATGATTCTATTCACTGATGGAGGAGGTCGTTAGACTTTGGCACAAATTAGGAGCAGGAGGGGGACAAGTTGCTGTAGGTGACTTGGTGAGGGGGGCTTAAATCAAGGTGGCTCCCAATAAATATGGGGGAGTTGACATGCCTGCCTCCACTCCTTCTTTACCCAACAGAGTGTTTTAAATTCAGTAGTAGTTAGACAGGTGACAGGGGTATTTCACACCAATGTTCTCCACCAGATGATGGTCTAAAATCTTAATCCTAAATATAAATTCTGCTATATGTTCAAGCTGTCCGTTTCTACTGTGAACATTGGCCAATATTTTTCAGTTTAGATTCACTGTACCTCTTCACCATTAGTTGCTCCAGACAAGACAAGGAGAACTATATAACGCAGAGATATTGCACAAGTCAATGTGCTTCCTTGGTGGAAACCAGTTGCTCAATTGTTACACTGTTGTTTCCTGGTTGCACAAAGTCCAAATGCTCAGCAAGCGTCCGGCCCGTGCCACACTTATAAACCTTGTTTGTTCTGTGTCCAAGTTATATTGGGCTGTAGAACGTTATCAGTTTATGAATAACACACAGCAATCATGCAAAGTTTAAATTGCAGCAACATCAGGAGGCAAGAATGCCCTGCTAGCTGGGGGCACATATGGGGAATGCAATAAATCTCATTAACAGAAAAAACAGTGTGCAGTGCAAACAACTTTCCACATATTAGCACATTTTCTTAGTTTGCACCAATGCACAGTGGGGGTAATAAAACTTCATGCAAAAAAAGTCATTAATTCTTGGCATGAAAGCCGCCACAACCCTGGTGATTGATTTTCAAACAATATTAGATAGCTAATGTGTTCTTGATGGCATGGGGGAATTTTAATGAAAGCTTCAACATCTCTCAGTTTGGCTACAACAAACAAGTTGAGGTTATTATCCATGAAATTGGCATTAGGTTTTTCATGCTGTGTGTTCTGGGGACATTATATATGGAATGGGTTTATCCTACCATTTCTTCTGGGGTTACTGTACATGAAACTGAACTGTACTGCTCTAAATAATTTCTCTTGGCAATTATATAGAGAACTAGCACCGGATTTATACTGCCATGTGTTTCTAGGGTATTATACATGAAATTGGTACTGTATTTATCCTGCCATGTATTCTAAGGGCATTATATATAGAATTAGCAATGCATTTATCCTGACATGGTTCTGGGGGTATTATATAGGGAACTGAACTGAATGGATTTATCCTGCTGAATGTTCTGGAGAAATATACATGTAACTGGCACTGTATTTATCCTGGCATGTGTTCTAGGGGCAGTATATATGGCATTGGCAATGGATTAATCCCAAGTATGTCCTGGGGTAATATACATGTAAATGGTACTAACTTTATCCTGGTATGTGTTCTGGGGGCATTATATCTGGAAATGGAAATGGCAATGAATTTTTCCTGCTGTAGGTTCTGGGGCATTATACATGAAACTGACACTGTACTTATCCTTTAATGTGGGGACATTCGATATGGAAATGGCAATTAATTTATCCTGACGTGTTCTGAGGCATTATATATGAAACTGGCACTGGCGTGTATTCTTGGGGCAATATATATACATATATTTCTGGAATTGCCAATGGATTTATCCTTGTATGGGTTCCGGGCATTGTATATGGAATGGGAAAAGAATTTATCCTACTTTAGGTTCTGGGGTAATATACATGTAACTGGCACTGTATGTATCCTGTGCTCTGGGGATATTATATTTGGAATTGGCAATGGATTTATCCTTCTGTACATTCTGGTAATATGCATAGCACTGTTTTTATCCTGCCATGTGTTATGGGGGCATTATATATATTGGATTGGCACTGTATATACCTTTTATCTTTTTTATCAATTCTAATTTTTATTGACATTTGTTGTAACATGCACATCAAACAGTGTCGGTCTCGCAGGACCTAAACAATATATCTCTATACCAATAACGTCTTTTGACTGGTCGCAAGAATTACACAATCATCTTTGGGATAGGAGGTGGGGAGGGATTGGTCAGGGTAAAAAAGGAAGGATGAAAGGGGGAGAGAGGTAGAAGCAAAGGGGGGAAAAATAAAAAAGGGGGGGTGGATTTGGAAGGAGAAAATAGAAAGTGTCTTTAATACTGTAGTAACTTATATTGTTCCATTTCTTTGAATTCTATCCACCTAAACCAGGTTGTAGTGAACATTATACTTTGCTCTTCTGTATATACAGATAATTCCTCTATTTTTGCCAGTCCTTAATTATTGGTACATGTTGTGCTTTCCAGTGTAACAGAATTAGACACTTTGCTGCATTTAGAAGGTAGGGTTCTAGTGATTTTTTGAAGGCTGAGATGGGGCCCTCTATGTGGAACAACAGGCAGTATGCAGGATTTCTATCCATTGAGTGGTTTAGAAATTCTCAGAAATAGAAATTATCTGGTCCCAATGAGGTATTATCTGTGGGCATTCCCAAAATATCTGTATCATATTACCTCTTGCCCCCAGGCATCTCCAACATTTCTCAGATACTTGTGGAAATATTGTCTTCAGTGTTATGGGAGTTCTATACCATTTGGTAAGGATCTTGTAATTTAGTTGTCGGATATGACTACATCTAGAGCTGTATAGTAATTTTAGTATTATGTTGCCAGTCTGTTCCTCTGTAAAAGTCCTAGTTCTGAGTTCCGTGAGTGGATGAAGTGTAACAGGTTGAGCAAGCTGTCTGTCTTTTGTACACATCTGTATATTATGGTGATGTTTTGTCTTGGTGCGTCGTTAAGTGTACAGTATTTTTTTAATATTGTTAGGGACCCGGGATAGGGTTGCTGAGCCTCCCAATGTACGGTAATAGTGTGCCGTTTGTGTGTATTTTAGGTGGTCTATTGGAGTAAAGGGTATAATGCTTTGGAGTTTTTGTTTAGTAATAAACTCTCCTTTTTCTATTAGGTGAAGACAAAAAGGAACACCAAGAGCCCCAATAGTGTAATATGTTTTTACAAGAAGTAATGGTAGAGTAAATAAATTAATACTCACAAACCATGGTTGCCAATAGGCAACCACTGTATAGGCAGGTGGGGAGATTGTTCTGACCCCACTCAGGAATAAGAAGTCGCTCTCTGTAGAAGGAAAAAAGGGGATAACACCCCTCCACTCAGGGTGGACTCGATATAGTAATAAGACAAAACAGAGGCGCCAAAAGGATAAAATTAGCTAAAAAACACTTAAAAACCCAATGGGTAATTCAGAGGAGGTAGTAGTGGACTTACCTCCTCCAAGCAGACACCAACGAAAGTGGTAATATTCAGTAATAGTTTATTCAAAAAACAGTATTGCAACGCGTTTCGCAGGCATTTCCTGCTTCATCAGGCAATGTGGAACGGGAGCAAAAACAACAGTGTCTTTGTATAAATACACCAGAGGCACCTGGTGTATTTATACAAAGACACTGTTGTTTTTGTTGTAATTTTCAAGTCAAACTATTTGGGAGAAAGCCAGAAAAAAATGCACTATTCAGTTTTTCCCAGTCCGATTAATTTGAGTTATTTCATCAATAAATAAGGCAAAATCAGGTATGGGAGGGTTGAGTTTTTTATAAAAAAAACTTTTTTTTTTTATTCATAAAATAGTGAGACAAAATTGGATTTTAGTTAATAAACCCCTTAATGTCAGAGAGGAGACCCAAAGAAGATGCAGATGGTGCTGGGGAACTCACTGACCTGCGCTGCTCTGCATTTTAAGGTTTTTAAATAGGTGCAGCTTTCTGCCTAATACACTTTGTTGTGGAGGGATAGGTGGGATAGGTGAGATGGGCCATGAAAGGCAGCTAAGCAGGACTGGTGTTCCTGGGTGTTGTTAGTTCTCCATTAAATGCTACTGAAGAACTTGCATCAATCTTCTATTCTTGCACCTTGTCTTAACACAATGTTGTTTTGCCTTTGCTGAATGAAATTTAAAGGGCAAGGAAAGGCAAATAAATAAAATCCCATTTTTACTTTCTT
The DNA here is from genome assembly GCA_024363595.1 of Xenopus borealis. Classification (NCBI taxonomy): domain Eukaryota; kingdom Metazoa; phylum Chordata; class Amphibia; order Anura; family Pipidae; genus Xenopus; species Xenopus borealis. Next base: position 126,285,584 of record CM044443.1, on the reverse strand, counting down.
GAATGAAAAAGAAATCTATCTCCGATATACTTTAATTAAAAAATGTGTACCGTTTTTATAAGAAACCTGACTGTATGCAGTGAAATTTTCCCTTCATTTAGTGATGTGGATAGGAATTGTCACACGGTCCCTAACTTCTGGCAGGGAAACAATCATACTTATGAACAGCAGGGGGAGCCCCTGCCTTACTTACCAGCCATGCAGAACTCAAGCAGCTTTGTTTTTTGATCATTTATGATGATCCCTAAGAAGCCCAGACCACACTGAGCATGTGTATGTAGTCTAGTCTTGCAAAGATGTATAACAAAGTTACAAGATGACAGCCCCCTGTGGCCAACTTTGAAGGCATAAATCATTTGTTTGATTAGGCTTGTGGTGCAGTAAGTTCATGTTTATGCTTAGTATACAAAATACAGCATTTCTAGCCTTATTCTATTTTACACTTTCCTTGCCCTTTAAGGGGTAAGGTAGAGGACACACAGAAGCAAGTTAACCTTAAAATGAACACCTGATGTGTCCAGGTCCCCTCTAATGTTGCACCTACACACCCAGCTGACTTGTATCTAGGCAATTGTACCCTCTCTCCATGCTTGAAATGATCCCATGTGCACTCACATTCATAGCAGAAAACCACAAACCCAACTTGTTTGTGGAACTTGCAGTGTGTAATCTCTAGGCTAGAGGGGTAATTTATGATCACAAATGCAGTGTGCAAAGTGCAATTTATAGAGCTATCACCATGTTTTTTTTCCCACAGTGCAGCATTTTACCTACAGAATTCCTGAAAATGTGCACTTTAGCACAAATTGGACGAAATTGCACTAATCGTTTTGTGAATCAGTTTGGCATAATTTCCAGTGTAAGGGTGCATCAATTGTTCTTAAGCTGTGAGTTCAGAAAGGCAGTGGTTGCGAGTACAACTGTACAAAAGTGCAATGAGCACATTTTGACACAAGTAGATTTAATGAATTAGGGTTTACCTGCAATTTATTGCGAGTACATTTGCACTAGACTGTGCTTCGGGTCATAAACAAGAGCTACCTAAATTCCCATACTTATGATATCTCAGCTACAGGATACATTCCCAGCAACTGTGCCTCAAATCCCTAAAGTTTGCAGATATACAGTAAGAAAATTAAGAAAGAAAGAAAACAGCTTAACTGTGAAGAAATGCTATCAAATGTGGTTTGAAAATTGTGATTGCAACTACTTTCAAATTCAAGTTTGGGAAACCCGCATATTCTGGATTTAGCAAGTGAATAAAAAATTGGCAGTTGGTGAATTTATATGGACTGTTTATTTTTCCTTATTTAAGCTATTTTAAAATTCAACAATTTTTATGTTTTTTCAAGTTTAAATAATATTGTGCAGCAATATGGAACAAGTTAAAAGGATATTACTGTAGGTGAACTGCAGTTCTTATGAATTTGACAGCACAGTGTAATATAGATTCTTTTTTTCAAATCTTATTTTTCAGCAAAAACAAATGTGGCATTTTCACAAAAATATTTTTTTTACCATTTATTTGTATATATCGATAATACTTGATTTTAATAACATATGAAAATCTATAGGTCTACCTTCCAGGCAAGGTATGAATGTCTTTGAAAATAAAATTGAAAAATATAGGTATCCATAGATTTGTAATTTAATGGTATTGTTGGAGACTTGAACGTTATTTTGAAGTCAGATTACATAATGAAATAGAGTCATTTTACAAATACTGACTTACAAAATCACTATGAAATATCAATCCAAACGTGGTCTTCTAGGACTTAATCATCTTTTTGTTTTCTTTTGCTTTTTCTTTTATAACATACAAAGTTGTATTAGGTGAAATGAGACTCTTGGGCAGAGATGGAGCGGGACCTGCCATGACTGTCATTTGTCTTTCCAGGTTCCTCACTGAATGCACTTTCAAAGGCAGAGAGAATGGATTTCCGCAATGACTCTTTAAAGTCTCTTCCCAAGAAAACATACAGGAAAGGGTTTAAGCAGCTGTTGAAGAATGCCAAGCTTGTAGCCAAGGGAGTTCCAACGAGAACAACTGATTTCAATGTCTTGTTATTGGTGTGGTGCATTACAACCTCCAACACTGAGAAGATATGATATGGAAACCAACATATAAAAAAGACAACCACTACTGTAGCCATGACTCTGAAAGGACGGCTAGACCAGGCCAAATGACTTCTCCTTAGCTTCAGTGCCATCAAGGAATAGAAGACCACAATAAGACCAAATGGGAGCAAGAATCCAAAAACAAAACGAATGGAGATAACAACCTGGTGTCTCATGGACCTTAGCGCTATCACTTCCTCATCCTCAAAGTCAGCAGAGAAAGCATAATTGTTGTAGCAATGAGTGACATTGTTTTCAGTATTTACACGGGTGTCCCGAAAAGCTATGTAAGGGGAGCAAAGAAAAAGGGCTGTCAGCCATACAAAAAAGCAAACAATGGAAGCAAGTCTTGGTGTCCTGTGGTTCTGGGACCACACAGGTCTCACTACTGATACACAGCGGTCTGCACTGATAACCGTGAGCAGAAATACACTGGCAAACAGATTAAGGAAGGCGATGGTGCTATTCAGCTTGCACATTAAGGTTCCAAAGGGCCAGTGAAAGCCAAGGGCAGTGTAGGCCACACTCAAAGGCAAGAAGAAGGTGAATATAAAGTCAGCAATGGCAAGGTTTACAAACCATACAGTGTTAACAGTCCTTTTCATCCTAAAACCAGCAATCCAAATCACTAGACCGTTACCAGTTGTCCCCAGAAGAAATGCCAGGCTGTAAATCACAATGGAGAGGAAGTTCAGGACAGTTTCAAGTTCAGAAGGAATCATATCAACCTCCTCATCCTCGATGTCCCACTGTAGTGTTGGGGTGGCTGGAGATAACAGAAGACTTGAGGTAGAGCTTTCCATTTTCCTGCTAAAGATATTAGGAATGGAATTACACATTTTGTTGTTATGTACTGTTATGGCTCAATTAGCAATCTTTCTAGAAATATCCAATGCAATTGCTCTTTACTTTCCATTTCTGAAAATACTGTACACAAACTTCTTAGCTCCAAACCCACCCTAGTCACTTATGTACAGTAAATCTCTGGCTATCTCAAGGATGTGATAAGGTTTTAATGACCTGTGGAACATTAAGATATAAATGGTGGCACAAAATTCCCATAAGGACGCTCATGAACAAATTAACAGTGAGTTGCAAACATTATGAAGAGACAGAATATTTAGGTGACCATAACTGCTTATGCAAAAAACTGCAGAAAATTATTGTTATGGAAAACATGGTGAATGTTGCATTGTTTTAGGATTGACCACAATGCCCTTGAGCACTTGAAATAGAAATGTGTGATGATAACAAGTATAGATAAACTCTGCACCATCAGCAGAATCCAGTGAGAATCATAACAATCCACTGTCCTAACACTCTGCAAACAACTGGAGCTGATATTCAGGATGCAACACATGTAGTCAATGAGATGTGGATTCCCTATACTGTTTTTTTTGTGTATTTATACACTCCCATCTACATCTGGGAACTTCTCCAAAACATATAAAAATGAGCAAAGTGAAAAACAGGGCAGTTAAAGAAACAGAAGCTGAAATTATGATTTATTCTTTTGAACATTGTATGATGTAACTTGGGTAACATTATTTTCAATAGATAGATATATGTTAAATAGATAGATAGATAGATAGATAGATAGATAGATAGATAGATAGATGCTAAATTGATAGATAGATAGATAGATAGATAGATAGATAGATAGATAGATAGATACTAAATTGATAGATAGAATGAGTGGTAGATGATAGATAGATAGATAGATAGATAGATAGATAGATAGATAGATAGATAATAGATAGATAGATAGATAGATAGATAGATAGATAAATAGATAGATAGATAGATAGATAGATAGATAGATAATAGATAGATAGATAGATAGATAGATAGATAGATGCTAAATTGATAGATAGATAGATAGATAGATAGATACTTAATTGATAGATAGAATGAGTGGTAGATGATAGATAGATAGATAGATAGATAGATAGATAGATAGATAGATAGATAGATAGATAGATAGATAGATAGATAGATAGATGAAAGATTATTGATTGATAGATAAATAGATGTTAAATAGATGATAGATAGCTAGATATATGATAGATAGATAGATAGATAGATAGATAGATAGATAGATAATAGATAATAGATAATGGATAGATAGATAGATAGATAGATAGATGCTAAATTGATAGATAGATAGATAGATAGATAATAGATAGATAGATAGATAGATAGATAGATAGATAGATAGATGCTAAATTGATAGGTAGAATGATTGGTAGATGATAGATAGATAGATAGATAGATAGATAGATAGATAGATAGATGTTAAATAAATAGATAGATGTTTGATAGATAGATAGATAGATAGATAGATAGATAGATAGATAGATAGATAATAGATAATGGATAGATAGATAGATAGATTGATGTTAAATAGATAGATAGATGATAGATAGATAGATAGATAGATATATGAAAGATTATTGATAGATAAATAGATGTTAAATAGATGATAGATAGCTAGATATATGATAGATAGATAGATAGATAATAGATAGATAGATATATGATAGATAGATAGATAGATATATGATAGATAGATATATTTGCAGATCTTCAGCTTCTTATTCCCAAAATAAAGAATCTACCATGTTTTTATCACATGACCACTGAAGGGTGCTATTTGATTTGAGCCCATGGGTGATATCACACGCATTGGGACAAATAGGTATAGCAGCTACCAGTAGGATGAATACACTGAAAACCTTCCCACTGAGGGAAAGGTTATATTAAGCAGTAAATTTTGGTTGAACGGTGCAGTGTAGCAGGGTTTACTATCCCTTTAGGGCTGCAGGTTGGATATTTTAAGGACCTCCAATATCTCATCCTGCCCAGATATTCACAATAAGGATGAATTGCAGATTGCTCAAAATGGTGTAGGAGGGGGTTCTGAAAGTATTTTCCGTGGGGTAGTTACAACCCTAAACTGTTTCAAAATTACATTTCATTGTGTCTGCACTCCTCTTCTTGATGAACTCTTGTGATATTGAATCCCTGGTCAAAAGCCTCTTCTCTAAAGCAAGTTCTGCTGCCTTGATGGCAAGAAGGTCCCTCTCAGAAATGAGGAGCAGTAACCAGCAGTCTGACTTAGGGGGTTATTTCTCAAGGTTGAATTTTAGAGCTTTGTGAGCTTTTTTAAACCTTAAATGAACTCCCAGCTTGACTGGTTTCTAATTTAAGAAAAAACTGGAATGGAAAAAACTTGAATCAACGAGTTGAGGGGTTAATAACCCAAAAACTCAAATTGATTGAATTGGTCGAGTTTTTGAGCAAAACCCACCAAAAACAACTCAAACGTCATGCTGGCTGTTGACATCTTCCAATGAGGAGAAATGAGGAGCAGTTACCAGCAGTCTGACTTACAGGGTTATTCTTCAAGGCTGAATTTTAGAGCTTTATGAGCTTTTTTAAACCTTGAATGAACTCCCAGCTTGACTGGTTTTTAATTTAAGAAAAAACTGGAATGGAAAAATCTTGAATCAACGAGTTCGGGGTTAGCAACCCAAAAACTCAAATTGATGGAATTGGTCGAGTTTTTGAGAAAAACCCACTGAACTCAAACTTCATGCTGGCTGTTGACATCTTCCAATTGTTCAAGGGACCTCTGTAACTGATTCCTACATGAACTCGACAGTTTTTAGATTGTGTATTTTCACATTCAAGCTATTTTCAGGCTTGGGGTATAATAAATCTCAAAAAAAAAATTTTTTACCTGAAAAATCGAATGTTGTAATGTAAATGAAAGTTTAACTTGCTCTGAGAAAAGAACAAGAAAGCAGCTGAAATTGAGGCTCACACTGTTACTTTAAGAGAACAGATGCTGCTGAAATTATATTGTCTGAATGCAGAGCATCTCTCTCCTGAGGAAGTGTGTGTGTGTGGCCCCTGTGCTCTGCGTGGCCCCAACAGCTTTGCACATGCAGAGAAACATACCTGTTGCTTGATGTCTTCCTCTGCCTCTCGTGCTCTTTCCATGTGTGTGTGTGTTTGAATCACAGGAAAGATCCACAATCCATTCCCTTTGTGACTCACGGCTGCACTAACTCTTCCCAGTCTGTAACCCTTTGTGTGGGGAGGCTGCACAGAAGCTCAGTCTATTCTTTCTCATTCAATGTGACTTCCAAATTTAATTCCATTTCAGTACATAACTGAGTGACAACATTTAGGGACCTATTTACTCAGTTTACCTTTGCTGGTGATCTTGACCATGTCTTCTTTGCAGTTCCCCAACCTGTTATTCTCTTACAAAATGTCATGGAATTAAGATCCTACAGATAAAACATAATTTTTACATCACATATTCATGCGTTCCGTGGCCTTTAATTAACTTTCAATATAATGTATGTAGTCATATAAATTGCGGTAAGTCTTTGGGAGAGGGGGGTTGTGAGTTTTCTATTACAGATATGGGACCCTTTATTCAGAATGCTCAGGACCTGGAGTTTTCCACATAAGATATCTTACTATAATTTGGATCCCCATACCTAAAGTCTACTAAGATCATGTAAACATTAAATAAACCCAATAGGCTGATTTTGCAAGGATTAATTATATCTTAGTTGGGATGAAGTAAAAGGTACGGTTTTATTATAACAGAAAAAAGTTGAATAATTTAAAAATTATGAACTAATTGATTAAAATGGAGTCTATGGGAGATGGCCTTTCCGTAATGTGGAGCTTTCTGCATAATGGGTTTCCGGATAAGGGATCACATACCTGTATTTGCTGTTTGGTCTGCAACTCTTGGGTTTGGAACTGCTCTCTTTTTTTGAATTGAATATGAATAAAAGAAGTCCTGAATAGTGATGGGCGAATTTGTGGCAAATTCCCGCGATTCGTTGCAGGCGAATAAATTCATGAAACGGCAGAAAAAATTCACCGGCGTCTCGTTTTGGACACGGGCATCCATTTTTGCCGGCGTAGAAAAAACGGCCGCCGCCGTCCATTTTTTCATTCCGGCAATGGGTACCCGTGTCCAAAACAAGACGCAGCAGTGTTTTGCGAATCTTCGCTGTTTCACGGATTTCTAATAGATATTTGTGAAATTTCGCTGAAACGCCCCAGATTCGCCCATCACTAGGTCTGAATAATAAGATTAGATTCATCTTAAAACTTGAATTAATCTCAGTCTTTTTTATGAAAACGTAATGCTTTGCTCAGATTTCTTTGCTGTATATTTGTATATATCAGGCAAACCCAGTGCTTTTCATATTTTATGCCAAGTTTTTAAGTAAAAGTTCCTATCTTTATACCTCCCAGTGAAGCCTGAGCAGCCAATCAGAGTTTATTTCATGAGGAATACAAAGCACTCAAATGGGCAAACAGCAGGCACACTTGAGTTTGTTTCATTGTTCTATGTTCTTCTTTGACAAAAAATAACTAAATAAGTTCAGCACAACTACCTATTCTGCCTGCCTACCTACCTAGTCTGGCCTAGCAAAAATAAGTCCTCAAATAATAATGTCAAAGTTGTTGCTTTAAAGCAAAGGTGAAAAATACACAACTTGTAGTTTCATCCTGTACAATCCAAGTCTGCCTGAAAAAAATGTTTCCCAAGTTTAAATATTCCAAAAATGTAACGAAAATGCAGGTGATGGCAACATTCCGATCACACAGAGATGTTGCAAAAAAGCCTGGAGTCTCAGTTTGTGCCACTGGAGTAATGCAGTAGAAAAACTATTGTCAAATATTTTACCAAGCCTTGGTGGGCCCTGGGTTAAGATCCAATTGGTGGATTGGTGGGTCATATTCACTTCATGGCCATAAACCCTAAAAATCCATTTTAACAAAACATAACCCAAACAGAAAATGAATAATCAGCATACTGACCCAGACATGCCAATAATACCTAAGTAAAATGGATAACAGGCATGTAAACCCTAGACGTGCCAGTAAAATCACAACAGAAAATGGATAATCAGTATATTAACCCCAGCTGTGCCAGTATAATCCCTGTAGAAATGGTCAATAAGTGCTCTGTTAACTTCAGACATGCCAGTAAGGTCACTGATCACAGTTCTGTGAGTGGCAAAAAGAAAATGAAAAAAATTCCCAATCAGTGGGTACCTAAAATTAGTGAGCCCTGGGTATATGCCCCTTTTTGCCTTATTATTATTATTATTATTATTTTTATTATTATTATTATTAATAATAATAATAATAATAATAAAGTGGCTCTGCAGGTACATGTTTGGATGATGACCATTTGTTTTTTGATGTCCTGCAAATTTCTGTTTAAAACAAAAGGATGACCGATTCAAAATCTAATGCCAGTCATTGTAATATTAGTAAGTTACATAGTAAGTTGGGTTGAGAAAGACACACGCCCATCAAGTTCAACCTAAGTCCTGCATATAACCTGCCTAACTGCTAGTTGATCCAAAGGAAAGCAAAAAAACTCAATCTGAGGCCTCTCCAATTTGCCTCAGAGGGGGAAAATTCTTTCCAGACTCCAAAATGACAATCGGACTAGATCAACTTGTACTATGAGCTATCTTCCATAACCCTGTATAAAAAGCCATCCAACCCCTTCTTAAAGCTATCTAATGTATCAGCCTGTATCACTGATTCAGGGAGAGAATTCCACGTATTCACAGCTCTCGCTGTAACAAACTCCTTCCGAATATTTAGGCGGAAACTCCTCTCTTCTAATCGGAATGGGTGACCTTGTGTTAGGTGGAAAGTCCTACTGGTGAATAAAGCATTAGAGAGATTATTATATGATCCCCTTATATATTTATACATAGTTATCATATCACCCCTTAATTTGGCCAGTCTTTCCTCATATATAAGATTTCCCATATCCATCTTAGTTGCCCTTCTCTGTACCCTCTCTAATACAATAATGTCCTGTTTGAGTGAGGGAGACTAAAACTGTACAGTGTATTCTAGATGTGGCCTTACCAGTGCTCTGTACAGTAGCAGAATAACCCCCTCCTCCAATGGGAAGCAGTGGCAAGCACTTAAGGGCATTTTGACGACTGTGATTCTCCTGTAAAAAAGAAGTCAACTCCTTCAGTGCTAAAATACCCCCCCGGCCTACCTCCCCCCACCCCGGGCAAATGCCCCTAATTTGCTACTTACCCCTTGGCGCAGGTCCTGTCCACGGCGTTCACAGGCGCCATCTTCTCCCGTGCAGTCTTCTTCCTGGATCCTTTGGCGTCTTCTGGCACATGCGCAGTAGGAGGCATTTGCCGGTTCAGCTGTACTGCGCATGCCAGGCAATGTTTCCCATAAGGCGAGATACATTGGGCATTGGCTGCAATCCTCACCCAGTGATCCTGCACATGATCTAATTATAATTTCCCAGGGGCTGAAAATGCAGATAAGATCAATTTGGCCCATCACTGTTTATCTCATCAGAAAGCAGTTCTTATTGTGTATTTTTATATCCTTTGTTTATATCCTTTGTTCCTAGATCACCCTTATATAGAAACATTTTCTCCATCCAGTTAGAGTTGAATGCTCCACCATCCCAAACTTTATGCCACCCACCAGAGCAGCAGAAAAGAAGGTTCATTGCTTCAAACAGGCTGCTGACTGAAAAAAGCAACTGAACACAAACAAATCAACTGAAAAGGTCTGAAAGTATTTGTTATTAACTGTTATTTTTTAGTAAGGTTGTATAATTGAATACTGTGGTTTAATTTTTTATAGTTTTTTTTCTGTCTTGGGTGCTAAATAGCAAAGTTTGGTGCGCAGTTGCGCTTACAGCAAGTTTGTCACAACATGCTTTACTTTGCAGTTAGTTTTCCTTCAGTTTGAGGGAGTGGGGTTTGATTAGTTGCACCTGAACAGACTGTATAAATTGAACCCCTGGGACTCCAGTGGAGCTTGCTCTAGTGTTTAGCTGCTCTTAAAGGAAAACTATACCCCCCGAACAATGTAGGTCTCTATAAAAAGATATTGCATAAAACAACTGTAAAACCCTGCTTCATGTAAATAACCCATTTTCATAAAATAAACTTGTTCAGTAGAATGTGCCATTGGGTAATCATAAATAGAAAATTGTCATTTTAAAAAATAAGGACAGCCTCCTGGGATCCTAGGATCCAACGGTGCACACAAACATACCAAACAAACTATAAAGTTAGGTCACATGAGCCAATTAACAGACAGAGTTGTGTCTTTTGCTTCAACGCTTCTTCCTGTTACAGTTAGAGTTTAAATATTTCTGGTCAGGTGATCTCTGAGGCAGCACACAGACCATCATGAAATGGTGGTTCAAGGCAAGAGATGTAAAAGGGCAATATTTACTTAAATATATATTCCAGTTTGGTAAGATTCTTTAATATGTCACTTAATTTCATATAAATATTCAGTTTGGGTGTATAGTTTTCCTTTAAGTGTTTGCTTTGTAAGTGGGGGATCTATAAGTGGAGGTACAAACACCGGAGTTTCAAATTAGGTCAAAAGTTTGCTGTACACCCTCATTTTTTTTTTTATTCCTGTTTTGTCTGTAACTGGGATAATGAGTGCTAGCAAGATTGAAGGTCTGACCCAGTGCACAGTCTGCCATATGTATGCAGATTTGGAACAACAGATCCAAAATGCTTACCTCTGTGGGGGATGTGAGCAAATTGCCACTTTGGAGGCTCGAGTTAGAGCACTAGAGGAAAAAATTGCAACACTGCGATCAATTGACAATCTTGAAAGGAGTCTCTTGCTCACTGAGCAGGACCTAGTGAGGTCAGATAGTTTCGGGGGAACAGAACAGCAGCAGGATGTCGAGGCAGCTAGCTGGGTAACAGTTAGAAAATCTAAGGTGGGCAAAAGTTTGGCTGATCCGGGGTTTATACATTCCAAAAGATACGCCAGATTGCGTAAAGAAGATAGGAGTGTGAACTCTGGATTGGCAATTCTAGGTGGGGCTGACCTCTCTAACAGCTGGGAGACCAGTTTCTCTAGTAGTGGTGGGGGGGAGAGCAGAGTCAGGCCTAAGCAGATTGTGGTTGTAGGGGATTCAATTATTAGGAAAGTGGATAGGGTAATCTGTTGTCACTACAACTGGACAGTTTGCCAGGGTTCAGCATGTGGTTGATCGGGTAGACAAATTATTGGGTGCGGCTGGGCATGACCCAATGGTCTTAGTACATATCGGTACTAATAACAAGATAAATGTTAGATGGAAGACCTTAAAGAGTGAGTTCAGAGTCTAGGCTCTAAGATTAAGGGAAGGTGCCACATGCAAGTTTAGGTAGATAGCGGGAACTTATGGAGCTAAATGCGTGGCTCAAGTCTTGGTGTTGGAAGGAAGGGTTTGGGTTCCTAGAGCACTGGGCTGATTTTTCCTTGGGGTACAACGTATACAGTCATGATGGACTGCACCTCAATAGAAGAGGGTCCACTATGCTAGTGGAAAGAATGGCCAAGAAGTTGGAGGAGTTTTTAAACTAGGCAAGTGGGGGGGGGGGGGGGGTGAGAGAAAGAATTATGGGGAAGCTAGGGTAGATGGGGTAGTGGGATTAGTAAGGGGTCATGAGGGGGGCATACAGTTTACCAGCTAAGGAGGACCCTCTGTTGCAAGGAAAACAGACTAATACTAACTTAACATATAATTCTTCACTAAGTAATGCAAATTTAAAAAGTAGTAACCTTTGCTGTATGCTGGCAAATGCACAAAGTTTGTCAGGTAAAATGGGAGACCTAGAATTAATTGCATGCTATAAAAATGATGATATAATTGGTATCACTGAGACATGGTGGGATGAAACATGTGACTGGACTGTGAATTTATATGGTTACACCCTTTTTAAAAAGGGGGGAGGAGTGTGTTTGTATGTAAAGCCTGAATTAACGCCATGCACTAAAGAAATAACTATTAATGGCACTGGTGAGGGTGTGGAATCTCTCTAGGTAGAGATTTTGACTGGGCAAAAGGTTACAAAGAAAATGATCAATGGTGTATGCTATAAACCACCTAGTATAATTGACGAGAATGAAGCCCAGCTACTTTTACAAATAAGCGGCTTGACAACTAGTTCAAGTTATTATTATGGGTGACTTCCATTATCCAGACATTGACTAGGGTAATGGGGTTGCCAAGTCAGATAAAGCTAGTAGGTTCATAAACATGCTAAATGACAACTTTTTATCCCAGCTTGTTCAAGAACCTACTAGGAATAACTCTCTTTTGGATCTTGTAATAACTAATAATACTGAGCTCATCTCTAGCAGTTATGTGGGTGAGCATTTAGGAAATAGTGATCATAACATGGTCTCCTTTGAGATTCTGTTGCAGAGGCAATTCTATAAGGGAGTAACTAAAACTCTGAATTTCAGACGTGCAAACTTTGACAGTATAAGGGCATCTCTGTAACATATTAAATGGAAAATGCTTTTCACCAGGTTAAACACAGAACAAAAATGGGAAGTCTTTAAAATGCTGCTTTATAAATATACATGTCAGTATATTCAGCTTGTAAGCAAGGAATGTCTTTGCAAAGCAAAACCTTTTTGGTTCAATAGAAGTGTTGGTGTTGAGGTGGGTAAGAAAAGACATGCTTTTAAGGCTTTCAAGTTAGCTGGGACAGCCAAATCATTTATGTGGTACAATGAGGCCAATAAATCGAGCAAAAAAGCTAATCCAGGTGTCACGATTGGCACCCAAAATCCAGAACCAATGCTAGGCTCCCTGGTCACGGCTCTTGCTTCTGCCTATAACAGCCCCCTTTCACCTCGAGAGGAGCCCTCAGCTAATTGGAAGCTGCCAGGTCTGATTTAAGAGAGGAGCCAAGCTGGCAAAGTCTTTTTGGACATAAGGTCACAGTTCAAGGGGCAGACAGGAAATGTAGTCAAAACCAGGCCGGGTTGGTGCAGGCAGAATACAAACAGAGTCAAACAGACAAAGGTCAAAGCCGGGAGATCAATCAAGAAGAGTCAAGACAGGCACGGGTCAGAATACGGATAACAAAATAGTCGGTTTACCAGGCAGGGGTCAGGATCACGGAAGTCAGATTAGTCAGGCAGGCAGGGTCAAAACAGGAATCAGATACAAGATACAAACAGGAATAGCACCCAGGAACTCTCAGAGATGAACCTAACAACGGGCAATACACAGTGCCGAAGTCACTTTAATACCATTTTAATTTTGGCACCAATGCACGCTGATGCAATCACGCCAGTGCCAATGCAAAAGTATGTGCTCCCTAGAAACCGGCACTTACAGATGCAGTCACTTGGGTTTGTAAGTTAAATGCGTCGTGACTCAGGGATAATTGAAGAAACTGTGTTATCTAAAGTTATCTTAACTCATTTAATGCATTTAACCTTTTCATTAGCATACCAAAGCACCATTGTTTTCAATGGTGAACTCTTTAATTGGATAGGATGCTGTGACACAATATTCTGTGCTAAGTGAGTTAAATGGGATAGATGAGTTAAGTCACGACGCATTAAACACACAAATCCAAGTGACTGCATCTGTAGGAAGAAGAGGAGCAGCGTGGTCGGCATCCCCACTGAAGGCACGGTGGACATCCCTGCGGAAGGCACAGCAGGCGTCCCCACCGGCCCACTCGACTACCAGGGTGAGGTTCCTCACACTGGCAAGCTAAAATCGATATGGAAAAGGATACTGCAGTAAACAGTAAAAAGAATCCAAAATAATTTTTTTAATATGTTAATAATAAAAAAAATGAAGCAGGAAGTGGTGGGACATTTAATATCAGAGGGGGTCAACTTGTTGACAAGCAAAAAGCTCAGATTCTGAATGCATATTCTGGTTTCCATATGGATAGTCCCAATTCTAGTATTACGTCTAATGATGCCAGGTTTACACATGAAGAAATTCAAAAGAGGCTAGAACAAAGGTCCAGGGCCAGATGGTATTCATCCCAAGGTGCTTAGTGAGCTTAGCTCTGTGATTGCCAAACCTCTGTACTTTTCAGGATTCATTGAGGTCTGGTATGGTGCAGAGAGACTGGTGAATTGCTAATGTGGTGCAACTATTAAAGAAGGCATCCTGTTCTCAGCCTCAAAACTGTAGGCCAGTTAGTCTGATGTCTGTGGTAGGAAAGCTTTTTGAAGGGTTAATAAAGGATAAGATACTGGACTTCATAGCAAATAACAATACTATGAGTTTGTGCCAGCATGGTTTTATGTGTAATAGATCTTGCCAGACTAACTTAATTTATTTTTATGAGAAGGTAAGCAGGGACCTCTGGGATGGCAGTGGATGTGATTTACTTTGCTAAAGCATTTGATACAGTGTCACACAGAAAGTTACTGGTTAAACCAAGGAATGTTGGCCGGAACATTTGTACCTGTATTTGTACCTGGATAGAGAACTGGCTAAAAGATAGACTACAAAGAGTGGTGGTAATTGGAACATTTTCTAATTCGACCAGTGTTGTTAGTGGGGTACCGCAGGGCTCTGTACTGGGTCCCTTGCTTTTCAACTTGTTTATTAATGACCTGGATGTGGGCATTGAAAGTACGGTTTCTATTTTTGCAAATGATACTAAATTGTGCAGAACTATAGGTTCCTTGCAGGATGCTGACACTCTGCAGAGTGATTTGTATAAGTTTGGAAACTGGGCAGCAAACTGGAAACTGTGGTTCAATGTTGATAAATGCAGGTTATGCACTTTGGCAAAAATAATATAAATGCAAGTTATGCACTAAATGGCAGTGATTTGGGAGTTTCCTTAAATGAGAAGGATCTTGGGGTTTCTATAGATAACAAGTTGTCTAATTCTGGGCAGTGTCATTCTGTAGCTACTAAAGCAAATAAAGTTCTGTCTTGCACAAAAAAGGGCATAAACTCAAGGGATGAAAACATAATTATTCCTCTTTATGGATCACTAGTAAGACCTCATCTGGAGTATGCAGTGTAGTTTTTTACTCCGGTCCTTAAGAGGGATATAAATGTGCAACTAAACTAGTTAGAGGGATGGAAGACTTAGATTATGAGGGTAGACTGTCATGGTTGGGGTTGTTGTTGCGAGGGGACATGATTACACTTGACAAATACATTAGAGGACATTGTAGACAAATATCAGGGGACCTTTACACCCATAAAGAGGATCACCAGAGGCCACCCCTTCAGACTAGAAGAAAAGGACTTTCATTTGAAGTAGCGTAGGTGGTTCTTCACAGTGAGGGAAATTAGGTTGTTGAATGCACTGCCGGGTGATGTTGTGATGCTGATTCTGTTGATGCATATAAAGGGGCTTGGATGATTTTTTGGACAGCCATAATTTCAAAGGTTATTGTGATACTAAACTCTACAGTTAGTATAGCTATGGGCATATATGGTTTGTGTGAAAGAGTGGAGGGGTGTGTGTGTATGGATGCTGGGTTTTAATTTGGAGGGGTTGAAATTGATGGACTTTTTTCAACCCAATTTATCTATGTAACATTGAACCCCAGTGAGTTATCTCTTTCATATGAAGGCGAATAGTGTGTGTAGCAAGCATAGATGTGTCAGTGACTCCAACCACCAATAAAATACAACACTTCAACCCCACATCCAGGGTGGAATTATAAAATCTAATCTCATCCCCCATCATACTAAGGGTTAAAACTAAATGCACATGTTTTATAATACCGAAAATAAAAATAGAATTCCCTCAGGGGACTGTGTGGGAGCCCACAAGCACAATATGAAAATGTGGCTAAAGTACAGACATCACATAAACATAACATTGCTGAGTTTATCGTTTATACAGAGAGAGAGGCATTCACCAAAAAGGTTATGTTGAGAAGAATAGAACTCCCATCATTGTTCTGTAGCACCCATCAGCGATTATCAGCTGTAGGCTCATAGCATAAAGTGAATTACCCGTGGGCTATATGGGCCATATCTGTGTAAATATGTAATGCCTACTTTCCATCCTTCCCCAGGTAGATAAATTGTGAGTAGTTGTCCCTGCCATACAGTGTTCAACTATGTTGCTGTCTCATATCCCACCCAAACTGTCCCATTCCATCTCTCACCAGGAGTCCCAGTCACAGTATTATTTTGTTTTCCTTTGTCCTTCACTGTCATTTTCCCACAAGTATATCGGACATCAAGGGACTCATCAGTCTTAGAAATATATTTCTTAACAGCCAAGCAACTTGCTTCACTCTTATTTTCCCTGATCATTCATAGACTTGAGCCTCTAAGAATCATTTGCTTCCTTTTACTTAGAAATATTGTTCTTTTTTGCTTTTCTCATTACTTTTCTAACATGTTTTAGCATTAACTTATGCTTTAGCCTAAGTTTCTTTTTTGCATGTTTCCTTTGTTATCTGCTTCCTACTCAACCACATCCATGAAAAACATTTACCATTCCATTTAAACTGCAAATCCAGAGAGACAAGAGCCTCTCCTCCTGTTTAGTTTACTCAATGTACATCTTCCATTGTTTGTTTTTCAAATTTTTGTTCATATAAATAAAACACAGAAGGTGACCATACACTGGCCAGCCTTCCACAGTATTCAACCTTTCAACCCGTTGGCTGAATACTGTATGGATAGCTATATAAATGGAAAGCCACATTCTATAGTACCTTTTGTTCAGTCCAGCAATCCAAAGTATCCTCACCTGCTGAATCATCAAAAAACTGTTACGGTTAGTAGAAGGTAGCCCAGAACTGCCAGGACCTACCCCTTTAAGTGTAGAAAGAGAGCCCTACTTACTCTGGTTTTCACCAATGCCATTTTGGGGCCCCAGGCTTTCTGCTGCGGAGCAGGCAGGGATCTTACCCACGACCAAGGTAGTCAGGAGCGCGGTACAAAAGGTTCAGGCAAGGTCAAGGGTCAAATCCAATGTATATATAGCAAGATAAAATAGCTTGAGCTGTGTCAGGAGACGGAGAACCAGCTTGGGCAACGATTTTCATAAGGAAGCACTTTTTATTTTTATATTTATATTCTAACAAAAACATGGTCGATCAGTAAATTAAATTTCATTTGAATTGCAGGATGGTCTGTTGAAACCAAACCTCAAACTACAGGTTCAGGGAGTCAGGCAGTATAGCTGAAATTGTTTAAACTGGCAGAGCAAAGCCCGTCACCTACAGCCAGCTATGGGTAACCAGCTTTTTTGAAGGTCCATTTATTAAAGGACAAGGAAAGTGTAAAATAGAATAAGGCTTAAAATGCTGTATTTTGTATACTAAACATAAACATGAACTTACTGTACCACAAGCCTAATCAAACAAATGATTTATGCTTTCAAAGTTGGCCACAGGGGGCTGTCATCTTGTAACATTGTTATACATCTTTGCAAGACCAAGACTGTGCACATGCTCAGTGTGATCTGGGCTAAGCTTAGGGATCGTCATAAATGATCAAAACAGCACAAGTCAAATAATATCTGCCAGAAGCCGATACACCAAGACTGATTAATAATCAGAATATACAGACTGCACTGGGTCCTGTGTTGTCATGTAATCTAATGTGGATTTTATAGTTTTTGCATTGTTTAATAAAAACTTTCTCCAACTCTGCAGAACCAGTGGCTGCAGCAAAATAATCCTCCAAATAGAATCTCAGTTTATCTGTTTAAATCTGGCTCCATGATCTTTGTCCCTGCAGCTGGAGTTGGAAACATTAAAAGGGATGTAAAGGCAAAAATAAAATCCTATACAAATCTCTACACAGTTGCCGGGTTGAGTTCTGCATGGCTGGGAAGTAACGTGGGGGCTCCCCCTGCTGTTCATAAGTATGATTGTTTCCCTGCCCAGCAGTTAGGGACTGTCCAACGATTCCTATCCACAGAAGTCAATGAAGGGAGAATTTCACTGAATACAGTCAGGTTTCAAAGTATATTGGAAATAGGCCTCTTTTTCATTAAAGAAAGTAAAAATGGGATTTTATTTTTTTGCCTTTCCTTGTCTTTTAAACGTAAAATTTTAGTGGTATTAAAGATTTTTTAAATCAAGATTTAACTGTATTTCTGTAAAACTACTGTATGTATGCCATGAAGTAATTAAAGTATCTGAATATAAAAAGTTAAAAAGTGCTAAATGATGTGAAACAATGGATAACTCTAAAACCTCTAAAAATGTTAGTTTTATATCCATAAATTACTATCAGAAAAAAACCTGAAAACCTCTAAAAGTCTGGATGGCTAAAAAAAACAATATGATAAGCGCAGCTCCACTTGACTTCAATGGGTCCTCAACTGCTTTTACTTGACACAGTTTTGTACTGGAGGCCCATTTATCAAAGGTCCAATTTTTTTTTAGTTTTTAAAACTAAGATTAAACTCACTTTCTTTAAAATCACAAATGTCATGAAAGTTATTAAAAGATCCAAAATAAAAAGTATGAATTAAAAAAAAAATGCTGGACAATGTGCTAAAATAATCCAAAAACCTTTAAAAATTTGGGGGTTTTTAAGACAGGTTGTGGCAAAATAAAATCTACAAATCTCTAAAAGTCTTTGCTTAATAAATGTCTAATAAGACCAGTGCACCTCCCACTGACTTCTATGGGACTTCAACAGCTTTTACCGGGCAATTTTGTTAAAACTTCATCAATCTGGAATTTTGATGGAGTTTTAAAGAAAAATAGAAAAAACACAAATTTTAGACATTTGTGAAAAAAAATAGAAATAGAATTCTAAATATTAGTAAATCGCCACCTTAGAGGTTTTTTTTGTGGTTTTTACACTTAATAAATCTAGAAAAATAAAAAAGTAATATTTTTAGAGAAAAAATATGAATCTTGAAAAAGTATAGTTAAATATTATATATATTGTATATTATAATATATTGTATATTACAGTATATAGGCCATTTGGTGTTGGAAATTATCAGTCATGAAAGTAATTATCCAAGGTTCAATTTATTTATTTATTGCCACACTACTTCTCCTTTCTAAGTAACTAAATTGCCTGGAAATTGTAGACAAGAAATGATTTGAAATTTCCACAAAACAAATCATACATTAAGCTCAGTCAAGTGCTGAAAGGAAATAGTTAACTGTTTTTTATGGTTCCAAATCTCGGCTTCCAAATTGCAGATACCCTGTATTTACTGTAGCTTCAGTGACCAGAGATAATTATAGGCCAGTGGCTTCAAAGGTGCCCCAGAACCAGTTTAGTGGTTGTTATTTGTAATGTCCTGTTGTCCATCCAGTTGCTTAAATATTATTTTTCCTTACAGATAAACACAGTGAAGGACCCTCTGGGGGTGCTGGTGCCAAGGCCAGAGGGAAATGTGTATAGCATGCCCTGTTTCAGTAACAGAGTCAGGAAGAGACTGTAAACCAAATTGACAATATGTCTAACCCCATGTCAGATTTCAAAAATGAAATATAAAAATAATATTTTTGTTCTTTTGAGAAATGGATTTCAGTGCAGAATTCTGCTGGAGCAGCACTATTAACTGATGCGTATTTGAAAAAAATTTTTTACCCATGACAGTATCCCTTTAAGTAGTTCATGAACTTCTCTTACAAAGTAATCTGTACATAAAGACCTTGTAAATGTGATGAATCACAGAATGACAATGGCTCAGAGATCATGTTCATCTAAATCCTCTCTCCCTGTTCAGTAGAGTGTCTGTCTTTTTGCCTCACTGGAAAAGTAGTTCCAGGAGCCTGGTTCCTTCTCAGAGAATCCACTGTATCAACTTTCACAAAAAACAAACTCAATCCCTCATACAGAGAGCATTTAAGGTCTGTCTTACAGCTGAGCTGAGTTTCCAAAATGTACATTCTTCT
The DNA here is from genome assembly GCA_024363595.1 of Xenopus borealis. Lineage (NCBI taxonomy): Eukaryota > Metazoa > Chordata > Amphibia > Anura > Pipidae > Xenopus > Xenopus borealis. The sequence continues at coordinate 126,265,778 of CM044443.1, read as the reverse complement.
GCTCCATGAGATATTTTGTTTCAGAAAAGCACTTTAGAAAGTGCCAGCTAAAATGGACGGAGTACTCGTTACAAAAAATTCTCTTTTCTGTTTGACTCACTGGATATGCTGGGAGGATTCATGGATGTTGCATCTCTATATGTTTTTTATCTGTAGATCAAGATACTTGTTGCTAGACACATCTATTGTTAGAAAAGAGCAAAGTGCAAAAAAACAGGTGCAAAGTGACATTTTTTTCCACATTGAACCTTGCTCATGGTTATTTTAGCAAATCTTTTTGGTTTTGTAGCTTTATCGCAAATTAGTATTTTCCAAACGTATATAGTTTTTGTGATAACCTTAGCATTTGGGGGCTATCGTTCTTGAAGTATTTTTGATATCCATGGTTTGACTCTCCATAAAACCAGACATATTTGGTACCAGTGAGGCTTTGAATTATGTATAATGAAAATAAAAATGGTCCCAAAGTACCGGGCACCCCATCCCACAGGTTGTGTTGTGAAGGGACATTCCTGTAAATGTTTATTCTGTATTTATAGATGCGGCGTGTGGTCATTACACAAAACCAGCTGACACAGTTCAAGTAGACTTGTTTTCATTATTCTTCCTTTGCCACAATTGCCCACTTTGCCCATTGTTTTCCTTTAATGGCTCTTTTAAAAGTACTGTTTCCTGCCTATCAGTATGCAGCTTCAACTTAATCTCAATTAGAATTAGTATGTTGATGTTCCATGAACACCAAACACTGAACACCATGGAACAGTTAAACTGAGGAACCATAGTGTTGGGTGTACGAGAGGGTTACTGAGCCGTAGCTGGAATCACTGCAATTGAATGTCTCACTGGCCGCAGCACATGAAGTGGCTTCACTTTCCTACTTTGTACATGCCCGTGTCACAACTCAAGACAATTTTGGTTTTATTTCCTAAGAGCAGCATAATTTATACCAGGTGTGTTGGTGCAGCTGTGCCCACAGGAAGAGCAGTTATTTTGCTATGGACGACTTCAGAGACAGAGAGCGATTTATTCTGTAAGGTATGAATGAATGTGAAATTTCAGCATCACATATAACTTTTTTTTTTAAATATTATTATATTAGGAGGGGTGATTGGGTGTCATGTATAATGTTTCTTTGGGAGAGATATAAAGACTGAGGTGGCAGAGTAGAGTTGTCCTGCCGGGAAGGATGACTGTGCCATAATCATGTGGCTGGTAAATGAAATCCCCAAAACATCTGAAAATAAATGCAGACATCTTGTTTCATGCGGTTCCCGAAGATGAGACAATGTATTAAAGGGATAACTTTCTTTTTAACCCCATCCTATACTTACTTAATTTCCAGAATTTTACAAATTACACCTATTCTTGGCAATACCCATGTGTTTATGTGGTATGTTTTGGCTTTGGTTTAAAGGTTTCTGACTCTGCTGGTAAGTCTGAATCTGCCAGTAGGTTAATTGGTCTAGGGCAGGGCTAGGACTTTGGTAAACCAGAAGAAGTCCTGATTGGTCCCACAGCATCAGGCCCACTGCTTTCCTGACTGGAGCGGTGGGCCCTTGGGTGATGGTAGGGGTTGCTACTTTTTGTCTGTTGCAGGTTTGGACACAACGTCAGGAGCAGGGTAAATAATGTAGAGATGGAAGGGATGACATTTGAGGGTGGAACTATGATTTTAGAGGTAAGGCAATGACATAACCAGCCAGGTCCGGACTGAGAATTAAAATAGGCCCTGGCATTTCATGTACACAGAGGCCCAATCAGCCCACATAGAGGCCCAAACAGTCCCCACCAGCCCACTAAATACTGATTTTCTATGGGAAATTATAGCAGCCCCACAGAATGCCAGTCCGGGACTGTAACCAGCAGAGATTGGTCAAAAGCCCAGATTTCACTGGAAGACTTTTCTTAGGTTTCAGATTTTATAAACTTAGAAAAACAGTTTCACCCTGGCCATGTCAAAAATGGACAGTCTGGTCTAAAATTGAATTGGGTGGCCCCCAATGGACCCCAAACTAACTAGTCCAACACTGGTAGAAGGAGTGGGAAGGCATGTATAAGTAACAATCTCTGGAAGTCACTAGTCCTGACCAAGTTTTTCTTTAAGCCTTCAGTGCTCCCTGCCAGAAAAGGTTCTCAGCTAAACAAATATTCCTAGAGACAGAGTGGTTTTAGGGGGAAACTGTATCAACTGAGCCAAGGTAAACGAAGGATAATGATTCAGTTATTTGATTAAGGAGAGAATCCCAGGCAATGTCTGCTAGATTGAAGGCCCTCAAATGGTTAGAGCCCAGAATAGTGTGAAAAAAGAGGCAACACTAATATATGATACTCCAATGGCACACCCCAATATTAAGGCTTCATATGGGATACAGGGGCCCCAAAGCATTGCCATTCTGTACGTATATGTACAGTATGTTGGCTAAATAAATTGTTTCATTGCATTGGAATGCTGCTGGAATTTTTTGATAGATACAGTATATACGTGACTGGACAAAAATGACAAAGCCCAGATGGTGACACTGATTGAGATTTCTGCTTAAAATCACATTGGATCTACATTTTTGCTCCTAGTAAACTGCCCGTTGGAAGGCAAAATCTTATTCATATAATCAAAACATTACAGAAAAACAAAATCATAGTAGCAATGGAGTTCTGTTGCCAAGCACTTGAGCAACGCCTAAACCACAAGCATCATCATTCTTATGAAAGGCTGTTAATGTTGCATTATGGTTATGAACGATGTCCCAATAGACTACCATGTGATCTCCCCTTCCAACCCTTCCTGCCTCCCTTTCAGCTCTATATGGACCCTGTCGTAGCTAAATATGGGCATTGGGCACGCTCAGACTGATTGTTTCACGCAGGGGCGGTAACCCACAGTCTAAAGTTCCAAGGCCAAATCCAATGTGTCATCTCCAGCGCCACAAACTGATGTGTAAGTAGTGGAGACCAAAGTCAAAAAAAGAGGGGCCCAGGAGAAGGTATAATGTTTTGGACACTTTATTAAAATTTAAATATAAATATATATATAATGATACAGTGATATCCACTGTCCAAGCTGGGGCTTTGGCCTGTCAAGCAAGAACTCAATCAAGAGCCATCCCCCACAGGCCTGCCAATAGAGAGGTATAAGGGACCAAATCAACCAAATCAACTAAAGTATTAAGCAGCTCAGAATGAAGCACTGGTACTCACACAAGAAGTCACTCAATTACAACTAAGGTAAACATTTGCCACGAGGACTAATGTGCAGCTGGCATGTTAGGATTACTCTTCCTTTGGATCACTGCTGCCCAGTAACTGACAGTGGGGTTAGGTTGAAAACACATTCATCAAGTTCAACCTTTTATGTCCTAACAGTTAGTTGATCAAGAGGAAGGCTAAAAAACCCTTCTGAAGCCTCTCCAATTTGCCTCAGAGGAGAAAAAAATTCTTCCTAACTCCAAGATGCAATGGGACCAAGATTCCTGGATCAACTTGTACAATGAGCTATCTTCCATAAGGTATCCCCATACCTTTTACCAGCTTAGTTGCTATTCTCTTTACCCTCCCTAATACAATAATGTCCAGTTTGAGCACTGGAGACCAAAACTGTACAGAATATGGGGCCTTACCAGCACTCTAAACAGTGGAAGAATAATCCCCTCCTCCTGAGAATCTCTGCCCCTTTTATTATAGTTTATAAGTTTTACTGGAAAATATTTTCCTAAAACTCAACGTTCAGTTTCCCAATACTCAAAATAGGAGTGGGCTTTTTTTTCAAGAAAATTCTGTATGCACTAGAAACGAGAGTGAGGTTCAAACACACCTACCAGGCCTAGAGATCACGTATCAGGGAATGTGTGAAGGACTCACTATTCCATAAACTGATGGGTATAGGTGTGATGGGATTAAGAATTTGGCTTTGGGAATCATTCGTTATTGAAGCCAATAAAAAAGGGTGAGGGCAAAAAATAATTCACCATGGGGCCCATGAGTCTTTTGTGGTATTGCTGGTTAATTTGTTGTTTTTTTTTGGCACGTTTTGTCCTTTCATGGGATTTATCAGCATGACTTGCACAAAGATGGGAAGTAGAACTACAGACTGGAAATTCTTTCCATTGTTTGTTAAAGTTCAAACCAATTTGGTGGAGTTTACTTCAACACTCAGGTGTTGTTTGACTCCAAACGCAAAGATGTAAGGAATGAAGCGTCTAGCAAGGTCAAGTTCTTGGAAATAGCCCAGTCATTCTACTGGTACATCTCACACACAGTGGATCTCAGTTTGTTTTACTGATACTGTCTCCTTGCAAGAGGCCTTCAACGGTGGAACATGGGCCAATCACTACATAAAATCCTGGTGTGACGGTTATGTCAAAAACAATGGAGGAACTGATCTGATTTCTTTCTAAAACCTTAGTTCAAAGAATTAAAACATGTGGAAGACAAAAGGAATCAGATAATTAATTATATCTCAAGGCTGAATAGAACAATGGGCAGAGTCGGCTGGTGAAGATAATCCTGTCACCTAGGCTCCAATATACGTCTACACTCTCCTCTTTTAGAACAAT